>KZ651366.1:291204-347280 GCA_001010745.2 Gerris buenoi
TTGTCACAGCTTTTAACTGAGGAATTGAGAAAAAGAGGAAATAAGAGTATTAAGTTTTAGTTGTGAAGGTATAATTGTCACAGCTTTTAACTGAGGAATTGAGAAAAAGAGGAAATAAGAGTATTAAGTTTTAGTTGTGAAGGTATAATTGTCACAGCTTTTAACTGAGGAATTGAGAAAAAGAGGAAATAAGAGTATTAAGTTTTAGTTGTGAAGGTATAATTGTCACAGCTTTTAACTGAGGAATTGAGAAAAAGAGGAAATAAGAGTATTAAGTTTTAGTTGTGAAGGTATAATTGTCACAGCTTTTAACTGAGGAATTGAGAAAAAGAGGAAATAAGAGTATTAAGTTTTAGTTGTGAAGATATAAGTATCACAGCTTTTCACTGATGTATTGAAAAAAGAGGAAATAAAATCTTTAGTGATGTCAATATATTTGTAAGAGCTTCTAAACTGATAACCCCAAGGGAACCTGAACAAAGTCAGTGAAATTGACTACAAATAATGACATATTTAAGTTTATTTTTCTTAAATTTAGCATTTTTGGAAAAGCTACTATATCATAATTGCAAATTGGAGTAAATATTAAATTTGATCATAATATCTAGTTTCAATTGAGGAAACCTCTCTCAGTATGAAGTGAATGGGAATATCTAAAATAGAGTGAATCAAGGGAATTATTTCCAGGTCTTAAAAAATGAAAAATTATAATAGAATCCTGGAAATTCAAACTAATAGGGACAAGAGCCAGGGATTATTACCAGGCTACTTTTATGCCCATTAAATTTTATAGCATTGTTCCTGGTATATGTATATCCCTGCATAACCTTACCCGGTATTTTTTGTAAGAGAAGAAGAAGAAAAAAAAGAATAATTATGAATAAGTAATAAGTTAGAGACATGGACAATTTTTTTTTTCGACAAAAATGAAAGAATTTGTTGACCACTATGTGGAAGAACAACAGAAACCTGAACTTAAGAGTGATATGCTATAACAAACATAATAGGTAAGAATATGAAGTGCTAAATAGGGATACACTTTGTTTCAAATGCTTGCATAGAGTTAGAAATCTCTATATGTATATAAAAGTCAACAAATGTATAGTCTTTTATACAAATCTATAGTTTTAGTCCGATCTCGATGAAAATTTGCACACTTGACCAACAAAGCAAGGGAAAGGTAACTGTTAACATGACTATAAATTTTGGTTCAAAGGGTTGCATATCGTTGAAATGCTCTTTAAGAGTACAGTAATTGTTGTTATGTACAGTTTTGTCATATTTTCATTTAGGAGGGGGGTAAATTTAGGATATTTAAAAATGATATAATCAAAGAGGAGGGGGATATAAGTAGGAGGGATAGAATCTAGATATTCTCGCAGAGTAAAATAATTTATATGCTTTCCTGGTAGTTTATAAACTTATCAAATATAAAAACACTCCGTAGCGAAGCACGGGTATCCAGCTAGTAATCACATATTTTAATAAATATGAACGTAAGTGCACTATTCTTAGCATGTTAGGATGAAACTAACCTGGATATAATTCCCTAATATATAGTTGAGAGAAAAATTGATTTAAATATTAATGCTATGATGATTTACTTTAAAAAAAAAACCCTTAAATCTTTCCTCATTTCCTATCTATTTTGCAAAAAAAACAAAACAAAAAAACAACAAATTTGTTCTTTCATTTATACTTTAAAACATAATTAAGAAAATTGACATTTTAGAATAAAAACGTAAAGCAAAATTAGGTAAGCATTATTATGAAATTGAAACGAAAAAAAAATAAAATAAAATAAAAATGCAATAATTTATTAATAAATAACAACTAAAAAGGTACTAATGAATAATAATGAAGTAAAAATTAACTACATTAGAGTAAGTAAAGTGTTAAATAAGATTACGAACCAGTAGGCGTTACAGAGTTTGCACCCATAGCAGCCAGGGTAACTAGGTTCTGCATGCTAATTGGTGTCATGGCTAAACAAACAATAACAATTAACTAAGTAAATATCTAATTATGATATTTAACATTGCGGCAGATTTTCTGTCCCCTTGAAATTAACTAGTTTCTTTTTAAAATAAATAAATTGGGAAGTCTGTTTAGAAAATGTATCTTTTGAGTGAGTTATTTAACTTAATAAAAATCCTAATGTAATTTTATACATCATATATGTCAATAATTAATAGCATTTATGTAGTCAAAAGAGAAAAAAAACCTAAACCCATCATACTCTTATAAGAACCTAACCCAACCTATATGAACCTTTTCAAAATAAGATTAGCATGAGTCTTATTGAAATATTTTAGCCAAAATGGATTGTGCTTATCTGTATTGCCTACCATTGTGAAGTTATGGCTAAGTGTTGCTTACTTTATCCGGCTCCCTATAGACCATTCTTGATTCTATCCAGATTCAGCCCTACAACCAAAAGATTAGAAACTTGGTCAAGACCACTCCATCCAGATTTAGCCCTTCAACCAAAAGATTAGAGACTTGGTCAAGACCATTCTTTTCTAAAACTCAGTATAAAAGCAGTTTGACAGTAACCAAAATGGTCGTCTGCAGCACTGGTAAGAAGAAGAAATTAAACAAGAGGTTCAAATCGAAAGAAAGGGTTAGGAGTCACTTTTGATAAAGGTCCATTTACACTTTGATTAGTGCAAGTGCGAGTGTTTAGTAAAAACACTAAACCCATTTAGACGCTATGTGTTTAGAGTAAGTGATAAGTAATTTTTGAGCAAATTTTCACTTAACACTTGCAACAATTTACCAAACACTTGCACTCGCACTTGCACTAATCAAAAAAGTGTAAATGAGCCTTTAAGATGAGTTAATTCTTAATCTAAATAATTGTTCCCTATAACACTTCTTTCCGTTTCTCTGTTCTTTATAAAGCTATTTTTGGTCAAATAAACTTACTTCTAGGAGATTAAACATTCTTTTTATTTCAAATTAAGTAAATCTGCTGATCATCCCACTCAATTAAGACCTATAATAGCACCTAGTTATGCACTTTCCCACTTCTTTTCATGTCTTAATATGATTTGCAACACGCCATTAAATTTTTAGATGACTACAAAAATCATGATTTAAAAGAGAATCAGAACATAAATCCTTTTAACAATATTCCACAAATCAATTTCATAAGCTACAATTATCTATAAATATATTTATTTGTTTGACTGATTATGCATTTTTCCCTTGTAAGAGTGTTTTAAACTACAATTGTTCCATGACTCAATTTGTTTTATTACTGGTAATTTATTTGATTTTCACTTATTTTAGGTCCTATTATTAACACATCGCTAATATTAAATATTTGTATAAGCCTTCTTCCACTTAAAAAAACTATTGTGTTGCCTATAAAATAAATAAAAATTAAAAAAAAGATAATCGATTATTGTATTTGAATTGTAAAATAACTAAAATGCAAACTTCATTTTCAGCTAATGATGTCCTTATTTTCTATATTCGACTCCTAGTAATCCAGTTATTTTCTATAAATTGCAACTTAGGTTCTATTTGTTATTCTTATTTGTGGTTCTCAGAGTCATAAATCAAATATGACTCCATATTGAAAAGATAAATTATTTAAAAAAAACCATTATACTTTATTTTAACAGTGTGAAATTGTGAATCCAATCTAATACATTGGGCGTCCTCATTCATCAATTTTCTAAACTAAACTTTTCAAATGTTCGGACACCCACATGAATTTTCTCATCTACCGAACGTAAAATAACCAAACAGAAACTCCTAAAAATAAATCACTTAAACCATATCTAGTAAGATGATTGAACACAGAAGCACTAAAAAAAAGAGTAATCTAGGTAAGGCTAACATGACTGAGTTATCTCAAAAAAACTCATAACAGTTAAGATATATACAAGGGAATTCGAACCCCCCTCACCTCTCCAAAAAATAAGCTTACTGCCAAAGTCAACAACCGCAAAAAATACAACGGAAACTGACTAAACAGACAAGGCTTTAAATAACAACTGTTTTACACTTTGGAATCTTTCCAAACTGACTTTATCAAGTGTTCTCTTTTTTTATGCATCACTGTTAGAAAAATACATTTATAAAAGTTATTAATGAAATACCTATTTTAAGAAAGTTGAAAAAAATACAAATACCATTTATTTTTGTGTATAATACGCACCCTTTTATAATACACAGACTATATTTTGACCAAATAGTTGAGGAAAATTAAATATTTGCGTATAATACCCACCCAACTTTGATAATAACAAGTTTTTTTTTGTCAAAAAAAAAAAAAAAAAAAAAAAAAAAAAAAAAAAAAAAAAAAAATAGGTAACCAAAATAAATACAATAAGAAAGAGATCCCCGACTGTATTTTTCTCCAGTGTGTAATAGCGATTTATCATAGAAGAGGTGTAGTTCAATAACCATAAAAACGCCTTCACACAAATTGATCGGTTTTGGCTGTTCTAAAGCAGCCTTCTTCAGATAATCTGTGTAGGTTATAAGGAGACTCTTAAAGTGCAATGCTAGTGTTGACATACACTTGAACTTTTAGAAGTGCACTTGCACTTTTAGTCACCCCTTATAACCTACTCAGATTATCTGAAGAAGGCTGCTTTAGAACAACCGAAACCCAGTCAATTTTTTTTTCACATTATTTTGGTCATTGAACTACACCTCCTCTATGAATATAAATTCAATTTTTTTTTTTTTTTTTTTTAAAAAATACATTCAAGTTTTAATAAGTTTAATTATATACTCTAGAAATAGCTGTTCTTTTAGTTATTGAGGTAAAATTTAAGTTATAAAAAAACATTTTTTATTTTACTCGTATATAATATGCACCCCAATTTGGGAAGGAATAAAAGAAGTAGAAGAAGTGCATAATTATACATGAGATTTTACAGAATGTAATGCTTCTCTCCTAGGATTTACCATATATTCACCCAGTTAATTTTTTTTTTTTTTACTTTTACAGAAACCCTTTTGAAAATACCTTATCTTAGAAGAAAAAAGTTGTAACAATTAAAAGGGCATTTAAATATTTTGGCTGATTATATATAGAGTTGATCTTTTATTTTCTTTCATTATCGTGTGACCTTAACTACAATGATGCAGGTGTCATAATTAATTAGTTATAATTCTAACAATCGTTCATCCCTAAAACATTTATGCTTCTACTTGGTTTTTCTATAGCGTAGGATTTCTTGACAAGAGTCTTATAAATCTAGATCTTCCAGAGGATATCGAATTAGAGATTTTGTGAATCCCGCGGTATCGAGCCCATTACGTGGATCATTCTCATGAGAGTTGCTCATAATAAGAGTCATTTGCAACATTGAGAGTAAGTTGCAAACATATTGAGAGATCTAGATCCTCTTGGTCTATTCTATTGTCTAACAAAACTGCACAATGATCTCTCCTTTTCCCTCTCCTCATTTTGCTACTTAATTGCAGTCCCTATTTAGCATTTAATACTTATTTAGTCCTTGTTCTTCCCCCACTTGAAAGTTAAATTAAGCTAAAAACTGCCTAATGTGTTCTCCTCCTACATAATTTATTTTTTTAGAAGTAGAGAATACGGATTTTCAATTTTGTTTTGACATAACTTAATAGTGTGGCATCAGAATACATTTTCTAATTTAATTTATATCAATAATAATAATTATAAGTACATATAGTATGCATGTTGGTAACTTTTTACAGCTCTTTTTTATGTTTTATTATTTATTAGTCTAATTAATTAATTGTTTTTCTACTTACTATCCCTAATTATAACTGAAAATATGCAACAAAAAATCTTTTCAAAACCCCCTCATTCTAGTAAATTTTCCTAAAATTTAAAAAAAAATATTTTCCTAGTTAATAAAATTATTAAATTTTCTCTAGTTAGATTTGAACTGCAACAATAGCGGATTTAATAGACATTTAACAAATAAAAGTTTAATAGACACTTGACAAATGCAACAATACAAAAGAAAAAACAACAACAACAACAACGACAAAACTTAAACCCATATTAGAAATTCAGTGGTTTAGATAAAGCAACTTACGCATAACTTTAAACAAATAACAAGCTGGTGATGTTTTTACAGTTACATTTTAGACAGTTAACAGATGAAAAAAGAAAGTCATAACTTACCAAAATTGTTATTAACTGCAGATAGGTTTGCCAATGCGGCTAGGTTGTGTAAATTGGCCGAACTGATATCATTTAGACTACTGTTCGACCCATTTATTGATGCTAGATTATGAAGACCAGCAGCTGAAAATAAAATATTCATAGGTTTATATTTACAATCTACTCCAACTTAAACCAAGAAAACTTTTAGACCTTAACTATAACATAATTTAAAAAAGAACTTAGAAACTGGTAGGAGTACAATCAATTTGTACCCGAGAGGTATAGGGAAGATTCCCTTAGTTAGGACACTACCCCCAGCACAATTCCAGGAGAAGAATTTTATTATACTACTAGTCAGAGCAGAGCCTGACAAAACTATTTTAACAGCCTTCCCGCCTTCACCAGCTATAGAATCAGTGTTTTCAGGTATTGTTGAATTTTGCTGTTCCCAAGGTAAAGCCCCTTTTATACAGTGATAGTTCTCCCACAATAGAACTGTCTACGTCATAAAACTATCTCAAAGGTGTGCAGTCTATACAGTGAGTGTTAACATATGTCAAAACTTGTTGTCTTGCACTCAATGTTACATCCACATAATACATTTTTGACTTGGATACGGAAATAAAGCATTAAATATATTATAATTTTAAATTATAACACACACACAGCAAAAGGAACATATTCATCTTGTTGAAAACAAAAAAATCTGATATCAAATGTGAAGCAAGCTATAATATTTGCTGCCTTTTAGATCTGTTATCATGATAAGCTAATCAGCATCTAGTATCTACAGGGGTAGTTCTTAAAGTGATAGACCACTCAACTATCTCATCAGACAAGATAGTGTGATGGCTGGTAGTTCTATCGTGATAGAATCTATCACATAGTCACTGTGATATTTAATGCGATAGTTACTACCATGACCTCAAAAATTTCTACAACTACCACTGTGTAAACGGGGCTTTAGGGTATCACCCCTACTATTGTAATAACTGAATTTAAAGTTTTTATCTTGGGAGGGGGGGGGGAATCATTCTAAAAATTGATTAAACAGTGGTACAGTGGTAGTCTAAAATAAAATGCATGTAGTTTATTTTGGCTTTCTAATAAGTATTTTGAAATGTCAGCCGCAATATCCTACTTCTCAAAAGGCATTAGTGGAGATGTTCAAGTTGACCTAACTTATATAAACCAATATGGTCCCTCCCCCTTCCAGATAATTCCTAACATAGATTAATATATATATATATATATATATTTCAAGTATTAAGCTTAACCCTTTTTTCATTTCTAAATACAAATCTAGCATTAAAGAGGAAGAAAGGCAGGCTGGTGAAAATGGATCGTATGTGGCAAACAATCAAACTGCCACCTCTGCTATTCCAAGTCTAGTACAGTTGTTTCAATATAAACGTTTGGTATTAAATTAAAGTTTAGTCAACATTTTATAAAGACAGTAAATGAGCATATTATACAACCTAAAAACACTTTACAATCACCTGTTGAGTTTTGCAGTAGTAACTGTGTTCCTAACGTGCTCGGACTATTGTTAGCCTGCAGCTGCAACAACTGAAATGAAACAAAAACAAAAAAACATAAGTAAACAAAATTAAAAACGATTAAAGTGAATAAAAAAAGACACTTAAAAAAATAATATGATCTCATTAGGAATGCCAAGAGGGAATGAAATTGAAATAAAAACTAATTTAAAGGTTCTAAAAGCTTCATCATTTTCATTCACTCAGTTCTAGAGAAGAAAAAATGTATACTTTAAAGAAATCATATTTTATTTGGACTCTTTTACTTTTGGCTTTTGGAGTAATATTGCGTCTTAAACAATTTTATTATTCCTTGCTTCTGGGATAACAGCTCATACTTAGTTAAAGGTAGCCATTTTGGTAAATAAGCACAGAAATTAAATCCTCCTGTAAGGATGGTGGTAAATGAGTTTACTTACAAATACAACCAACCATTAGACTAAACCTTATTTTTGATGGGCATCAAAGTTTTTTAGTCTCCTGAGAATTGAAAAAACAAAGTTTTGCCAGTTTGCCAGAGTAGTGAAGATATGCAACTTAATATAAGCTTGGGTTTTACATAGTTTGCTTTTAGCGAATTTCCATTGGAAAAAATTCGCTAATGGAGCCACCCTCATGGCGGGAGTTGGACCCGGGAATGTGGCCAAAATACGTTTCAAAGGCCCCTGATCACGAAAAAATAGGTCTTATAAAACTTTATATATATATATATATGTATTTCTAGCGGATTTCTTGTAAGCACGATAGCGCTCGAACGAATTGACGTATCGAAATGAAAATTGCACCGAAAAATCAAGCTCGTTGAGACGATGATCCCTATTGAAAATGGGATATTTATGACGTCATTAACCCCTCCTAATGAGTCAGCAAAGATTTTAAAAAATACAAAAAATCAAATGAGGTATCGTTTCTTATGTTTTTTGGGTTCCTCAATCCAAAAAATGAGTTACCAAAGCGATTCGAATAATATTTTTAATAATAATGACAATAGTAATAGTAATAATTTATTGGGGATTTCTTGTAAGCACGATAGCGCTCGAACGAATTGACGTATCAAAATGAAAATTGCACCGAAAAATCAAGCTCGTTGAGACGATGATTCCTATTGAAAATGGGATATTTATGACGTCATGAACCCCTCCTAATGAGTCAGCAAATATTTTAAAAATACAAAAATCAAATGAGGTATCGCTTCTTATATTTTTTGGGGTCCTCGATCTAAAATAAATCCTACCGCGGGATTCCGCAAGCCGAGCGAATTTCCATTGGAAATTTGTAGTATAATTGTTGAGCAGTTTAAACTTCTTTCAAACTACTACGATTATACAAATACTACAAATTTCCAATGGAAATTCGCTCGGCTTGCGGATACCCGCGGTAGGATTTATTTTTCTTTTTTTTAGAATAACAGATTACGTGTTTTAGATGACAGTATAGTAATCAGTCATTAGTTTTACAAAATTGTACACATAAGCAGGGAGGGATCACAAATCAATAAATTTTGGCAGTAAAATCTAAAAAACTGCATAGTCTAATTTTATTTTTGAATTACTTTAGTCAAAGGGATAGCAAGCATGAATTAATTTTATGGGGTCTCCAAGAACATGTGGTTGGCTAAGTTCATCTGTGGGAAATTGCTTGGCCATAAAAGCTAACAGACAGGTGGAGAGTGGCCACACCCTGCCTACTTTGGTGGACAACATGATTTTTATGATACTGAGTACAAAATTAGTTTGTAAACCAAAAATTAAGTTGCTTTAGCTTGTCACCAAAGTGACAAACTAACATCATTTCGATCAAACTAATTTTGTAGTCAGGGTCATGAAATTCACATTGACCGCAAAAATGGGCAGGACATGGCTGCTCTCCACTGGTCTATTTTTCTTTACAGGCAGCCACGTTATGTACCGCAGACGAATTTTGCCGACCATATATTCTAGGAGGACTAAAAAAAATGAACTCATCCATAAAATTCTAGCTTGATGTTAGCCAGTCACAGTTGTGCAATCTCCTGGAATACTTGTTTACTTAGAGTAATAGCAATCCATGGCACAAAAGCCTGTGGTTGGCTTGGGCCTGCCAAAGGGCTCACAAAACTATTCCCAGTGGATGCAAAAGTACTGACATTTAGCTTCATCAGGCATTAAAACCACATAATTGGCATTCTTCAACCAGCAAGACATCACTTCACTTAGGAAGCAACTCATTTATATCATGATAGAAGGTGAACACCTAACATAAGGTCCCCTTGCCAGAGTCGGAATCGGAAATCAAACCAAAATCTCCTGCAGGATAAGCAGGTATGATATCAATGACATACCAGAGTCAGTTTTTATTTTATAATGTAAAAGTAGGTTGTGTTGATAAAGTTTATTTTGTAACTTACGCTAAGATAGTCAGAGGAACTCACGTGCTGATTGAGGTAGGATTGCGGTGATAAGCTCATGCCAGCTAAGTTCCAGAGGTTTGCCTGCATCTGGTGGAGCCTTTTCTGGTCCTTCTCTTTCTGAGTATCGGCAAACTTGACCACCAGGGGCAGCGCACATCCCTGCACCCAACATAATAAACAACCTTTTTAGAATCGATCAGATTAAAAATTAAAATTTTCTTAACTTAAATTTAACTGGTTAAGTTGATAGTAATTTGAAAAGATAGGTTATCGTCAAAATTGTAAAACTAATTTCAACTTCTAATCAACAACAACTTATCGAACAACAACTGCAGACCACAATTTTGATAATGTAAAGTGGACTCAATACAAATATCCTTACTTGAACGAGTGGAACAAATCAAAACCAGAAAATAAGTTCAATGAAACGATGTTTATAATTGAACAACAAGCTAATGCAAAATATACATTATAAAGAGGAATCATAGATCGCGACTTAATTAGACTACTAATTACAACTTCAATTATGACAAACTACAAACTATTTTTTGATAATTGCATCGAGGTTTAACTTTTCTATTCAACAGATTTGAAGAATAATAAATAGAAATTTTCGAAAGTCAATTCGGGAGAACGATGAATAATGCATATTTATATTTAATAATTACGAGATTATACATAAGTACATCAAAAAGAACATAAATGCTTTTAGAGTCTACTACAGAGAAATGGGATTGAAAATTTAATTTTATGGAACATTTAAATGAATTTTCCTGTTTAAACAGCCAAAGGCTAATAATTTATAAATAGGACTTATACCTTATACAATATTCATTTCTGGAAAATACGCTCTATAATGATTGTGATAAAATGAAATTTAATAGAAAAATGATATTCGAAGGAAATAAGAATTCAGAGAAATAAAATAAGAACGTAAAATTCTAAAAATGGTATCTCCAATGAAATTATTAACGGCGAAATAATATTCAGACGAGTGAATTCAAAAGGTATTTATTGCGTCATACAGTTTTAATTCTAGATGTAACATGTAACAAACTATTGATGGATATGATATAAGGAATAACATCGCTCGTCAGTTTTAAGGTTAGTATTTTCAATATGTAAGAGATATCTCTTAGCAATTGTGTAGACCTGTTCAATTACGAATTGAGGATTATTACAGTCTATTTGAAAATGAATAAAGATATGGTTTGTTGGAAATGACGTAATCGAACATACAGATAAGAGTTTGTTGAAATTTTAAGGGTTTTAAGTTGAGTAGCCAGGGAATTATTGTGTGTTGTCAATCAGTCAGTCCAAGATTGTCACACAATGAATGATGCAATGTGAAATTCGAGGACAAACGGGCCGCGGGGTGAAAGTGATTAGAGAACTCAGTCTTAACCTGCTATCACTTGGGACTTTGGGACGGCTGGCAAATGAGTTTAGACTTTAGACTATAGACGAAGTCGTGAAGCCAAACTCGTTTTGCTTATGCAAACAATAGCCTCGTCATATCACAACCTATACTTAGTCAAGTACGACTACCCTGGTAGTTCTTCTACAACTCCTTTGACAATTATTTAAAGTTTTTAAAAGTTAATTTGAAGCGAATGAGGAAGTATTTTTGGAATTAGAGATGTCATTTTCAGTTACAAACATCAGACACGTCAAATTGTCAGACAACAAAAGAATAATGCTTACGAAAATCCTAAAAGAAGATCAACAGTTATATAAAGCTGATAAGAGAACATGTTTAATATTCAAAACAAAATATTAAATATCTATGTTTAGGAAAACGGGAGACGAATATTCCAAACAAACAAAATAATCAAGTCGAATGACAAACAAAACAACTAGAATTTAATCGTAAACCAAGGCAAACTCCAAGAGAATATGATACTGTTAATAATATACAAGATTAGAGAGATATTTTCGATCTCGATATTCGGAGTTTCACACTACAAGTAACAAGAGATGGATTCTATTCTAAGTGTTTGGGGGAGAGAAAAGGGCGCCGTTTTCACACAGGGTTTACACAAAGGGCTTCCATTAGTCAATATAATCAAGGCTCTCTTATCTGCTTCCACCGGTGCGGAAGGTTTCACAGCCATCCCAAGCCTTATATACTCAAAAACACAGAATCCTTTGAAATTCTTAAGGCAGAAACGACGTAAAAGACGACTAATCTCGCGAGCCAATACGACGTGTGCTGAAAATTTATAACCTATAAACTGTTATCATCATGATGTTATCTTATTTCCAAGCTAAATAACTATTATCAAGTAAATTGCTTGTAACCCTCAGTAAAGATATAGTTATATTCAGAAAGGTTTTATGTAAAAATAACATTTATATAAATTATGAACAGTCAGAAGGGAATGAATGAATATGGAACGATCGGATGATCGGATACAGAACTCTTAGGCCACAAAGTATAGAGGTAGGTATATGGGAAGAAAAGTTGAAATGCATTGTTAATTGTTGACGACCCTACTTGATACTTAGACAATTATTACGCCATAACTACACAAAACTGAAATTAAAGCTTACTACCTTTGATACAAACTAACTCGTCTAAAACTGTAGGTTAAATACAAAAGAGCTTAAATTAAATTTTGGGGAAAAGCTTATAAAAACATTTTGTTAAAAAACGAGAATGTACGAGAGAACTAAGCTAATAATGAAAAATCGGGACCATCACAAAATATAAAAGTTTTAAAAACACAAAATAGGAAAATTTGAAACTTAAATATCCGTTAAAAAGTCTTTTATGAATATGAAATTAAACGCATAATTCATACTACCTTTAAAAGTCCGAAATTTAAATTTTCCGAAAATTAAAATAAAACCAATCTATACATACTTTATAGTGTAGATATAGGTTATTAAAAGAAACGATTAAATAAAGCTTTAGCTAAAAGTACGTCAACATGAAATAATTTATTACTGAGATATCACCAAGCATGTTCTACGCAACCCATAGTTATCAGAAACAAATTGGCATGTCTGATTTCATCTATCAGCTCCTGAATCAACATACATTTTGAAAAAATATGTCGATGATTCTCTATTTAATAAGAGTTAGTAATATGTTTGAAACATTCTTATTTTGGGTAAATATTATAAAAATAGCGAACGAAATATGTTCACACATTTATGTTAAATAACAGGTTATATAAATAGTTAAGACGACATAACTTAAATACTGTAAAGATAACAACAAATTAAGACAATTAAAAAATAAACAGTATACATTTTAAAGACAGTTGTAAATATATATTCTTTTAATAAAAAATTAATTTAAAAACTGCCTTTTTAAGAGATAAAATTACCTTGATTTCTGCTTCTCTTACCAGCTTCCCGTGACAATTATGATTAAAACATGTCTTGTTTGTACGTTAATTTCTCTTTTTTAATCTAATTACAGCCCATATTTTATTATGAGTGTTATTGGCGATTTTACACGAGGAAAAGAAAAAAACAGATAAACATAGAAATGATAAACAAAAGCTGAACATCAAAATAAACGAATTTTTAAAACAATGTTTTTTTCTTTTATAATTCACTCCATTTTTCCATAAGGTGAAAAATATTTATAGTTGTTTAATAGTCCAGGAGATAGCGTTTAAATAGTGTCTGACAAACATCAAGGAAGAAGCGTTTGGTGCCTTTTAAGAGCATATGGTCGGCCAAGTTCGTCTCCGGGCTTGGCAATAGGCATTTGAAAAAAACAAAACGGTGGAGAGCGGCCATGTCCCGCCAATTATGGTGAACAATGTGATTTTCATGATCCAGAGTACAAAATTAGTTACTAGACCGAAAATCAAGTTGATGTTAGTTTGTCACATAATAGGTTAGTCTGCCAAATATAACTCGACATCAAAGGGGTCAACTATAAAGTGGCAAATTAAGATCAACTTGATTTTAGGTCTACTGACCAATTTTGTACTCAGGATCATGAAAATCACATTTGTCCACCATAATTGGCGGGACATAGCCGCTCTCCATTTGTTTTTTTCAAATGCCTATTGCAAAGCTATGTCCTGCAGAAGAACTTGGCCGGCCATACATTCTTAAAAGGCACCAAATTATGAACTTATATACAAAATTCTAGCTCGATGTTAGTCAGACACTTTCTTGCACGCTATATTCAGGACTACAAAAAAGTAAAAGGTAACATTAATTAAAATGGTTATAAGGATCTTACAACTAAATTAGCCTTAATTGTTTAGAGTTTGTTAGAGGTATGGTTATTATAGTCTGTGCAATATGAGACTGAACGAGATCTATTGTGCTCCCTGATCTGATGTCAAAAACGAATTTCTATCCTGGGATTTTCTTTAATTCGGAATTAAAGAAATTTCGTTGATCAGAAAAATCACAGTGGTTTCGTTAACGTCGTTAAGCTCGAATGCAAAATATCTGTCATTCAATAATACTTTGAAAGAAGCAAAACAAATACGACGGAATATTTGATTGCCAATAGATTAAAATTTACAATTCGCTGAGTATAAAAGACAGATATTAAATGTCCTGTGAAATTAAAGCTCTCCAAAACGATTCTGGATAAACGATATTTCTTTTATTCATAATACGCAATACCTTCGAAAAAAAAGCAAATGCGATGGAAATACATCTCAGTCAAGAAGTATTAAAAATGTAAATTTGATTCTAGAATACCTCATTGATTGTTAAATTGAATGTATCAAACGACGGGTGGAAAAGACAGATAAAATATGTTCCTTAAAGCCTCGTCCAGACTGCCGAACCGAACAGAGCAAACGAGCCGAACATTGGTCTCTGCGCACGCCCAGAGTGAGATGCGCAGGCGCACTTTTGACTGGGCATGCGCAGATACCAATGCTCGCATCGTTTCCTCTGTTCGGTTCGGCAGTCTGGACGAGGCTTAAAGATTCCGATGTATTGATAACTATGAATGTAAAACTAATCGAATAAAACGCTAAACCACATCGAACAAATGCACTACTTGAAAAAAGTTAAAGGGATTTGCTAAAGATTGAATATTTATATCACATTGAAAGAATAGACTTCCAATTGGTGTGGCACATAGCTTCCTCGCATCCTATCCCGTACTTTATGCTTTTACAAGCCATTATTGTCTTTTTTTGTTTAATTGTTTCTCCCGTTTATTTAATCAGTCAAAATTGTTTTGAATTTATACATGAATCGAAGTATCAATTTAGCAAAAATTAAAGAGAGCAGACGGTTCAAATTAATCTGGGGCTATCTTCGGGTTACTTTCAATAAACTGTAAAAGTTTCATACTTATTAGATAAGAAATTTTGAATCTATAGGTGTAAATAAATGTGGAAGAGAAACTAATAAGCGCAGAAGGTTGAAACTTATATGGGACCATCATTGAGCTAATTGACCTACAACCCAAATTTCATAAAAATTGAACATGTAGTTTTTAAGATATGTTGCTTCGCAAAAATAGACGACAGACCCACAGACAGACACGGCACTAACAATTTTCCCTAATGTCTGAAACGGATTTCTGCCATGTACAGAACGACAATTTCGATCTTTGGAACGATCACATAGCTTTCGTTACCTTCGGTAAGTTCGGACTATTAAGTATGTCAATTTTTTTGTTGTTCAAATAATGTTTGCAATAAGGTATCCTTATCTACAATACTACTGATATAAAAGTACAAAGTTAGAAGGTTCGAGGAAAAAATTTCCTGTGTTGATTTGTTACAACAGGTTCAAAATTATTAGAGAAAACCTAGGTGCGTTTATTTGTCCACTTATCAGAGTTTGCATGAACACTTAAACTTAAAATAATATATATAAATGGAATGAGCTATGGAAATTACTAAATTTAAGGTAAGAGAAAACATCAAAATCCTGGCTAAACTTGATTAGATAAGCAACAAGCAACGCAAATAAACGAAGTAATGTAAAAAGAAAAAAAACTTTAATTCAGATGCAGCTCAAAAAATAATGCAGTAAAATGTTCTGCTTTACGTTGGATAAACACAACACGCAGATAAGAGTTAACTGTACAAATAGTTATATGATAAGGATAAGGAGATAAGGTCTTCTAGATAAATTTGAACATGTGTAGCTTTGTAAACAATCTAACAGGTTAGAAGAGCAACTTCTCTGCGAACTATGTATTTCACTATTTTCATTTGCCTCTTCATTCTTAAATGAAACTTATAAAATTGGCGAGGTTGATAACCACGTAGCAAACCCAGGATTTCATTCTGCGTTATGGAATTTATTATAAAGAAAGGAATAACAACGATACTGGTCATAATTCTTACTAACTGATTGTGGGGTTGGAAGACTCCATTCGTTTCTCTTGTCTGTCAGTATAGTCGAGGAGATAGCGTGCAAAAAAGTGTCAGACTAACATCAAGCTAGAAATTTGTGTATAAGTTTTAACTTATATAACTTGTATAAGTAGAACTTTTAAGAATATGTGGTCGGCTATGTTCGTCTGCAAGACATAGCTTGGCAATAGGAATTTGAAAAAATAAACAGATGGAGAGCGGCTGTGGCCCGCTCTTTTTAGTGGACCATGTGATTTTTATGATTCTGAGTACGAACTAAGTTAGTAGACCAATAATCAAGTTAATGGTAGTTTCTTTGATTAGGAGTAATATTTGACTGACTAACCTATTAAGAGACAAACTACCATCAACTTTATCATTGGTCTATATACTAACTAAGTTCAAACTCAGAATCATGAAAATCACATGGTCTACCAAAAGGGCTCCACCTGTTTTTTTTTTAGCCGACCGCGACCACATATTCCTAAAAGGCAAAAAACGATTTCATTCTAGCTTGACGTTGGTCAGACACTTTTTTACACGCTATATCCTGGGCTATTATAAATAGATGGAAATTTAAAGTAGCCTTTGACTTTAAATGAGGACCGAAGCAGATAGAGGACAAACATATCGGCTACAAATATATTCGCTACAAAAGGCGCAAAATGAAAAGGAAAAAATGAGGAAGATATGTTAGGATACTCCAAGGCGTATATATATAAGGTACCTAATATATATTAGGTATTAGGTACACTCGTATTGCGTCACTTCATTACCTCATAACACAAACAAACGAAATATGTTCTAACACACAAACGTTTGTAATAAAGTCAACTTGCTTTAACCAGTTATTTTTTCTATGTATTTGAATCCTTATAAATTTAAGCTTTATATCACATTTTTTCACAATTAAAATTTTAAAATATCGTATAACTTTTTCATGGAAAACTGGAGTTAATTACAAAAAAATGAAAAACAATTAACCAAAAGCATTTTTTTTTTGTCTCTCCATTTAATAAAACTGAAAATACAATAAATAACATATTTCCTACAATATGAATATTAATTTAGGTTTTAGTTTCAGAAAAAAAAGGCACGAATCATGCAAATAAAAATACAAAATAAAAGAGAGAAAAAAAAAAACATATTAAAAAAATGAAAAAAACACAGGGAAAAGCTTGTGTTACACGAAATCGTTTTTCCAGCATATTATAACACACTTAAAAAACAACAATAAAATAAATAATAAATATAGATACGACAAAAATAAAAAAAATCAATCAATTAAACTAACATATAAAAGTAAAAATAAGGCGCAAATTTTTAAACACACAAGTTAACACGAAATAACGAAAAAACAGTGATATTTGGGTGTAATAAATTTGGATTATTGTAAAATAAATAAGAGGAAAAATAAATAAATACAACACTACGTCAATCCCTACAAATATGAAGTTATATACGTGTCTTTGCACATATGAATGAATTTCCCATACGTATAGCAAAAAAATTGTAATTAAATTTCAACAAGCGATCCAATTAAGGCTGAAGCGTTTGGAGGAATTCAGAGGATCAGTTACTAATTGGCGGTGCAATATTATGTTACTGTGGTTGGGGTTAGATTGAACTGCTATATTGCTCCTATTTTATACAAATTTACAAAAAAAAAGTGTATCGGAAGGATGTTTTTTTTAGGAGGCGCAGATGTAATATACGTAAATTTGATATATGAGTTCAAACCTACATGTTTTTCTAGATTGTTGGTGTTGCTTGCTATAGATCTATTTTTCTGTGTATCTGTCTTATATACCTAGTCTAAGGTAAATACTTTTATGTATCATTTATCGCAGTCTTGTATATTTACTTTATGGTGAGAACGTTTATGTAATTTTCTTATTTAGACTACTAAATAAGGTATGTATTGTGTGTACTGTTATGCACTTTAGTCTCGTGTGAACAAATCTATATCCACACGTATCTTTGTCTTATATACCTATACTCTATGATATGTTCTTTCATATACTTTTGCCTTATGTCAAACCAACTCTATAGAATTTATTTTCTATGTATCTTTGACCTATATAGCTATACTCTATGGTATGTATTATGTACTATTATGTACCTTAGACTTGTGTACCTACTCTATAGTATATTGTACTTCCATGTATTTCTGTCATATCTAGCTATATTCTATACTGTATTATAGCATGTAGTTTTATGTATCTTTGTACCTACTCTAAGCACTTACTATGGTACAGAAGTACAATTGTATATCTTTACCTAAAGTACCCACCCTAAATTCTAGGTTGTAATGATGCGAGATAGATTTTATTGAACAACTAAAATATATCAAATGAGTGCTTTTAAAAAGTTTTAGTACAGGAGCGTGAATCCTTAACTATATTAAGCCGAATATTTTTTTTTATTTATTATTAAGTGGTATACTTCGAGGAGAAATAAATTTAAGCTTTAAATTTGGGAATACTACCCCCCAAAATTATGAATAAAAAAAAAATTAGTTCACTCGAATACCGAAAAAAAACCAAAAGGTTGCTATTATGGACTACCGCTAGTGCCTTAGAAAATCAAGCACATACCTTATACATACACTCAGGATAATAGTTTCTTTTTTTTGTTGAAAATATGAGACTTTTTTCAGTGTAGTGTGGGACCAAGTTATATAGTCTAATTAAATGTAAATAAATAAATTCTTGTAAGTTTCTTTTTAAAGTAGTTTACAAGCTAATATATGTTTTCTTTCCCCTAGAAATTTTATACTACTTAAATAAAATAATAAATTAAAGTGATAATAATAATTAAAAAAATATAAATAATACTGTATATAAATAAAATAAATAAGGAATAAAAAAAAGAGAAATAAAATTATTAAAAAAAGGAGAGCGAAACAGAAGAAAAAATGGTTATGTTTACCTCCATAGTTTTAGAATGATGCATGGTTTTAATAGCGTTGATGGCACACTGCTTCGACGTGAATGTAACAAAGGCACACCCTGTTTTTGAGATTTTTTGATTTGGTTGAGGAAGAACAACCGGAAACACAAACACAAGCCGAGAAACAAAATAATAATACTTGTTCAACAGAAAAACACAACTAAAATATATATATATTTATATATATAGTATTAAAAAAACAGAAAAAGAAAAAAAAACAATAATTACAAAAAAACGTAAAGTAAATAAAAACACATTTATAAAAAAAACAACATGGGTGAGGCACATGTAAAAGATAAACACGATAGAATATGAGAAAAAGGGGATTAAGGAAGTTTTTTTTATATTAATGTATTTCGTAAAATTTAAAGGAATAAACTGAAAATGCATTAGGGAATCATCAAAAAAATCTATATATTATACTATGTTATTTGAATAATGCTTGATTTAAAAAAGGGGAAATAAAAACGCAGTCAATTATATAATTGGGGATATTTTACTTTAGAATTGCATGACTGAAGTCGATAGGAAAAAGGAATTAGTAAGTAAAACTGACAAGGAAATTCAATAAGCTCTCCTTCAGTCATTGTCGTTTAACGTACGAAAGATTAAGTAACTACATAACAGTATAGGAAGATTTTAAAGTTATACATATTTATTGCAGGAGAAAGAAAGAGATAAATAAAATTGATTGGGAAGATCTTTAATTAGATCTGTTATATTGTAGGTAAACGTGTAAAAGATAAAGGAAACACAAAAAACAGCTGATTAGAAAGATTTTACTCTTCACATACATATTTATTGCAGGACAAGGTAAGGTATAAATAATTTAATAAAATTGATTGGGAAGATCTTTAATTAGATTTGCTCTAATATTGGTTAGCGTACGGAAGATAATTAAATACAATAAACAGCTGATTTGGAAGTTTTGCGCTAGACATACATATTTATTGCAGGACAAACTATGGGATAAATAATTTAATAAAATTGATTGGGGGATCTTTAATTAGATCTGCTTTATTGTAGGTAATCGTGCAAAAGATAAAGGAAACATTAAAAAAAAACAGCTGATTAGAAAGATTTTTTATCAGACTAACATAGTTATTGAAGGACAAAGTAAGGGATAAATAATTTAATAAAATTGATTAAGTAGATCTTTCATTAGAACTGCTTTATTCTAGGTAAACGTACGAAAGATAAAGAAAATACAAAAACAGCTGATTAGAAAGATGTTACGCTAGACATACATATTTATTGCAGGAAAAACTAAGGAATAAATAATTTAATTTAATTGATTGGGAAGATCATAAATTAGATCTGCCTCATTGTAGGTAAACGTACGAAAAAAGGAAATGCAAAAATGCTGATTAGGCAGATTTTACGCTTGACATAAATAATAAAACACATTTTAAAACAAAAAAGAATCCCTAACACGTAAAATTATTATTTATTTATTTGAAAATAGGAAGAAAATTGTTATATCATATTGATTTATTGATATCCTAGTATAGGATTAAGATAATTATCGGTTTAAAAAAAAGCTTTTAGAGCTGGAAAATGTCTACAATTAGGAAATATCAGGAAGGTCATTTTCAGTTTTTAAAAAGATAATAAAAAGGTATATTGGGACACGAAAAAATAATTAGTTAATAAGTATAGACGGACAAAAAATATTACGGCATAAAAAGCGTCACAATTTCTTTTTTTTTTTAAGTTATAAATAAAAAAAATGACAGAAATAAAGAAAAAGAAACATGTTCTACTTGAAAATATTATAAGAACGTATATCATAATACTTCCTGGCAATTATTACACATATATTTATGTTTATATAAAACAACACAAATATAAATTTAAAAAAATATAATTAGACATATATAAAGAAATAAATAAGTAAAAAAACACAACAGTCACAAAAATATTTCCAGAAATTAACTTTTTTTTTAGCCTTAATAAATTTGAAGAAAAAAATCATAAAAAACGGGTGCGATATATTTCATATTCATTTCACATATTGCTTGTATAATGAAGATATAAAAAAGCATTGAACAAAAAATTTAACTAGCTGGGACATATGGCGAATTTATCTAAGCTTTTAATAAAAAAAAAAAAAACCATAAAATATTTTACATGAAGGTATGGAAATGCTGTATTTATTAATGGTAAGGAGTAATTTTTTTAAAAGTAAATTCATACGTTAGGGGTAGTTTTGTACATAAATATGAAATTATAGATAAATAGCTTGAAGGCAATAAAATTAAAAAAAAAACTTCTAAAAGTGACAGGATAAACAATTTAAAAAACAAACAAACAAACATTACACCGTGTTATGTACATTTTATGAGGAATATTTTAAAGGACAATATAAAAGTGTTAGTCTGAGTTATATTTATGAGTTACATGAGTTACTTATCTGAGTTACATAAGTTATATTTATGTAAATGTAATGTTATCGATATTATTTTGTTTTTTATTTGTTCAATATTAATAAATTAAATAACTATTAATATATCCTATATCCAATATATAAGTGTGAAATTAACGTTTTTTATTTTTTTTTATAATTTTTTTAGGAATTTATTAATTATTATTTTTCAATACATTTAAGAAGTCAATAAATGCAATAAAACCTGTATAAAGTGACCACTGACATACCAGAGTTATCGTACTTTGTTTTAACCAATTAAAATGAAAACAATAATCAGAGACTTTCCTTATCTTGGAGAGGAGGTTTTCTTATCTAAGATAGTAAAAATCAACAATTGATGATATCACTGATATAATAGCTAGTGAAAGCGGAAAAGTTGCTAAAACAACCGTTGCCAAACTAAGTTTCTTAAAAACGCGTTCATAAATACTTAACCTGGTGTTTTCATTTATTTGTTGTCGTAGGTACATTTAATATGCAGATACTCTAACTTAATTTGTTATAAAATATTTAGTTATTTCCAAGTTAAGTAATAACAGTAGGCAGTTAGGTACTCTAATTTAATTTGTTTTAAAATATTTAGTTTTTTCCAAATTAAGTAATAACAGTAGGCAGTTAGGTACTCTAATTTGATTTGTTTTAAAATATTTAGTTATTTCCAAGTTAAGTAATAACAGTAGGCAGTTAGGTACTCTAATTTAATTTGTTTTAAAATATTTAGTTTTTTCCAAATTAAGTAATAACAGTAGGCAGTTAGGTACTCTAATTTGATTTGTTTTAAAATATTTAGTTATTTCCAAGTTAAGTAATAACAGTAGGCAGTTAGGTACTCTAATTTTATTTGTTTTAAAATATTTAGTTATTTAGTTTCAGCCAAGTAAAGTAATAACAATTGACAGGTACGTAATCTAATTTAATTTGTTTTAAAATATATAGTTTTTATTTTCAGCCAAGTTAAGTAATAACAATAGGCAGGCAGGTACTCTAATTTAATTTGTTTTAAAATATTTAGTTATTTAGTTTCAGCCAAGAAAAGTAATAACAATAGACTATTGGGTAATCAACTTAGTTAATAGTACATTCAAGTTTAGTTTATAGGGATCAAGTAAATAAATAAATAGTCTAAAAAGTCTGTTTTATACAACGTGCACTGGTCCTCAGAAAATCTTGGTACATATGAAATAACGGAAAGTCACTTGGGCAGAAAACGGAATTTAAAGTACGTTTAAGGCTTTAATGGTATACATTATTGGGGAAGTGATAACAGATATGGTGAGCAAAATACTAACGCTAGGCAGGTGCGGGAAGTATAATGAGTCTACTCTGTAAAAGATACTATAGTTTAGGGCCGTGGATCCAAAATAATACACAGAACTTAGCAAGAGCTACGAAATGGTGATCTTAGTGTTCACACTGCTAAGTTGATTCAATTTAAATGATGATTAGTCCAGTAATCACAATAACAGGTTTTAATGAAAATGGTGATATCAGAAATCACAATAGAAGGGTTTACTGTAAATGTGATCAATCCATTGATCACATTAGCAGGTTTTATTTAATACACATATATATACTTTCCTATACTTCTCCCTATATTTCAAACGGTGCTCCAAAACAAAAATGATGCAATATATCCCAAAAAAATCGCTTCACCAGAATCCACACAAATAAAAAAAAAATGTCAATAAAAACTTTTTTCATAAGTTTACTATGATGATGGTAAAAAATCATATGAATTATACAACCTTATTAGGGCTTTCTTTAAAAGAATTCAAATTCTTTGAACTAGATATTAAATGTGTAAAATTCAATTAATAATATTTTTTATGAATACTATTTTTAATTTTAATATTTTTTTAATGATTATTGTTCAAAGCAAATGTATGAATTATTTAAATTATTATAATGATTGAAATAGAAAACAAGTATATACTTATTCGAAAAGATAAATACATAAAAAAATAAAGAATTTCAATGATAAAAGATTAAAATAATAATTAGATAATGTTCTCTGCAAATAATTTTCACTCTCAACATAGTAGTAGATAAAATATAACAAATAATCAACATTGACAAACATAAAAGGCTGGAATGGCTCGAAAAACAAAAAAAAATATATATGATTTATTCTTATTATTTTATAAATAAGAACAAATAAAAATAGGTAAAAAACAAATAATTTGGAGGTAACACAAAACAAATTTTAACGAAGGTTAGTTGTAAGGTGATTATGATGGATAAATTAAATACAAATTATCAAGTTATTAACAAGTTGAAAACTTTTAGAATAAAAAGTTTTTTTGTGGAGAGTTCTTGTGAAAATGTTTTTTTCTAAAATGAAAATTTAACTTTTAAATTATATACAAAACCAAACATTAAAAAACATTAAATCGAACCCATTTTTTAAAAAATAAAAAAATAAATCTATTGTGTAAACAAGTAAACAATGTTCACGAAATAATAAATAAAGAAAAAACACAACTCAAAGCTGAGAAGAAAACAAATTCGCTTTTTGCCTTTTTCATACCGAATTATCCAAAAGAATAAACAACAAAATATATTTACATAGAAATGTAACAGTAAAATAAAGAAGCTAATCAATAATCCAAAAGTAATTTGGAAAAAAAAGGTAAAACCACATTTAAGCACATATAAAACAAAAACATGTCACATTTTCACTCGTGATTCTTTTTAGAGAAATATGCTGTGTATTTTAAGAACGCCAATCTAATTATTTATTTTATTTTTTATTTCATTATTCATTATAATTATATTTTATGTTATATATTTGTCAGGTTGAATATCTAAATTATATGTTATTTATTAATAGGTTTAAAATAAAATATTATAAGGTACGAGAGAGTTAAAAATAAAAATAAGATGAATATATTTGAGATTAAAAATTAAAAAATTAGAAGATACGATTTTTTTCAAAAAAAAAGATAGAGTAATGAGCATGAGCAAGTGTATGATAATGGACTTTTTTATTTTATAGAAGTATTTGTATTATTATTATTACATACATTTCTGGGGAGTTTTGATAAATATGAGTAGGTAAATAGATTCATAAACTGTGGTGAAGATGATTTAGAAGTTTATAGTTAGTATTGAAATAATTTATTTTTACATAAATCATGGTGAATTCAATTGATTTTAGGTTAAAATTAGATTTAAGTTTGAACAAAGAATTCAAAATTTAATATAAGTAACTAATTTATTGGTTTCAACCATAAAATTTCGAAAAACTTATGGCGAATTAAACATAGAGAGTAATTATGATAATTAATTAACAGTAAGACCTTGACTTTGACGACATTACAGACGCTGTTTCGCGTATTTTAAGTGTGTTAACTGTTGAAGATCGTGGAACACGACCAGTGCTTATTCGATGTTGAAAACTTATAACACGTATTGTAAATATAACAAACGAATTGTAAAAGCTAAACTTGCTTCGCTTACTCGTGGTTGAATTCATTATCAAATTAATTATCAGTTGATTATCTGATCATGAAATGAAGATCCGCTGAATCGTGGTAGACAATGAAAGACGATTAACGTCTTTATCGCTTTCCTGCATAATTTAAACCTACGAAAATTCGATAGTTCAATTCGAACCACTGTGGATTAAGTGTTGCCAAATATTTTTTCTTTAGCTATCTAAATAGCTATCTTTACGATTAGTTCGTATTAGGTTTCTGCATTTGGATGGTAAAAAAAATTACAAAATATAACTGAAGAGAACATTCCCAAATACAAAAAAAAATGAAGATGCAAAGTCGTTCTTCAAAGAATTGTACGAAATATTAAAAGAATATTTTATTCACAAAGTTCACAACCTTCTAATTTTTAAAATGTCTAGTTTTCCTTATTAAGTCTTGGCCAATTATGGCTTTCGACGCCCCTGATGCTTTTCTTTTAAGAACTTAACGGCGACCTCTTACTGTAAAATTGTCAAAACATCACAGCAAATGTTATTTCAATCTTTAATTGGCCATAATTATGATCCAATCACATAATTTAAAAACAAATAAATAAATAATAATTCACCAATGATAAACGTTTACTATTCCGACGATTATAAATTAAATAAATATCTCATAATTAGAATGAAAGGTAAGTAGTCAGTTTATAAAATGTTAATTATATTGTGATATGAAAAATAATTATTACCCCTTGAATATAACTTTGAACATCTTTAGATTGAAAACTATTTCTCAAAAAGAAACAAGATACAGGGAGAAGAAGTAGGACTAATTAAGAATAAATAAGGTATAAGGAAATGAAAGTAATTAATTAAGTATTTTGTTAAATTAAAATATGAAATAAATTATAATTTTAAAGATAATTTGATTCTTTTTGACTGTTTTGTTTTTCTGTATTTCCTGTATTTATTATTTATTATGATAAGATATAGGAATAAGAGATATTTTGATTAATAAGTGGTATTTGTTAATAATATATTGTGCTTTTTTCTTGTCCATGTAGTTTTGAAGAAACAAAAATAGCCAGTAAGTTTATGTTACCTTTAGATTGTCCTGCGGTATCCCGGAGAACTGTACATTCTTCAATATTACCGAAGCCTTCGAACATTTGTCTCACGTCGCTTTCAGTGTACTTTTTAGACATCATCCCAACGAACAGCTTCCTCTCTGTAACAATAGAATTAAGATAGAAATTAAACCAAAGAAATAAAAATAAGTCTATTTAAAACTTAATAGGCGAAAGTAAACAATTATGAAAGAGTTGTTAATAACATTGTATATTACACGTAAACAACGCATTGTCAGGTTAAAACAAGTTAGGACTATAATTCGCACCGTATTAAAAACATTCAAGGAAACCTAACAATTAAAGAACCTTCCTGTTGACATGTGTGACGACTGATACAACTGCGCATGTCATACAAACCAGTACCTGGTATTACGGTACCTGGTACCTAAGATGCGCAGGCGCACTTTTGATTGGGCATGCGCAGATACCAATGCTCGCCTCGTTTCCTCTATTCGGTTCGGTAGTCTGGACGAGGCTTAAGAGGATCGTTTGGACTGTACAGTAAAAGGTTTGCAAACGACTCCTGCGCGGGTTGAAACAAACAGTTTGGAGGACCGAAACACTGTCACAAGTCGGGTTGGAACGGCTTTTATCCATTGCGCATGCCCGTGACGATACCACGGACTATACAGTGCTTGGTTGGAATGGAACAAACCTATTATCAAAAACAATAAAACAAACAAGTCTATAGTATGTCTACTATAGTATACACTAAACTGAGAGATAAACAAGGTTAGGGATATTTCCAGACTTCCACGAGAAAAGGAGGAAACTAAGAGGCGGAATACTTAATAATGCCTGGACTGCATACACGCGCATGCGTAACTTCACTGTTTATATTATGATAAATCCTTCACGTCGGGTTATGCATATCTCAAATCGAAGTCGAAATTATATCAATAACAGTGTTGCCATTTTTTTATAGTTTACATTTTCGTTTCGCACTGATACAACTAATATTAGATTTTTTTTCGTAAAGAATGTTTTATTACTAAATATATTTTTATTTCGACTAAGATTGTAATAATGTTTTTTTTAAATAAAATATGATTTATATATATACTTTATCTACTGCTTAACTTTTTATTTGATTAATCAAATACTTAAATTATTAACGAATAGTTGAAAGGTGTGTAGCTCTGTTATCCTTATCACTAACTTAATCATACGACATTTTTAATAAAAGGTATTGTGGTTTCTGAGATTTCCAATGAGGGTCAAATGCGAATCCCCAGAATGGGCAACTCTCTTAAGAATGATCCATACTTTGAAGAAAATGATGGAAAATATAATACCTAAATATTAACTTATTAAATATATATATATACTAAAAATATATAACACTTAAATAAACATAAATTAAATTCAAAAAGGAAACAAACATCTATTCCTTATCATTGTGCGTAGCAAAGATTTTAATTTATGTTAATCTTAAACTACCTACTTCAATTTTTGAAATTAACTGAATTAACAGCGTTATTAGATTTCATGTATGTATTACTTTTTTGCCATATTTACTCTACAAATATAATTGATGTTCGTTACATTATAGGAAAGTGTATAATTTTTCCTCTTTGCCTGTTAGTAAATTATCCTTGTGTAAATACATGCCAGATTAGAGTGAAATCTGAAAACGGAACAAGACAAGTGGTCGAATCAAAGTAGGAGTATTTTGAAACGAAGAAAGAAGTTATATGAAGAGACATGGAATGAGTGTCCCCGTTGAAGACTCCCAAAGCCGTGGGCTGTCGCGACTTCATAATCTCATTAGTTATTCCCAACAGGGAGACATCCTGGCATCAGGAAAGAGGATGAGGGCACGTGACACGGTGTGACGTCACGTTATAGCTAAGTACAGTAGGCCGAGTGTGTTTGGCTGCATAAGTTGATCATTGGACAACACTGTGCACTTAAAAGAAAGGAAGGGATCTTGCGACATCAACTCTTTGAAGAGTACTTAAAGATGAAGTTTAAACTTGCATGTTAAAGAATGGTTTAAGAAGGTATGCAATAATTAAGTGGAATTTAGTTAAGTAAGGTTAAAAATTAAGTGTTCATCAAATGAAACTGCAGCCATTATTAGTTTAGTCCGAAATCCAGATGGTTAAGGATTTAAAGTTAAATGTTAAAGAAAGGTTTAAGTAGGTATGTAATAGTTAAGCTAGATTTAGTTAAGATAGGTTAAAAATTAAGTGTTGTTCAAAGTTCAAATGAAACTTTAGTCATTATTAGTTTAGTCCGGAATCCAGATGTTGGTTAAGAATTTAAAGTATATTTACTAAAGAAAAGTTTAAGTTGGTGTGTAATAGCTACCTAAGTGGAATTTTGTGAAGTTTGAGTTAGGTTAAAAATTAAGTGCTTAAGTCCTGTTAAAATGAAACTTAAGTCATTAATAGTTTAGTTTAGTTCCAGATTCCAGTTGGTGGTTAAGTTAAGAACACAATTCATTTTGTAATGGTGTAAATGTTTAACACTATAAAAATCTATTACCTAGAATAAAAGTTTTTTTCTATAGAATCGGAACATAATAAAAGTGTAGCTATAAATGCATTAGTTTCACAAATAAATCACTGAATGTCTTAAAGCAATATAATTGAAAAAGGATAATAATTGCATTCCTGGAGAAAGGAGTGTATTTTGATTTTTTTTAACTAGCGCATGAATACTATTATACTATTAAGTGCTTACGCTACAGTGGAAGCTTTGAGACAAGCTTATTAGTACGGTTTACGAATACCAAACCACTAATAGATCTTCGAAGCAAGGTTACGATTCTTTAACAGTTTGAAGTAACACTATTCACATTTCCTATCAGGTGATGTTAGAAGGTTAGATTCCTCTTTATTATTTATGTAACAGTTCAATCGATTCACTTTAACTATAGCGATCCTTAACTTGGTGAGTAGCCTTCCGAGGGTAGAATAAACAGCTTGGTTTACCTGTGAAATCCGCGTTACGAAGGGTTTGAAGTCCGACGTTTCGCTTCCACTACTGGAAGCATCTTAAGGGGTGTGACAATGTTTACTTGAAGCAACAACAAGGCATACTAACGACTGGAGTGTTTATGCCGTCCTTCACTCCAGTTGTCAGTATGTCTTGTTGTTGCTTTAAGTAAACATCACGATGCACCACACCCCTGAAGATGCTTCCAGTAGTGGATACGAGACTTCGGACTTCAACCTCTTCGTGACGCGGATTTCGCCGGAAATCCAAGCTGTTTATAGCAATCCTTCATCAACTGCATTTAGCCTATATTACAATTTTTGTAATATAGGCACAAGCATTATAGAAAAATGTAGATCAACAAATTTAAAAGTCATTTTTTAGTAGTATATGTATTTCGAAAACTAACTTAATCATAAAAACAGGCAAAAATTAAGGAAACTTTGGACAAACAACAGATACAGCTTTGATTATCATCTCGAATATTAATACTGTAGAACCTCGTTAATACAAACCTTGGAAATCTGAACGTTCGCTAATCCGGGGAACAAAGTAGATTATAAAAAACGCAGGGTATCGATAACCCAGAAGAAAATTAGTGAATTTTTGAAACTAATATTTCTGTTAGTTTCTGAACTACAGCAGATAATAATGTTTTACACTGTAATTGCAATTTAATTCTTATAATAATACATATCCTTTGGATATCTTATCCCTAAATAATTTAGAAGAAAGTTAGTTCAGGAGTTTTAAATTTAAATCTAGTCCTTGCTTTGATTGCTGTTTCTATCACTTTTTCTTTGTTAAAATTTTTAAATTATTTATTATTACTTCTATATATTTATTTATTGGCTTTTGTTTTTTTATTGTAAAGTTTTTTTTTATGATTGTTAAATTTGTTAATCTTTTTGTTTTTACACTTATAATGTAGGAATACTTTGTATTCTACTATTGTATTGTTAGAGTGCCTCTCTTGTGGTGTGCGTACACTGTAGAGGACTCGCATTAAATATTAAATAAATAAATAAATAAATAAATAACCCACATTTAAGCCATTTATACAATTCAACAGCATCATATTTGATAATCCGAACAATGCCCGGTCCTAATTAGTCCGGATTAACGAGGTTCTACTTTACTTCATTAATCTTTACGCAGAGAAATTTTATATTGTTCTAGGTCTATCAGTACAATTTATTTAGAAACTAAAAAATATTAACAATATGCTGTTATATAATGTAAGAAAAAATTAACAATGAAAAAGACCCACCATTATAAAAAACAAAAACAGTTGAAGAATATGAATTTGTACAAGAAATAAAATAATAAAAACAATAAAATAAGAAATTAAAAAAACCATATTATAATTCTTTCATTTATTAACTTTTTACTTTTTATATATTTTTTTAATAATAAAAAAAAATGTTATAATGAATAGTAGATTAGTTCTGAGGTGAGTAAGATGTGGAATAATTATTGGTTGTTAGCAAGGCATTATGACTGCGGAGCGATGCGTTCAATGCTGGTCTCTGACGCGTTAGAGTTACCGCTTGTGTTTGAACAGGTGGAGTTTTTTACTTGTAGCCAGTTTCAATGTCGCAATAAGTAATTGTTTCTGTTTAACCTGATTCCATCGTCTATTTTTAATCATTAGAATGAAACCTGTTACTTTACATACTTGGGATCACTCAAGGAATCTTCACATGCACTTAATAATGAGAAAATACAAAAGACTTTTTTTATTCTAAAGAAACATGCACAAGTAGTTTCTACACTTGACACCTATAATAGTCAGATTGTAAGAAACTTTATGGTTTTTATACGTTGCTATATATTTTTAGCCTCTTTTTTTGTCTGATATTTCTTAATAAGGTCGATTAGCAAGTTATTTTTAAAATAGGTACGATTTTTATTCCATTTATTACCATTTTAATAATGTTATAAAGATAAGATAAGAAGTTGGATAATAAATTCTTTTCATAACTATCTTTAGATATACGTGGAATATGTAGTAAACAATATATTGTGATGGCCCAAAAATTTTATTTTGACGGATATAACACCAATTTAGAAACAATAGTCCAGGAAATAGCGTGCAAAAAATGTTTGTCTAACATCAAGCTAGAATTTTGTTTATAAATTAAATCTTTTAGTGCCTTTTAAGAATATGTGTTCGACAAAGTTCGTTTGCGGGACATAGCTTGGCAATAGGCATTTGAAAAAAACAAACCGGCAAACCGGTGGACAGCCATGTCCCGCCAATTATGGTGGACAATGTAATTTTCATGATCCTGATTCCTTCGCTTGAAGGTTGTTTATTCATATATTGCTCCAAATCAAAGTTGGACATCGGACATCTATCAAGTGACAAACTAACATCAACCTAATTTGAAAACCACATTGTCCAGCATATAATTAGCGGTACATGACCGTTATACACCGGCTTGTGTTTTTAAAATGCCTATTGCCCATCTATATCCTGCAGACGAACTTAGCCGACCCCGACCACATATCCTTAAAAGGCACCAAAAGATTAACTTGTACACAAAATTCTAGCTTGATGTTATTCAGACATTTTTTTGCACGCCATCTCCTAGACTATTAGTCCAGTCATTTTAGGTTTTCTGTTCCAAAAAAATAGAAGCCAATTTTTTTTTCTTTGATCGCTTCATTTTGACCTTCTGAACAACATATCCAAAATCGGCAACGAGATCGTTGTCACGTAGCGTTGTTGTAGCGTTGTCTTTTTTTTCGTGAAGGACTGCATTGCGATGTAATAAGACTCTTCGACTTTTCACACTCGACATGCAGCACTGTTACAGCGTTAACACTAGTTAAATGCCCTATATGTTTATCACCTCTTTTAAAACTTGTTTCCTTCTTTATTTTGCATACCGCGGTCCACAGTCACTGTGAAACCGATTTTGACAAGTTCGTTACACATCAAAAAATGTTTGTCCATTACGCTTGTCGCAGTAACAATGACCTAAGTAAAATATAAAACCCTAGAAACAGTGGCGGCGGTAAGATATTAGGGGCCTCCCCGCACACTTTTAGTGGGCCCCCTCTATTTCCCTTCCAGGAGCCCCCAGATCCCCGGGGCCCCTAGCGCCGCGGGCCCTGTGGGCCCGTTATCGCCGCCACTGCCTAGAAACGAATATTTTTAAATTATGTCCACACAAACTTGAAATGTCGCTCACAGGTATAGAATAACGTCCCCACCGTGGAGCTGCCTCGAGGAAAAGCCAAACTTATTGATCGTTGATACGCATTTTGCAGAAACTTCGGAGCACTTTATTACATAAACGGTTCGTTGTACGTAAAAAATGAACATAACAATTCTTGTGAGGAATTTTATATTCTTCATTTTTGATCTGATCATAAATTTGTCTCCGAGCCAGAGGAAACGAGATATTCACAAAAATACGAAAAAATTCGTGTAAAAACAAACACTATGCAAGTTACAATAAGCTAGGTTTTTGGTAAACCGTTCGTTGTACATAAAAAATGAATTAGACCTTTTCTGTAGGGAATTTAATAATCTTTAATTTTGATCTGATCCTTATTTTGTCTCCGAGCTATAGGAAGCGAGATATTCGTAAAAATGCGTAAAAAGTGAGACGGCGACGGAAATTGAATATTCATAGATATTCTTCGCCCTATAATCCGTAAACCGTCCATTGTACGTAATAAATGAATAGACCCTTTTTTGTGGGAAATTTTGTGATCTTTAATTTTTATAACCACTTAGATTGGTGACCTTTGCACTTGAATAACTTTTAACGCGACAACGATCTCGTTGCCGATTTTGGATATGTTGTTCAGAAGGTCAAAATCAAGCGATCAAATAAAAAAAAAAAAAAAATTGGCTTCTATTTTTTTGTAACAGAAGCTATATATTTGACTAAAATAACTGGACTATATAAGAATACATCATTTAAAAATAAAATTAAATATATTATATTAGAATTAGTATTACGAAGTATTATGTACTTAGAATTATTAGACGGAGTAATATATAAATATTTTATTTATTTAATGTTTCATAACTGTTTAGACAACGGTCATATTACACCGGATATTAAATATTTCAAACACTTCTATTTATTAATAATAATGAAAATTGGTTCTTGAGAATTTGCACAGTTTGAACAGTCGTCGATAAATAAATAATGTTAAACGGCTTCTGTTTAAAGACAATTATTATCTATTTTTTATTTATTTTTTCTTCTCTCGTCCAACTACGTAATAACAGGCCAATGGTTCGATGACTTAGGAGGTAAGACAGAAGACAAAGTTGAATGAATAATTGAAAAGGGGGAAATAGAAATATATATTTTTTTGTACTTCGGTCATTATATAATTTTCAACACGAAACCGATAGAGTGGAATAACTTTGACAGAGCGATACATAATTTAACAATCGACGAAGTAATATTGATTTCTCTTTGGATTGATGAAATAACCAAGGAGTTCATTTCAATAAACTCAAAAGGTTTTTTTATGCCGACTTTTTTTTTATAATATTATTAAAAGGTTATTTTTAAAGGTATTTTTGGTTTTTACGCTTTGATTTTAAAATTCAATTTATATCGAACGCTGAGATTCTATTTTAACGAAGTATAGTTGCGAAATCGAATCAAGAATTTACGAGAGTAAAATTGACAATATAAACAGGATTTTTCTATAATTAATTTTTAAGTTACTTTACTTTACTTTGTGCAGCGCTACAGCCCGAGATGGGCTTTGGCTTCCCTTACAACATATCTTCATTCTTCTCTGCTGTGCTCTGGTTTTCCAACTCCTCACTCCAAGTACCTTCAGGTCCTCCTCCACGTCCTCAAGCCATTTCTTCCTTGGTCGTCCTCGTCTTGAAGGTCCATATATCTTTCCGCTAAGCAGATTCTTAGGCATCCTGCCTTCGTCCATCCTTTCTACATGTCCCAGCCATCTTAATCTTTGCGCCTTGATGAACCTTACGATATCTTATCCTTCCAAGATATCATTTATATCTCTGTTGCTTTTTAGTCTCCATACTCCATCCACACAGATTGCACCATATATTTTCCTGACCACTTTCCTTTCAAAAATTCTCAGCAGGTTTTCATCCTTTTTAGTCAAGGTCCACGTTTCTCCTCCATAAGTGACGACTGGTCTTATGAAAGTTTTGTATATTAAGAGCTTGGTACTCCTTGAAACTAAATTAGACTTAAGTAGCTTCTAATTTTTAAGTTATAAAATTATATTATTGTTCCGCCTTTTTTTGAAATTATAAAAATTTTACCACCAGCAACTACTGGCTTTATACCGAATTGATACTGAGTCGAAATATTTTTATAACAATCCTTAATAATCTGACAGATAATGTCATACCATCATCACTTCTACATTTCTTCATCAAATCTAAGTTTTAATAAGGAGTTTCTTACAATTTTCACAAAAGTTTTGAAAGCTAGAAACTCCCAGACTGGTTTATAATTACCAGGTTACCATATCTCCACTCATCATACTCATTGCGCATGTCTCAATTCTGTTATCAATTCAATACAAGATGCTATGTTTATTGTTATTGTTTTTAAAAACAGTTTTAATGCCAAATCAAAAGTTTTTCTGTTGAGACTTTGAGCTCAAAACTTTTTGAACTCACTTTTTCCTTGGGTTTGAGTACTCAAAAAGTTTTTGAAAACCCATGGAAACGTAGTATGTACATATAATTAAAACATAGTAAATATAACAAAAGCATATATATATAATTTAATACCGAGTTTAAAACGTCTTTCTACCCTTTAATACTTAAATATTGTACAAAGTCATATAAAAGGCCTAAAAGGGAATTGTCTTTATAACTATCTATATAAACTTAGTCAGTACTTTATGTCTTATCTCATATCTATAATAGTAATCTATGATTTATATTAGTAAAACAAAGTTTCAAAATATCTCTCCCCTTCAATATTTTGACAAAGCACAGTCAAAGTAAATTTATCCAAACTTCAAAGTCTTCGAAGATATACATACCTCTCAATAATTATTTTCTCAAAGCATATTTTAAACTAAGTTTAAACTTTAAACAACAATGCAGAGAATGAATGTATATTCAAACGCAATAAGGAGTTAGTAACACAAGATATATAATCTAATTTTATTTACTTGATTTATGTATTGTAATAACTTGATATATGTTTATTAGATTAAGATTTTCTCTTATTTCCTACAGAACCTCTACCCTGCAACAGAGACCATCCTCTTCTAGCTCAACGGGCCTCTATATAATTATATTTTAGTTAGAATTTTGCTTCCTAGCTTACCAAAGGTAACGGATGCTATGTGATCGTTCTAAAGTTTTAGTTGATTTTTTATGTCTTCGATTTCAAAAATTATAAAACAGAAATCCGTTTCAGGCATCAGGGGACATTTTTGGTTCTGTCTCTGCATGTCGACAGACAGATTTCAATTTTTGCAAACCAACATTATATCTTAAAAACTAATTAATCCTTTTAATCAGTCAAGGATAATAATGCTTGATTTTTGTACGGCAGTCTATGTTTAAATGTATGCAAATCATGAATAACTATCCACTTTACAACGACCTCATCTTAAAGGATAGGAAGTTCTAGGCCGGTCTAGAACTTCCGGTTAGAGACCGATGACTATCAACGACAGCTTTTGAACTATGAATCAAGTATAACCATCATAACTTTCATTATGAAAGTTTTAATCTATATAAAACAAATAAAACATCTAATAAGTCTAGATCTAGATCATCCAAAAAAAAAACCGTGTCGTTAATTTTGAAAATCCCGGGAAGTTGCAAATGACTCTTCATAAGCAACTTCTTTAAGAATCATCCCTTTATTCAGAAAAATCCCAACAAAATGGCGTCAACTGTGAAGTATATTTGAGAAGTTGCAAATAATTCTCATCATGCATTAGTAACTCCCTTAAGAATGATCCCTTTATTCATAACATTTCCAACAAAATGGTTTCAAATGCGAAGTTCAATGAAAAATTGCAAATAACTCTCATTATACATAAGCACCTCCCTTAAGAATGATCCCATTATTTAGAAAATCCTACAAAATGGCATCAACTGCGTAGTTCATTTAAGAAGTTGCAAAAAACTCTCATCATGCATTAGCAACTCCCTCAAGAATGATCCCTTAATTCAGAAAATTTCACAAGATGGCTTCAACTGCGAACTACATGATTTTAATTGGAAATGTTCTTTAATGATCTTTTTTTGATTTTGATGACGTTTTTTTAATGATTATTACATAAGATAACTCAATCTATAAAATGGTGATTCATTATATGGACTAACACCCAATTGAACAAATACTTATCAGCCTAGAGTCAACAAAACAGGTGCTGCATTAATTTAAACAGGTGTTACACAATAAATCTAAAGCATGATGAAAGTCATTTGCAGTTTCTCTCATCTTAAGCAACACCTTTGAGAATGATCAGGAAACATCGGATTAAATAAAATCTCCGATGAAGTACCCTTAGGTAGATTTAGATTTTACGGTCTGGTCACGAAACCTGTGGAGTTCTAAAAATTATAGAGAAGCTATAAATTTTCATACAAGTTAATTTTTTTTGTATTTACGCATCTTAACAGTGCGTGCAAAGGAGATAAATACAATAATTTAATTTCGATATTGTATATATTATATAGCATCAATCTCAAACAAAATATTTAATGTTGGTGGAGTAACTTTAGAGGACAATAAAAGTTTGTCAAATTTCTAACTAACAAAGAGCCCTTAGAAAGTGAAGAGACCCTTTAAGGCGACGGCCATTTACTCGCCAATAACTTTATGGCCTTTATCCTACAGAAATCTATCTTAAGGACCATTCAACAAAAAGTATTCTTAATTAAACAACAAAACTCTTATAAACTTATAAAATAACGTATTAAAAGCATCCTTAAGTGTAAGGAAAAATCTATAAATATTGAAGTGAAAATCATATTTACCAAGGATTCATTATTTTAAATTTAATATTTGTTTTATACGATGTTTGAAACTTAAATTCATCTTAAATAAAATATTAAAAGATTGAATTTCTTCTAAATAAAATGTTCAAACAAGAATATGAAAAATAAATACTAAAGAAAACAAAATATACGTGACACGGGAGTAAAACACATAAGTGAGATCTTCAAACAAGCATATGAAAGGCAAATACCAAGTAAAATATTGACGGTAAAAATATAAGAAGTGTACTATCATCAAAGAAATAAACAGCTTGGTTTTCCAGTGAAATCTTACATATATCCACGGTCTTATATAATAAATAAAGAGTTAAATATAAGATTGATATTGGATGTAGAATATTCCTACTTTTCAATTTTCAAATTCTTTAGAATTTCAACATAGCTGTATCTAAAAACCTATTTAGAGAGGTAAGAAAATAGATGTTTACCAATGAATTTTTTTTTATCTACTAAATAAGTTTGGAACTATCTTGACAAGTCTTTCTTGACAAAATTTAAATCATGGAATAAAGGCCATTTTTACATTTTAACACCTAGGTACGAGTGGTATACGATTTAAGGTGATTTATATGAGAAAAAAAAAAATACATAAGAAGTTTAAGAGTTCTCAAAAAAGAGATAAAGAATAAATCAACTGTCAACATGATTTAGAAAAAAGCCAAAAGGGAATTAGTAATGTTTATTTTTTTCGGATTTGTAACTCGAGGGGGCCTGTTTCATTTTTCTTTATGTTGGATTTTTTTATGCCTCGTGGATTATGCTCGCGAGTTTAGAGTAATATTATTCAACGAAGAGGGAGATTCTCCAAAAACAGATCTCATAAAGGCAGCTCTCAAAGCTTTAAACAACTTGTGTAAACATTAGCCTCATCTCCGATACAGCACGGGTCTAACTCTAAACAGGACCGATTTCACCCACTAGCGATTGAGTTTCTATCTTCTGAGGTCACGAGAAAAAAACCTTTCTATCTGTTTACTTTATCCCAGTACGAACAAGAGATCTTCAGGTCAGCTAGACAAGCTTAGAACTAAAGGTAACTTGAGTGAAGACAATTCAGGTAGAACTAATAAGAACAAAAAGCACTTCGAATACAACCGGATTAATAGAAAAACACATTTTGATCTAGAGGTAAAAATAGATTAGGTTTAATTTATCGTCCATGCAACGCTTCAATAGTAAACACTCTACCACCATATGCAACCATAAATCTATTTGTACTGTTTGTAAAAAGCTAATTTGTATTATTTTTTTAATAATACTGGCGTAGTTGAATGTACAGCGTATTAGCAACTTGCCTGAAAAATCAAGGTTGAAACACCGATATATCGCAGGATGGTTCAAATCCCAGATAAATGAGACATGTTTTACAATTATGAACACACCGATTGAAACACCGATATATGCCAGAATGGTTCAATTCCCGCAGATAGATGAGACATGTTGTACAATGATCATCACCATTGTGTAAAAAGCTGATTCCCATTTTACACTGTTGACTGTCGACCACATCGAATAAAGTAGCCGATTGTCCTGTACAATAATCAATAACCTAAAGCCTGATATGTTGATCACTACATTAAAGAAATAGGGAGGAAAGAAACACTCATACAACTTAGAAAAGGGGCAATTATTTAGACTGTTACTCGCCTTATAAAAACAGAAGTGTGATATTCTTTTGTCCCAAAGTAAATTCGACTAAACATCCCTTTTTATATATATTCTGAAAAAAATCACTAACAATCTGAAGAAGTACCAGAAAAATAAAATTGTGGTTTATCGTTTGACAACTTAATACATTTAAAATGTCTACAGAATGCTTTTTAATTAAAACTATTGTTAGTTTAAGTTCTTTTGAACTGCTTATTCAATTCCAGACACTTTGAAGCACTCTTATGTTTAGAAACATAAGAGTGCTCGAACTTTCTTCTGTCCAAAGTGACTTCTGTCAAGGAAAAAAAACCCTCCTAAATATATTGGATATCACATACTTAATTCGCCGTATGTGATTTTCTTTTTCAATGTGTCTAACATTGAAACCCATCTAAATTTAATTTAATAAGGGAATTTCGTTACAAATAATTTTGATAAGCACCGACAAACACTTATGCATAATTTATTGTAACTAGTATTAAGAAAAATCCAACAAATATTAACCTACACTTCTTCAAGAGGATGCCATAATATAAAGGATACCCTTGGCTGCTTATTGTGGAATTCCTGTATTTTTAAAGTGATTTATCCCTTAAATTAACGTCTGCGGACTCAAAACAGCGGAAGCAAAGAGTAATATTAAACCATTACTGTAAAGTAACGCCATAAGAACTCTTGTAAAAGTTATACACTAATATTATTTTAACTTTAATAATAATGCTTATGCAAATATTTTAATAAAAGAGAAAAAGTAAAAACTTGCTTTTGAAATAAAAAACAAAAACACTTAGGATAGCAGAAAGCTGGAGCACTCTTTATGTTTCTAAAAAGTAATTCTGGGAAAGAGACATAAGAAGTGGCTGCAATAGAAAAACTAGTTCGAAGAATTTAAACTAACAATAGCTTTAATTATAAAGTATTCTGTAGGTATTTTAACTTGTTTTAACATTAAATATACTTAATTCTTTTTAGAGCGGTGGTGCACTTGCATTATTCTAACTAGAGTTTGTTGATTAGCAAGAAAGAAGCGTAAAACTAATATAAAGCACCATTCGATAGGGAGATATTTAGTGTGGTTTTTGATAAAGAAACCTTTATTTTCTTTAAATGGAGGAGAAAAAATATATTTTGTTAAATGTTAATGGATTGACAGAAAAAAACAAAAACATATCAAACAACATGTATGTTGTCAACATACTCGGAGCATCCAGAAAATAATAAAGCAAGTAGCAAATCTAAAGTTAATTAGATATACCAAATTAACATTTACTAGATATTATTAATTATTTAACTAGATTAGATAGATACCTTTGAGTTAATGGCGCTCATAAATAAAGATGAAATTGACCACCAGAATGAATTAAATCTACCTTGATCTGCTTTCTTAATGAACTGAGAAACTCAACAGTAGATATATGAGGAATCTTATTTAAATAATATAACTTGGCATAGATTCTCAAAAATAGTTTGTAACTCCCCTTACAAAAGAAACAGAGGGAGTAACAATCTAAAGAAGGTGTACGCAATTTTCTTCTTTAGACTGTAAATCCCCTCATAAAAAACTGAATCGTGATATTCTTGTGTCCCAAAGTTCATTTGACTAAACATCCCTTTGTTATCAAGTTATCACACTTAATCGTTAATTAGTCAATCGTCCGTCATTTATATTCTAAAAAAAATATAAAAAAACAAATAAAACCATAGGGGAGTAACAATCTAAAGAAGAACCGACACCGAATACTTACATAATTAAAAAGATACTTTTAACTTTGATTTTGGTTTGGATTGTACAATCTCAACAATTTAAATCTTAGAAATAGAGTTGATTGAAAATTGAAACATTGAGAATTTTCAAATATTCAGCTGATTTATAACTTTAATTTTATGCAGTGATGAATTTGAATGAATCTGTGAACTTACATAAAATCAATATATATTCTACACTGTGTGATAGCGACTAATCAATCATTAGAGAGGCGTAGTTCAATGAACAAACAAAATCTTCACACAGAATAATTGTATTTTAACAATTCGAGAATCAATTGTTCTGTGTGAAGACGTTGTTTTGTTATTGAACAACACATCTAGAAGTAAGTATGTAGCATATGAATATTTATATTCTATTTTTAAATTCAATAAATGGTTATTTTCAGAACGCACTGCGCGGCAGTGCGTTCAGTATTTAGTGTGCAAGGCCAAATTCCAGTAAGAATGCAGTGTATCTTTACTTGAACCAATTCACGCAGTTTTTCTCACCCTAATATTTAATGCTTCCTCTTCATGGGTAATGGGAAGAAAGAACTCAGAAGAAAATAAAAGTTCCAGATCCCCTCCCAAAAAAGTCAGCCTGTCAAAGTAGTGATATCTATACCTTGCGTTCAACCCGGTCTTGTGGCTAATTCAGAAAATGGCCAAGTATATTAAGAAATAAAAATAAAAGAGCATACTAGCTCATGAAAGTAGGAGTAAAGTAAAGTTATAGACTAAAGAAACAGCAGTCTTGACTACAATGTAGATATCTCTACTTCGAAAGACTGACTTTTTTGGGAGGGGGTCTGGAATTCTAAAACTAAGCCCTTTTTTCAAGGTCAGGGTTTTGTTGGGGATTATTATTATTACAGTTAATTTAGGATTTGACAATTTTTCAATCATAATTACAACAAAATGTTACAAAAGTCAAACTTTGTCTGCATAGTAATAGTTTATCAAATGAATACAACTCTTTGAAATGTATTTACTACTCGTAAACTTATAAATGATTATAATGTAATAGAACTTAATAAAAAATATAAGAGTAAATTGAATTACTTCATTGTCAAAACAAATTATTCCAAAATGTATTGTATTTATAAGTCGCAATCACTCAAGAAAAAATCAGATAGTATTAACTTTAAAAATTCCATGTAGAAAAGCCAACAGGAGTCTAATTGAATAGCTCCTCTTCTATTAGTTCTTTCCTTCATCATATTTTTTAAAAAGGAACTAAACATTTTCCAAGCAATTTTTCTAATACCTTATTAACCTATTTTTCTATCTTTCTCTTCTTACGTAACGTAATTGATAAAAAAATAATGGATGACTAAAAAAAGAAAGAGAGTTCAGGAATAGTATTAACATGTAATATAGTTAAAATCTCCTGGTTACTTGTCAGGATTATCTTTTACCTCATTTCTTTAAGAAATGAGAAAAGATAAAGATATTTCCTTATCTAAAGATAATGAAAAATATAATAAGTTCTTTGAAGAATATATATATATATATATATATATATATAACATACTTCTCTCCCTTGTTGCGTAAATAACTATTCATATTGAACTTTATTTATGTGTATTACTTTCTCATAAAAGTAATTGNATATATATATAACAAAAAATAAATATAATATAAGAAAATTTGAATTCTTGACCCTTATTTCACTTATGAAAACCAGCAGAGAAATAAAGAAGTAGTAGACCTTATATTTAAAAATATAAATATGAAAGTTTCAATATTGAGTTTTTGGTTTTAAGATGAAAAATGAGGGTAAGTTCGCACCATTTGTTAAGTCGCACAATTGTGGTAAGTCTCATAATAGTCCTGGAGATCAAAAAAGTGACAGACCAACATCAAGCTAGAAGTTTGTGTAAAAGTTAATCTTTTAGTGCCCTTTAGAGAATGGTCATGTTCATTTTGGTGGACAATGTGATTTTCATGATCCTGATTAATAAAATTATTAGAATATACCAAAAATTCAAGTTAATGTCAGTTTTTCACTTGATAGGTTAGATATTCAAACATTAATCCAAATCAGAGTCGTCACGTATCAAGTGACAAACTAGCATCAACTTGAATTTTGGTCTAAATGGTTTCAGGATCATGAAAATCCTCATTGTCCAACAAAATGGGCGGGACCGCTCTTCATGCCTATTGACAAGATATATCCCGCAGACGAATTTACCCGACCACATATTCTTAAAAGGCACCAAAAGATTAACTTATACACAAAATTCTAGCTTGAAGGAAGTCGTGCACTTATTGAACGCTATCTCCTGGAATACAATTTTTAAGTCAAGAGGAGTCAAAAGAACAAGTTTTAAACGAACTTTGTCTAATGTATTAAAACTGCTTAATGTACACGTAAATATTTAGCATTAGTAGGATTCCTGTACTTCGCTAAGAAGTGTTATTTTTTTTTTTTGTTTGATAGCTTTATAAACTACAGGTAATTAAAGTTGTGATACTTTTGCCATGACAAAATATCTAATACCACTTGTGGATCAATATCTTTTACAAAACTTAGTAATTAGTAATTATAGTAACTGATTCTAACTACTAAAGAAGCAGTTTCAAATGTTAACTTTCTAGGAAAAGCTAATATTTGTTCCTCTTTAATTAATGTAGGGTATCGTAAAAAGATTTCTCAGCTAGAACCTAGAGGCTAAGAAGAAGAACTAACATTGAATTATTCTAAATATTTTACAGTAATAGTGTAATCCAAAATTTTAAAAATGTTACTAGAGGTCGACCAAGAAGTCATGAACACGGTAGAAACTGAAAGCTTAGCTTCGTTTAAAGTCGGGACTTCCTAGTATTGCCGAAGTCAGTATAGTCGGGTGCTATTCTAGTTGTCAAATCTCACGAATAACAACAGGAAGGTTTCCAATCTATTAGGGTTAGGATTCCTGTTTTGTTTGTTTTTAAACAGTAAAAGAACGAGTTATAGTCACAACTGTTCTATACGATTTTCGTAAGATCCACTAATCCACGGGATGAAGGACGCTACAATTAACGGGGATGAAATAAAAAGTTTGATTAAGAAAGTAATTCAAATTCAAAAATAAAGAGGAATAATCAATGAATTATAATATGAAGATATTATTATAGTAGAAGTGATTTCTTATCAGGTACAGTGTTGCCTGTGGCAAAAAATATCGAAGTTAAAAAAATAAAATGATTAATAACCAAAGAATAACACTGTGTTTTTTGACAGTGATCTATTTTATTAAAAACTGACTGTACATGGCGACACTAGCACACTCCTCAGATTTCCATGACTTCTTGGTCGACCTCTAGTATACCAACTTAAAAGTCATTTTTACGAATGTAAATTATTTATCTTACAAAATTTACTATTTTCCTTATTAATGACGCAATTAAGTATTGAATTATTTGCACATTATACTTCGCTGTTATCATTTAATTTAAATTTAGCACAAACCACATACCAATTAAAATAATCAATTACACAACATTTTCAAAAAAAATAAATTTAAAAAGTTTAAAATTTAATTACTTATTTCAAATTGATAAGGATACTCGTTTTTTTCCTCCCTTGTAACATATACTAACATTAATTACACATTTAACGAAGTAATTACTTGCAAAATTTCAATATATTTTTTTAGATACTGTCTCTATATGCTCGCTGTTTAATCAATATTTCAATTTAAAATTCATTGCTTTTTAAAAAGCATAATTCAAAGTCTTAATTAAAGTTTTAAGTATTTTTAAACAACGCGATTAAAAGTTTAGATTGAGGTCTTAGCTCTAGTTTTTAGATAAAAAATAAATAAATAAATGTGAGTGCGATTACAGTGGTAATTCATTACATTTGTTTGTTTTACAACACATTTGTATAATTTACATATACTTGTTAATTCTATATCAATTAATTTACATATAAAACCTAAAAAACGATTTCTAACATGGTAAAGCTTGATAATTTATTCAAGGGAAATCTATTTTGCATTGTGCTAACTAAGTTTTGTTAGGAAATATTAGCTAGTGCCTAGGTAGTTGTTTTGCTGTTGTTTCTTTCATATTTTAATAACACATAAGGTTTTATATAGGACGAAAGAATCGACCACGTTATACAATTAGCCAATGAGCACATGAGTAAGAGATATGTTCTACAGACATGGCAACTAGATATGACTGTAGTCTACATGGATGGATAGTGGTAAGCGAAATGCGTAATCACAGGGCTGCAGGCAGCAGTTGTATACGAGTATATTATAAAACAGCTTCAACCCGCCATATTACTGGCCAAAGGAAACGATATACAATTAGCCAATGAGCTCATGAGTGAGAGATATGTGATACATACATAGCAACTAGTTATGTCTGTAGTCTATATGGATGGATAGTGGTAAGCGAAATGCGTAATCAATGAGCTACAGGCAGCAGTTCTACCAGCTGTATCACTGGCCAAAGGAACCGATGTGCAATTAGCAAATGAGCTCATGAGTGTAAGATATACTATAAATATACTATGGGATCTAGTGGACAGTGGTAAACGAAACGTGTAACCACTTGTCTTTGAGCAGCAGCTTTTTATTATAAAACTTAGTTTCTACCCGTCATATCACTAGCCAAAGAACCCGACCACGTTATACAATTAGCCAATGAGCTCATGAGTGTGAGATATGTTATACATAATGTTTATGAGACCTAGATGTCTGTAGTCTTTGGGGACAGTTATAAGCGAAATGCGTAACCACTTGGCTGAAGGCAGCAGCTTTATATACTCGTATCGTATATTATAAAACATAGCTTCAACCTTTCATATCACTGGCCAAATCTCATGAATGTAAAATATGAAGTACTATGATATAGATATAGATATTTAAATAAAATTAGGTAGAGATAGTAATATGGAAAAAAAATAATATTTATATTTTGAAATAAAAGTGTTCCTAAAAACTTAGAAATATGAAAATATATGATTATATGGACCTTTTTCGATTTCCAGTGGAGACAAATTTATTGTTAATTAATAATAAATTTGTGCAGAAAGTAGAAATATGCGGGACCTACCTATGGGCTACTTTCAACAAACTGTCAAAATTTCATAGAAATAGAATGATTACTTTTAAATAAGTAGGTTTTAATAAAATGAAAAAGTTTGTGTGCTTGTAAAATACGAAGCATAGAGGGCTAGATCTGATTTGCAAATTTTGACGTACCATCAATTTCATTAAAATCGGACTAGAAGAGTTTGCAAGATATGGTGGTTCGCAGCCAAAATCTTGACCGATAGTCAGACAATCTACACACTGACAAACATTTTCCTTGATGTCAGAAACGGATTTATAGGTTTAGAAAATGTTTCTTAATTTGGAGACAAATGATGTTCGTAATTCAAAATGATCACAATGCTGAGCTCGGAAGCAAAATATACATTGAAGGAATACAGTGTAAATGTATAAAGATTTCGAATTAAATAAAATTTTCCAATCTGTAAATAAACTAACTTTCATAACCTTGGCCTTTCTATGAATGTTTACAATTTAACTAATATGTTATGTTTATAAAATTTCCAAAAACATAATTCACAAGTATCATTAGAAACGACGACATAAAGGTTCATTATATTAATTTGTTTTAACATCGTTTAAATACATAAAAGACTGTTATAAATAATTATAAACATATAATGTCTATCAGCAAGATTAAAATTAGCTTAAGGAATTTCTTTTTTTCAGTAACAAATGCTTTTGTAAAAAAAGAATAATAAACAAATCAAACTAGGGGGAAACTATAATCTATTATAAGATTACACTATAACTAGACGTCTAGCAGACGTCCACACAATATATATAGATATAAAAAATCTGATTATATTTCTTTTAACAATATAGGCTAGGTCCAAAAAAAAAAAAAAAAAAAAAAAAAAAAAAAACCTCGTATATCTTTGAAACAAGATTGGCAAATATCCAAAACTGCGAGAAATAAAAAAGAAACGGGGACTCAGAAGGCACCAGATGAGACCGCACTTTGTTAACAAGATGGTTGATTTATGGGTCAAAAAGTCTAATAGTACAGAGTATGGGCTCGAGCTCTCTAACCAGTTGTTTCACTGCCGTTAGAGTTTAGTTCCATATCGCGCGTTTCTATCCGGCATTAGAATGTTTTTCCGGAACGAACTAGAGGGTTGTATATGGAGAGGAAACTGCAACAAACCGGCTTTAGATTGAACGGAGAAATTGAGCGAATCGAAATCTGGCACGGACGGTCGGAAATACCATTGTCTTTTTATTTCGTTTTTTTTATGTTGGGGGTTTTTTTTTGTTGCACGATGTTTCCATGCAAATATGATACTCCCGAATCAAAAACAAAACTATATCGATTTGAGAACTAGATATGGAAGTATTTCTTTCTGAAAAAAATATCTAAATTTAAATAAACTTCATTCTTCCATTTATCTTTTAGTATACTCTTTATAAAGATTTATAGTTGGAGTAAAAAGCAGATTGTTACGTAGTATTAAGATTAAAAACTTTTTTTTTTATAAAACATAACTTTAACCCAAACTTAACAATGATAAAAATTAGATTCCATTTTCTCCTATATCGTCATCTCATAGATTATAGATCAAAGTATAGTGTTAAAACTTGTCTATACTAAAATATAGCAAATTGAAACTGGCAAAAAGATCTTAAATTAGAATAAGAACAGCTGATCTATAGAAACAGCTGACAGGAGCAGATGTGATTCAATCTTAAGCTGATATAAAGATATAGAATACAATAGATTTTTTCTTTTTTAAATCTCATTTTATATAAAGACATTAGTTGATATTTTATCGCTCGATACGAGTCGCGAACGGATAAAAGACTTTAAAAATAGAATTATTTTACTAAAGAAGTAATAGCAATATGTGCATGATTAGTAAGAAGTTAACAAGACAGGAAAAAAATACTAAAAACTTTTTTCTAAAACTTAACACTTAGGTAGAAAAAAATCAATACGTGCTCGTGTAGGCAACTTTTTCTCCCTTAATTTAATTATTCACAGTTTTATAACTTAAGTATTCACTTAATTAAGCAAAAAGGTATCGTAATATAAGCTGCTAAAGCAACTTAAAAAGGGGAATGAAAAAAGCGAAAAAAGGATTCACTGAAAAAGGGAAAGATACTGAGTTTTAGTCTACTTGAACAAACTTCAAAGGACAACCAATCATACACGTGTCTCAAGCTTTTTTTAACTGGAAAAGTAAACTATCAATATTTTCTCAACTTTCTACCAAAATAACTAAATATTATCTTCTCACACTCTAACTGAATCAACTAAATAATTTTGACTCCTATAAAACATTAATTTAAATAACTAAATGTGCATTTATTACATTGATATTTTAGGATAGGTTAATCCACAGCAAAAGAACCGTGACAAAAAGGCCATGTTCATGAACCTCTCCTAAAAAAGTCAGCCTATCAAAGTAGTGATATCTGAATTGTGGTCAAGTCTGCTCTTTCTTTAGTCCATAACCTCACTTCCCTTCTAATATCATGAGCAAGACTGCTCTTTCTTTAGTCTATAACCTCACTTCACTTCTAATTTCATGAGCAAGACTGCTCTTTCTTTAGTCCATAACCTCACTTCACTTCTAATTGCATGAGCAAGACTGCTCTTACTTTAGTCTATAACCTTACTACACTTCTAATATCACGAGCAAGACTCTCTTTCTTTAGTCTATAACCTTACTTCACTTCTAATATCACGAGCAAGACTGCTCTTTCTTTAGTCTATAACCTCACTTCACTTCTAATATCACGAGCAAGACTGCTCTTTCTTTAGTCTATAACCTCACTTCCCTTCTAATATCACGAGCAAGACTGCTCTTTCTTTAGTCACGAGCAAGACTGCTCTTTCTTTAGTCTATAACCTCACTTTACTTCTAATATCACGAGCAAGACTGCTCTTTCTTTACTCTATAACCTCACTTCACTTCTACTTTCATGAGCAAAAATTGCTAATTTTTTAATGACGCATAAAACAAACATGGTCGTGGTCGAATTGCAGATATCACTTGATAGGCTAAGTTTTCTTCAAAACCCAAACCACGTAACTCCTATGTGACTACATGCTTCTGATGCTGTATGTCTCATTAATAAACTTAATAAAAAGTTATTAGTTTTAAAGGGCTCAATTTGTAATAATATCCTAAGCTACTTAAGCTTCATCATTGTTTAAAATAAAAGTACAAAAGCCCATCAGAAGAAAAAGCAGTCTAATGAATGTGAGATAAACCAGGTGAACTAGTTCAAGTTTAAATGCGCATGCTTGCTGGAACTTGGTCTTGCGCACTGCTATTCCGTTCAGAATTTTTTACCCCTTAATTTATCTCCTCACAATCCATCTGGAATATCTCAATTTTTTCATCACCTACTTCACCAATGAAGTTTTAATAACAATTTGTTACCGAAATAAATTGTTATTTTCCTTCTTTAAAATTGTTCAAAGTTAACCCTACATTTTTTTCTTTCAAACTTTCAACCGGATTACATAATTAATTTATTCGTCTCAATTTTCTATTTTCTATTTTTTATTTATTTATTTTTTAATTTAGTTGAAGTGATCTTAATATCAAACTTTTTAACTCCAAATCCAACAGAAGTAGTTATATACTTATTTTTGTATTTTAAAATATCAACTTTGAAAAATAATAATTTTTTATATATTTTTCCCTCAAACTCAATAACTTTTTTTTAAAAAAAAAAAAAGTATTTTTCATATTTTTCCAATTAAATTTTCTTAGAAGTACATATTTTATATATTTTTTTATCCCTTTTGATAATAAAATCGATAAATGTAATAGGTCTTCCTTTTCAAACTAACAATATCAAAAGAAGAACAAAATAAGGTTTGATCTTATGATTTATTACTATTTCCATTTTTTTTACAAAACCTAACAAGAACTGAGGCAGAAAAAAAAGGTAAAAAAAGAAAACAAGAAAAATAAAATCAAGGCCAAAATATATATATGAAAAAAAAAACTTTTTACAGGGAATACTTGTACATTATTTTGTATACAGTCCATGTTAAAATTTAAAATAAATATACAGTACAAAACAGGGGATTTTTTTTTTCACCAATTTTTACAACTTGGACGAATAATTCAACAATAAGAAACCCGAAAATCTTAGGTTTTATTTATAACAATTCTTATTTTTCATTTTTTTATTATTTTCAAAAAAATTGGTCTTAGCTTTGATACGTTTTCCCCTTTTTTTACTCTTAAAAGAATAAATAATAGGGGGCTTCTTCACGATGAAAAGTAATTGAATCTGAAATTCGAATCAATTTCGACCTCTATTCTCTTTTTATTTATTTAGTACGAAATGAGAAAGTGAAAAAAGAGAGTGACAGAATAAGTGAGTGTAGAATGACATGGAAGAGAGATGAAGTCCATGAGAAACAATGAAAGAAGTGACTTAATGGAAAATAATAGAAATTGAGAATCGAGGATCAGTCACAAGTAAAAATCTAAAAATCAAAGTTATGTATTATTTACCGACGTTTCAGAAAATGTATTTCTTCCTTCAAGGATAAAAGTAACACAATAATGTATTTTATCTACGACTTGCACTGTAAGTCGACTTTGCATTGCTAATAACAGGGAGTGAAAAAACAATCATACCAACTTAAAAGGTATTTTTTAGGTAAATTTTAAGTATTATGTTGGTAGTAATGTTTTTTTAGCTGTTTTGTTTACTAATTTTTCGGGAACGTTACTTTAGGTCATCATACAAAGTATTTAATTTAAAAACAAACTAAACGTAATTAAATTAAAAACATATATATTTAGTATAAAAATCGGCAAGCCTCGGGAGCTAATGAAGTTTTCTCCTTCGGCGGTGCCTCAGGAGAAAACCTAACCTCGAGCAGGAAAACATATTTCTCTCCCTTGTTGCGTAAATAACTATTAAAGGGTTGTAACAAATGATGATGATTTCAAGCGTACATAAATGTAGTTTTATTTATCATTCAAAGAAATAGTTACATTTTAAGGAAAACTGAAAAAGTTTCATTACAGAAACTCAGAATAAATGTTCGATATGGGAACTCTTCTTCGAGACACGACCGATGTCAAGCCTGTAATCAAGCTCTTGCCATACTTTGTTAAGAGTCTCTTGGTCGATTGTTTCGATGGCATTGGTAATCCCTTGCTGGATCTCAGGTATGCTTTCTGGTAATGTTGGTGTAACACATTATTTTTGATGTATCCCCACAAGAAAAAAAATCACAGGGGTGTGTTTAATGTGGTTAATGTTATATAACATTAAATATTAAATATGATATTCAACTCATACATTATGTATACAACATATAAGACATAACAAATATCCGTAATTTTTTACTTTCTCATATAAAGAGAAAGTACTTTGATGGCGCGAAAATTAGATTTTGATGGATTTAAACGTTTTAAGGTTCCCTGAATCCAAAAAAATTGGTTTTAAAAAAGTCTTTGCAGAAGCCTAGAGCCTACTTAGCCAGGATTTTGACGAAATGTAGCATATACTCGTATGTTCAGAAAAATCATAATCCGAGGCGATATTGAGAAATTAACTTTAGCTGGGGTTTCAAACCGCGAAAAAAAAATGTATTTCTCGAAAACAGTTCCAACGATTTGATTAAAAATTTCTAAAATTTAGTCCATTTAAATGCGTTATTTTTATGATAAATTTTGATATAATGTTCAATAATAAAAAAAAATATACCTACGAAACTTCTTTTTTCATACTTACAATAAAACTTTTTTTAACCTCTTTGTTCTTTAGGGATAATTCTTTGTTGCTTCCCCACATTTTTGTGTTAGGTACATTCAGAGATACATGCGTATTATCAGGAACCATATAGACAAACGTAGGAAAATGATAAAGCTCTCAGTTTTGCCTAGGACGCAAAAATGTCATGCCTATGATTAAAATTTGTCAAGCTAAAAATTAAATCAAGCTTACAAAACACCTAGTCATTGACTAATTGACTTAGTTTTTTTGCGTACAATATAGCAATGGTAAAACAAATTTTAATCAAGTATCATCAAAGCTATGTTTTCATGGAGGATTAAAAAAATCTTTTGAAAGCTTAATATAGATTGAAAACTTCATGTAAAAAACACCGTTTTCACAACCGTATAAGTCCAACGTCAATACCTACAGATTTTCCTGGGTCTGAATCATATTTCTACATGAAAGGGCTTTCATTTTATTCCCTATCCAGATTAAATTTTCAAAACTTTTATAATTAATCCTTCATAAAAACATCGGTTTACACCAACTAAACATCGGACGTTGGTTCTTATCACTTATTTAACTAATAAGAACCGACTAAATGGGTAGAAACTGTTTACAAATTATAGATTTCAATTTTAATGCAAGAATGTCTCTTTAATAAAATAATGAATAAGTCTGTACAAATAGGAAGAGTTTTCTGATATTAAAGGTGTAAGGAATAGTTATTTACGCACCAAGGGAGGAAACAAAGTCATTACTCCCTGAGCGTTACTGTTGGTTCCTGAGGCGAAGCCGAGGAAACCATGAAGTTTAATCCCGAGGCATAGCCGAGGGAGTTAATTATAGCGAGGGTGCTATGACTTTTTGCTCCCGTGGTCCGTACAACATTTTTCCTCCAGAAGGGTGGAAAACAACACAAACAAACCTAAGATTTCGATTTATCAATTTATTTAGGTATTAAAAACTAAGTTTACAAATGTTTATACCTTTAATTTGTTTAACGACTTTTGAAAAAAAAAAAAAAAAAAGTTTTATAACATCTTATTGTAGAAAAAAAATAATGTAAATTAAATGTGCAATTTATCAATTCCAACTTTTGATTTCTATAATAACAAAGTTATTATAGAAATCAAAGAAAACATAAAAAATTATCCTCGCGCCCTTAAAAACGCGGGGCCCGGGGCGGTTGCCCCTGCCTAAGGGCGGCCCTGATAACTTTCAATAACTATGTAATTATAATAATAACTCAATAACTCAAATGTTTAATAATACACAAAATGTACTACAAAATGACTAACTAAATAATATTTAATTTATTTGTGTTTATCTCTAAAATACGAGAAATCAAAAACAATAATATAACTTGATGGGATGTATCTATAAGTTTTGTTTAAACTCAGTTATGAAGTCATACGACATTTTAAAATGAAGATAAAAATTAAAGTATCACGGCAATCAAAAGTACGTGTCATTTAAACTCTGTAATATTTAATAAAAAAGCTTTTAACCTGTCGAGTCATTGAGTTTAAAAAACTGCTATTAGTTACGAAACAGGCAACACTGATTTTTTTAAGAATAATAAGTTGGCTCTACTGTTACTTTCCACCACAATTTCTACTTTCCGCCACGATTTTCACAACTAGGGTGTAATGGGATCCTTTCCTCCCTATAAACTAGGGTCGAATGTTAATGTTTCCTCCCTTCTGGAGGAAAAAGTTATTTTTTTTAAATAAGAAACACCATTATTTCATGTTGATACATTTCGAGTCAATTCAGAGTCATTCTCAGTCGATGTATTATTATACTAGTCATATAAAGTTAAAGTTGGTGCGTATTAAAGCTAGCCTCCATAAAGAAGGGCGTCAGCGATTAGAAGTTAAAAAATTATTAAGTAATTATACCAATTTCTATAAAAACAATTTTAAAAACCACCCACCACTCATAACTAAAACTACGACCACGAATTTAACTCTTATTTCACAGTTATAATAATAAAAATAAAATACAATAATACAAATTTTAACACTGTAACTGCTTAACAACATGGTATTTTTTGAAAAAGTTCAACTCCACTTGTGCTCTTATTCTACAAGCCATTCATCTTTCCTACTATGTCTACTTATATTTATGTGAGAAGGTGTTAAAGGGTGGACAATGTGGAGAGTTTGTGGAGAGGCTTCCTGTTTTTCATTATTCTTTTGACATCAACTCCACTTGTGGTCTTATTCTACAAGTCATTCATTTTACTTACAATGTCTACTTACAGTTATGAGGTGTTAAAAGGTGGACAAAGAGGAGAGTTTGTAGAGAGGCTTCACGTTTTTCATTATTCTATTGACATCAACTCCACTTGTGGTCTTATTCTACCAGTCATTCATTTGACTTACAATGTCTACTTACAGTTATGAGGTGTTAAAAGGTGGACAAAGAGGAGAGTTTGTAGAGAGGCTTCACGTTTTTCATTATTCTATTGACATCAACTCCAATTGAGCTCTTATTCTACAAGTTATTTATCTTACTTACATTTATGAGGTGTTTAAGGGTGGAAAAAGTGGAGAGTTTGTGGAGAGGCTTCCCGTTTTTCATTATTTTATTGACATCAACTCTTATTCTACAATGTATATTTAAATTTATAAGAAGGTGTTTAGAGGGTGGTTATTATATTGAGTATGCTACGGTCTGTTGTCAGTTGTAGTTATTAAATGCTGTTGCAACCTTATAATTAACAGTTGGATTGCTTACAACGCCGTTATAATAATGTTAAGCATTGTAAAGGATTGTTTAAACATAGTTATAGAACTTAATGTGTTAAAGGACTATTTAGAAACGATAGACGTTTTAAAACAGCAAACGTTCACTCAACTTAATGGTTAAAAAAAAATAGAAGAGAGAGTATGACTCAAGGATATGAAAATACTACGTCGTAAGTTAAAAGGATTGTTGCATTAGCTTCTTATAAAGGGCGCCCTATACAATTCAACTAACGCGATAGACCGATGGAGTTTGCACTAAAGAGTTATGTATGTACACATTTATAAATGTAAAAAAAAGAAGAAACGTTTCGGCATGAGGCACCCTTCGCTAGAGTTAAATACGTTTTGAGCTAAGGGAGGTTTTGTAAGTATAGGTCTTGGAGGCGCCCTATAGGCGCCGGTTCCTCCTCTATCGCCCACTTTCCTTCATTGAAAGGCATTTCGGTTTGTTTACCACAGTCTGGACAAGAGGAGGAGGTTTAACTCGGTAGAGAGACCGAGCTGGAAATTCATTTAAGATGAAAACGGATAAAGTGCGCCCACTCTTCTCGTCTCATGCTGAAAAGGGCCGTAACCCAGAGGATGGAGAGAGAAATAAAATCCAATATTAGCCCCTCTACTACGAGAGTTGTAGTGAACTGTTCTTCTTCTAACCCCAGCAACAAGTGATAAAATGTAACCTCCCTCTTCCACTGACTTAAACCAAGAAAAAAAACCCTTAACTAGTAACCCCTCGTTTTTTTCCCCTCAGGCTCATTTAAAAGAAGAAACAAAGGAGCGGGCAAGAAGTAAACAAGATAATATAATTACCAAGGGAAAACAATAGGCTACTAACACCAATTAAACACTTAGTTAAAAACAAACAATCTCAACAAATAATAATTAATAACAACCACTAATATAATAGACAATTACAAACTCAGCAGTAACATTAAATCTTAGAAGAAAGCAAAAATGATTTAGATTAAACGTTGACTAAATCGGAGAACCCAACAATATAATATGTATTAAGCAGATTTGTGTAAACTTTAGATCACAAATGAAATAAATCTAAGTGGTCTAAACTGACCTCTAATTATCATTCCCTATCAATAAATTTATTATTAACTTTATTTATGTTACTAAACTTATTTATAAAATTACTGAACTTATTTATAAAGTTACTAAACTTATTTATAAAGTTACTAAACTTATATATAAAGTTACTAAACTTTTTTATAGTGTTAGAATATTTTATTGAATTTATTTATAAATTCAACAAAATCTCGAAACAATTACAATCTAATTTGGACATATAATTTATATTTTCGTGCGAGTTGTGTACGGAATGACTATAGCACAGCTCGATTGATCTAAAAATAATTTCGGTAATATAGTAGCTGTTATAAAAATTAGACAAAGGTATTAAATAGAATTTATCCAAATAGGTTTTGGAACACAAAAGAATGCAAAGCGAAACATTGTTATCTTCAATTAGTGTTAGTGAGAGACACCAAGGGATGTGCCACGCAAGCGTGATACATGGGAACTGTTCCAACAAAAAAACAAAAAAACGCCATGCAGGACATGGCGTTTTGCCGAGCCAACATCTTAGTGACGTATTGTCTGGTGTTGGAACAGTTCCTATGTGTCACGCTTGCGTGGCACATCCCTTGGCGTCTCTCACTAACACTAATTGTATACACCTTATTAGTGAGCAAAATCACGGTATTACATTGCAGATGTGTTTTGCCAGCCAAGCAAGAATGGCGGTGTGAGAGCACGCTCGTCTCTGATAATTCCTATATCTTATCTTCTTGAGCCGATTATAGGTCCAGAGTTGGGTGGGCATCGTCGGGCCCCTGATGAGTCGGTAGCGACGAAACGATGCAGGACATGGCGTTTTGCCGAGCCAACATCTTTGTGACGTTTGTCTGGTGTTGGAACAGTTCCTATGTGTCACGCTTGCGT
>KZ651366.1:348500-369542 GCA_001010745.2 Gerris buenoi
GTAGTATTCTTTTGAATTTTAACTCTATGTAGTAATATTTTGAGTTAGCTCAATGGAGTATTATTTTGAATTAGCTCTGTGTAGTATTCTTTTGAATTTTAACTCTATGTAGTAATATTTTGAGTTAGCTCAATGGAGTATTATTTTGAATTAGCTCTGTGTAGTATTCTTTTGAATTTTAACTCTATGTAGTAATATTTTGAGTTAGCTCAATGGAGTATTATTTTGAATTAGCTCTGTGTAGTATTCTTTTGAATTTTAACTCTATGTAGTAATATTTTGAGTTAGCTCTAAAACAAAATATTTTGAGCTAGCCCTATGCAATATTATTTTAATTTAAGCTCTATGTAGCATTAATTTAATTTATGTAGCATTTTTTTACTCTTCAGAGTATTAATTTAAAGAACGTAAAGTTTACTTTATAATATACATATGTACCAATTGTACCGTTTGAGTTAGCTCTTTTATTTTATGTAAGTTTTGCATAAAATTTCTTTGAGTTAGCTTCTAGCTTCTATGTGGCATCATTTTGAGTTAGCTCTTTAGAATTAATTTAATTTAGATCTTAACAGTATTAATTTAAATAAGTAAAGTTTCCTATATATGTAAGACTCATAATGTTTGAGTTAGCTCTTTATTTTAAGTGAGTTCTGCATGATATTACTTTGAGTTAGCTTCTATGTGGCATTAATTGGAGTTACTATGAAGCATTAATTTAAATAAACTCTTAACAGTATTAATTTAAAGTAAGTAAAGTTTGCTATAAAATTAGTAATTATATGCTATTTTAATGTATGATAGTACTTAGCTGCTATTTGGTAGTATGTACTTTAAATAAGATCTGTATTCAATTATACTTTAAGTAATTTCTGTTTACTATAAGCTCTATGAAGTATTATTTTGAGTTAGTTCTGACAGTCTTGATAATATGTAAAGGTTTAAATTACAGAGAAACTATTTTTTTTTCTTTACAGGAAGTCATTTACTAGTCAGTAACTAACAATCAACAATCGATACCAAGAGTAACTGTTTATAAATGTTAAGGAGAAATAAAAAAAAATAAAATAAATAATATTGCAATCCACAAATAAATCATAAAAAAAGTTAATGAGTTTTATTCCCTTTTTTGAAAAAAACAAAGAAAATAAAAATGCCTAATTCTTTACTTAAAGTATAATTAATTGTAGAAAGATTTAGTAATGTTACTAATTGTAGTGAGTAGATTAAAAAAGAAGAAAAAAGTAAATAATAATACTAATTAGATGCAACGTCTTATAACATTTATTTCATAAAAAAAACAAAAAAAAAACAGACGTTGTTTTCTTTTTTTTGTCACTTTACATTAATGAAATTTAAAAAAAAATAAAAATGCAAGGGGATGATGACAGAGACTAGGGTTATATTGGCAGAGATCCAGTCCCCCCCCCCCCTCCCACCGGTAAAGATATCTTCATTGATGTAATAATAAAAGCTTATTTGTCAGATGGAAACCAATTAATATAATAGAGTAGAAATTCAACAGATCAGACAAGCTTTTTCTCTGATTTTTTATCTTTCTTAAAAGAATACAATCAAAAACAACTTACAATCTTGTCTGCTATAATGGATGAAAAAGAGACAAAAGATTTAATAAAAAGAAAAACGAAATTTTGAGTCATTTAAGAAAATGATTTTTTTTTTTCTTTATTTACATCGAATGATTTGCTATTCAAGCTGTGACTTCAGTAATAACTTTCAATCGTGTCAATAAACAGCTACATATGTATATCATTTTCTTATTTTATATACATCAGCTTTATTGTCTGATGTTTCACATTTCGAATTAGGAGAGAGCGTACAAAAAAGTGTGTGACTAATATCAAGCTAGAATTTAGTGAATAAGTTTGCGTTTGCAGGATATAGCTAGGCTAAAGGCATATGAAAAAAAAAAAAAAAAAAAAAAAATCAGTGTAGAGCGGCCATGCCCCATTAATTTTGGTGGACTATGAGATTTTCATGATCCTGAGTACTAAATAAGTTAGTAGACCTAAAATCGCATACTATCCCCTGGACTACCAGGTTTAAGTTGCACAACCCTGTAACATTGGTTGCATGACTTTTATGTTGGAAAACTTCATTTTTCCACTGCAGTAATTGATATAGTCATTGTAAAAAGAGTACGAGAAAGGACTATACTACTAATTTCCTACAACTGTAACAAATGTATTCTCAACTTTGAGACCTCTTCCGCTTTTCTTTTTTTGATTGAAAGTAAACTTTAGCATAACAAAGACTTGCTTGTTAGTGTAAGTATTGATTTTCACTGAATACGCTAAAAAAAAGAAAAAGTTTTTCGCATGAATAGAAAATTAAAGAGTTTGGATTACAGTTTGATGAACACAGGATGTGATGTATAAAGTTTTTTTTTTTTCCTGCATATCCAAGCATTTTTCCATAGCAATATAACACCGGACTAAGTCTTCACTTTTTTTGTCTTGTTTACTATAACAGTTTTTGTTTTGTCCTTCCAAATATTTGCTCATCCTTCTAAAGGTGCCTTTGTCTCATTCCCTTGTATATTTTTCTGCTGAATAGAAGTTTTTTGTTCTATTTGGGATTTTGTTTGCATTGTTTAACAGAGGGGAAAAAAGCGATACCTTAATACATACAAACTTATAACACAAAGACACATTTGTGTTCTTATTATGAATCCTGCGAGTAGCATTTTAATAAAAACTTCAGAATGATAAATTACAAATTTAGTATTTGCTCGGAAAGAATATCTTTCGATAAGAAAGATCCTTCTGAAAGAAGAGAACTAATGTCGTAAGTAAATAAGAAACATTTGAACTCTCTTGGGGTATTGATGGATATTGATCTATCTATTCTACTTAATACGTTTCTGTTAAGGCAGAACAACAACAACACAACACTTGGTCTGGGTCTGCATCAAAAGCCTTCCCCTAGAAGGAAAGTACAATTTCTATAAACACAATTTGGTGTGCAGAACACAAATTTGCTGGCACAAAATCATCTAGAACTCGCAGCTCTTTTAGAAAAAATAGAGCTAGATTAGAAATGCAATCGACGATAAGGTGCATAGTAAATGCTCTTACATTTTAGGACTAAAAAGTATAACTCAAGTAGTATCTGGTAAAATATTGACGTTTTTGAATGTACGAACCAAAGTATGTCATATTACACTCGTATAGCAGGTAGCAATTTAATGGGTTTTTTCAATGAGTCAAGGTAACAAGGGCAGTTAATCTTTTCAAGCCATTATATTTAACTGCTAAATACTATGACCCTTGTAATCACATAATTAGTACTTCTTAAGAATTATGGAGTACATGCCATAAACAGAAGAAAGTGAAATAGAATCGTTACTTGCGAAAGAAAATGTCTGATATGAACCACACTTGTCAACTCATCACAAAATATAATAAAAAAAAAGTATATAAGTATGAGGGATTGATCTATGATCTATGTATTAATATAATAGAGCACTACAAATACAAGCTTTCCAGCCTTACTTCTTACTTTGCTCATCAATAGGAATATGGTTAAAAAATAAAAACACAAACAGTGTGGTCTTATGTTATAAGACAGGTTATAAACAATGTTGTCGAATAAGAAAATCTCTCCTGATCCTCTCCTTATTTTCCTCCATTTCCAATACGTGTATTTTAACGAACTATGAATTTATCGGGCGTTATAAAAGGTTACGGAAGAAACAAAATATAATTACAACTTAACTATATAACAAATTTAAAATAATCATACGTCAACATATTACTTAAAACTAAGGATTAAACAATCAAAACCTTCATTACAATAAGTTATTATAAATAACATACATTTTTAAAAGGAAGAAGGATAATAATACGAGGGAATGAGAGAACAAAATATAATGATCAAACATTAAAAATATTAATTAAGCAAGTAACAAATCACGAAAATATTAATGCAAATCAAATCCTTGAAAATAACTCAAATAATAGACGTATCCAACAATATTAACCCAATAAAAATCTACATATTTCTACTTAGTTGTTTTTTAAAAAATAAATATTTTATTGTAAACTTTATGTATGAACGAGTACACAACTCTAAGTTATTCTTCAAGCGCTAACTTACTATTACTATCCATTTAACTTTTCCATATATCCTTCTAATTTATGGTTAAACTCAACTGAATATTGTCACTAAGATCACCACAGAAAACCTTCAAACTGAAGGCTTTATTACTTTAAGTTAATTAAACGCTTCCTGGTTAGACATTTGTAATAAGAATTGCGTATTTTATGACAGTCTATATTAGAGTATAAGAATTTTTACTGCCAAACAAATCGATATAAATTGTAGGAGGCAAGGAAAAATTGTACATAATTTATAATAATATGTATACTGTTACTAACAAACTCATAGTACGTTACATAAAAATATCTATAATACCTATAAAAGACTATATTCAATTAGATAGGTAATTCCCATAGATTTAATTCACAATTGTTTCGTTGATTTTTTAAAAATAGCAATCATTAATTATGATCTTGGTTAATCAATTCATTTTAAGTATCCCAAATTTAATTCGTTTACAATTTAATTCAAAATTTAGCTCCAACAAGCAACAATTTTACACAGAAAATAAAAATATTTTAGTGGTTTCTAAAATTTAAAAAAAAAAAAAAATAATGTATAAAAAGTTCATTTTAAAAAAATGAAAATCTAAATATGTAGGTTATTTGTTATTAGCCTTAGTAAAATTTTCCTAAGAACAGATATTTTCAGGTAGAGTTTATATATAATAATACTTTTAGCTTAAACAGTGACCTATTAAATATTAGTTCCAATGTGATAAAGAAATGCTTAAGTAATTAAGACGAATGACTATGTGCAGGGTAATTAAAGTAATTACTGTAAGCGATGAAAAAACTCTTATCTCTTATCATATCAAATAGTATTCAATCGAAGGACATTTCACTTGGATAATAAATATAACTAAACTAAAATTAAATACAATAAAACACTTGTTTAAAGGTAACTCATATATCAATAAAACAGAGCAAATACAACAAATGAATTATCTATCAAACAATTTACATTTTATCTAGCTATCAATAGTTATTTACGCAACAAGGGAGAGAAGTATGTTTTCCTGCTCGAGGTTAAGTTTTCTCTTGAGGCACCGCCGAAGGAGAAAACTTCATTAAATGAGTTAGCTCCCGAGGCTTGCCGAGGGATAACTGTAGTATTAGCTCTCGAGGCTTGCCGAGGGAGATAATCCCGAGAGCAGAAATACTTCGATCCATGTTGCGCATTAAATTTTATCTACGACTAGTGCACTATGGGTAATAGCTATTAAGTTTGTAGGTATAAAAGTTTTACCTACAAATTCACGTAATTTAAACACCTTAAACTGATATTTAGTTACCTGATTTATTAAAATAACAATTTTTATACTAAATATACGTTTTTAATTTAATAACGTTTAGTTTGTTTTTTTGATTTAAAGACTTTGTATGATAACCTAAAGTAACCTTTCCGAAAAATTAGTAAACAAAACAGCTAAAAAACCATTACTACCAACATAATACTTAAAATATACCTAAAAAAAATACCTTTTAAGTTGGTATGATTGTTTGTTTACTCCCAAGGGAGAGAAGTAACACTTCCCTCATTGTTATTAGCAATGTAAAGTCCACTTACAATGCAAGTCGTAGATAAAAATATTTAGCTGTAATTTTTTTTAACATTATAAGAGCTAAGCTTAAAAGTAAAAAAATATGTATCAATAGCGCCTTTTGCCATAAACTATATTTATTTATAGCAATAAAACTCATTTTTGGGTTCAGGATAAAATTTAGCGGCTTCCATATTATAAAACGAATATTAATAGTAGATAAAGTTTTTTACAGCGATAGTTTTCAAATAAGGCACTTCTTTTAGATATACTCCCCTTATAAAAAAAACAGAAGGGAGTAACAATCTAAAGAAGGAGTAAGTTATGTTCTTCTTTAGACTGTTACTCCCCTTACAAAAACAGAAGTGTAATACTTATTTTAAACAAAGTATTCATTAGACTAAATATCCTTTTGCCTTAATAGTTATTTAGTCAAACACATTTATATTCTAAAAAAAGTAGGGGAGTAACAATCTAAAGAAGTAACTCAAATACTATACATAAAAACTAAAAATAATAAAAATTTGCATGCACAAATGTAGAATTTAGCTCTTTACAGAGGAATAATAGAAAAATCCAAAGGATATTCTTAAACAATGTAGACATTAGAGTTGCTAACAAAGTAATGTTAAATGTCAAGATTTGTAGGAGGTGAGATTAAACGGTAATTGAAAGTCAATGACGCGGTTCGGCAGGGGGTGAAGATGTACGGCGTTAAGACGGGTCCGTTGTCAGCTGTCCAAAGGCGTCACAGGAAACCTACAGATCTCCGGATGGATGTTGTAAGAAGCAAAACTAGCTGCCTCTACTCAAGAGAAGAAATCAAGCCAAGGCAGGCATTAGTTTATTTTAGAACCACGTGAAAACCCATTTCTCAGTGCCAATAACACATCGCTTTTAGAAAAACCTGTCAGAGATCTCGAAGAATGTATAGATAGAGACGTTTTAAGACTTTCAGCTAGGCTATGGCAGTAAAATAAAACCACCAAGGCCCTGTCAAAAGCTTTCTTGTACACAACAAATATTTTTATTTCAAACAAACTCCAACTACCGAAGAGGAATTTGAAGAATCCTAAATGTTTTGATGTTTGTCAGTTTTAAATTTAGGGCTCGTTAAATTAATTATGTACGCAAGTAGGTAGATGCAAGAATGGAAGACAAGCAGCCTCTCATTCAAATATACACTATGTACAAGCAGAATATATCAAGTAATTTTATCACCATATAAATAAGGTATGAAAACATTACCGTTTACAATTTTTACATAATACTACGAACATTTTATAACTAGAAAATTTATAATTCTTTAAATCAAATATTAATATTACCTTTGAAATTAAACCTTTTAGTGAATCTAAAAGGGATTAAAGTTAGGATGTTAAAAGAACCTCATCTTTAATAATAAGGTTTTGAGTTCTTACCTCCTGGTTCAATCTCTTTTCATTTAATCTGTTTTTTTTTTACCTCTTTTCTGGCTTTATTTAGTCTTATTTTTCAGCATGATTCTTTAAAAAACATTGGTTGTTTTAATCTGCCTTTATTAACATATTTTTTTATTCGTTTTAATCTGATCGAGTATGTCCTTTAATACCAAAATCCGGAGATAAAATGGTAAAACGAAATTTTGGTAGGTATAGAATAAGAAAAGTGTACAGAATTCACAATTCTAAATATATATTTTTGGATATCTAAAAGATTCGGTAAATTTCAACTCACCACTAGAGAGTAAAAATAACCGCAAATATTAATATTTATCGAAAGAAAAAAAGCTTAAGACAAAAAATTTAAAAATACAATAAGATAAAATTTTCCGAGTCATCACGGAACGGCGAATTAAGACTATACATCATGGATAGCAGAGAGAGAGCAAACAAACTTGGCTTCATCTAGATATAAAACAGAACCCCACAGAATCTGGAATTCCATAACAATTTCTCAGGGGGGCAAAAAACACCGGACCTCCCTTCTACTCACGTATTTTTAAAACATGGCCGTAATATTTCCGGCCCAACATATTTAGAAATATCAGTGTTTGCCATCTTAATAAAAATGAGCTGGAAAAACCCGCAATAACCAAATTTAAAGTATTAAAAAGGGGAGATTAGCAATTAACTTTAGGATAAATAAAACATTGCTTGAATTTTTTAAATGTATCATGGACTAATATTGATAAAAAGTCAACACTGGATTTAATTGAACAAGAGGTAAATAAGGGAAAGTATTTTTTATGAATTTACAAAAGAAACCTAAATATTTTTTAACAGCCCCATAATTAAACTTCTATTAAAAAAAAAAAAAAAAGACAAATATTATTCACGACAAAATGAAATCCAAACACCCAGAAAAATATAAAACAATTTAACAGAACTAAGATCATTTTACCGAATTATTCTCTCCTCTGAGAGTAATTAATAACTCTATACCTTTTGGAACTAAAACAACCAATAATGGCTAGTAACCAACCAATGGCTAGTACACGCTATACCCGCTGAGAGCAATAACTCTAAACCTTAGAACTAAAACACCACCAATAATATACTCGTGACTAGTACACGCTATACCCGCTGAGAGCAATAACTCTAAACCTTAGAACTAAAACACCACCAATTATACTCGTGACTAGTACATGCTATCCCTGCTGATAGGTAATAACACTTTATCTTAGAACTAAAACAATTAACAAAATACTCGTGGCTAGTACATGCTATACCCACTGAGAGCAATAACTCTACCTATTGGAACTAAAACAATCAACAACATACTCGTGACTAGCATAAAAGAACGACGTAAAAGACAGGTTTCTTCTTCCAATAATAAGCACCATCCATGAACCTATAACTCATTTTCGTCAAAAAAAAATTGGCATTGGTTGTTTTAGTTCCAAGATACAAAACTAAGAATATAACTCTGACACATATGACATATGGGATTAAACAAGTTTTAGGGTCATAACTTTTCTGTATAAACCAGCATAATTTGACTTCAACACAAAATTATCAATTGTTAAATATCACGCAAGATGTGAATTTTATTTCAAATATAATATTCTGCTTATCTACAAGCAGAGATAAAATAAAGACAATAAGAATGTTAGATATAGGAGCGGGAGCGTCTATAAACGCAATCTTAAATGAATAACAAACTCTGTCTCTCTACGTTAATTGAAATAACTTTATTATCACTGCAGCTTTCAGCATTTAAAAGGCCATCATCAATGCTTATCGCAGATGAAAAAGATTCATTAATAAAAGGTTTAGAGAGAGGTGAGTCTACTTCATGTCGGAGATCGACGTGAGAATACAATAAGAATTGGTTCTGTTCTTTAGGACGGTCATGTTCCCTTAGAGTTCGAATACCAAAAGCCCTAATTTGGGGCAAGGTATTAACACAGGATCCCAAGCCTAAACATAGTTTGTTAATATATGAAATCTTATCTAATACTCCAGGCATAGGATAAAGGCACGAACCTACTTTAACCTTTGGCGTAAAGGACTACCAATCTATTCCAATGTTCGACGCCCTATTCTAAAAAAATCAGTTTAGCCTTAAATCTACAAAGTATGGCGATGGCGACTAAAATTTTAAATAATCAAAATAAATTATTTCCCTAATATAATGGTCGATCAATAACTTATAGATAGTAACTTTAATCTATGTTATTCCTACCTAATGTGTTTTGTTTAGAGCAATTCATATAGCATATACAACAAATTAATCATCTTTAAATTGATTAATTGTGGTAGGATTTCATACAAACATTGACTAATATAAAACTCTATGCAATGCACAATGCAATTAACTCCATTTGTTCACGTAGTATATCGTTTACAGATGAAAAATTATAAATTAGTTTGCTAATAATAACAGATATTAAAAGGTTAAATCACTGGGTACAATAATCGGCAACCGTGAATGACCACTTTACACCATGTGATTTTATGAATTTCCGAGTGAGTTAATAATACAAAAAAACATTGTACAAATCATATGAACATATATTGAAAATAATATGGCGTTTTTTTTTATGTTTACACTTTCTGACTTTACTCATGTGATTTTACGACGACACTTTTTTTTAAAGGAGACAAAACCAACTTTGAAAACAAAACAGACAGGTGAAGTATAACCTAAAGTTTGTATAAACCAGAGTATAACCTTATAAGCAGTCAAAAAAACCTACCATATTTTGAAAAATCACAAGAATAACCATAACAAAAATAGAACAGTTCCAACTCCTTAAACACTGACGATAGCATTGTACCGCCAGCGGGATCGTCACGGGCATGTACAATGGATAAAAGGCGTTCAAACCCGACTTGAGACTGTGTTTCGTACCGTCCTCCAAACTTTTCCAACCCACGCTGTGATCGAACAATACCAAGACCAAATACTATTTTGTATCACATGCGCAGTTACGTAAATCATCACACATATCAACAAAAAAGGTTCCATATCTGTTGGATTTCTTTAAATTATTTATACGATGCGATGTATAGAGTCACAAACCCGTTCCAACCAGACGATGTTTTATTACAGTACAATATTAGCGCATGCGCATATAACCTATCCCAATAGATGTCCGAATGATTAGCGAGACAATGCAAAGGACCCTAACAAGAGAGAGGTTGGAACAAATCTGATATGATTTTCTGAATCACTAATCATATAGAAAATCATACTACTGTGAAAATCTTACTGTTTAGTAAGGTTTACACGATCAAAGTATAGGTACTTGGTCCAAGAAGTAGAACTTTATACACTATAAAGTGGAGGTTAAGATAGATTGTATGAAATGTTCCCTCTAGAACTTTCCAGTTAAATCGCTCTTATTAAGTTTTAAAACAGAGCTGATATATCACCTTTTGGTTAACAAAACCCAGCTCGACCTCACATCTGAAAAACGAAATCACTTTTTTTTATCAATTTAATTGTACAAAATAATTGTATCAAACAGCTTATTTTAATAGGTTAGCGAATTAAGTAATGAACACGTCTCTTAGTATTGTATAGAGGGATATAAAGCGATTACTAACACATTAAAAGAGTCAGATGTCAGGGGTGCTTTATCAATTATGTTTAACAAGTGTGTTAACAAATTATGTCTAACAAGTATCGAATGGGTCAGAGAGTCAGAGAATGATGTAATAACAGGGAACCTACCGAGTATAATTACACCAATCTTGATTTTCCTTCTTTCACTTGATGATTCAACGTTCAACTATTCAAAAACACTCTATATAACTCTATATTTACTAAAAAAGTAAATTTACAAAAGGAGAATTCGAGCCGCTCAAAATTCAAAAGTTAATATCGAAGAAGGAAAAAAATAAATGCATTCTCAAGACAAGTTATCAATCTTTTTCAGAATGCAAGTGACATTGGGAAAATAAAACATCATAGCGTCACGCCACGCTAATTCCATTTATTCCATAACTATCCTACCATTAAGCAATGCCGCAATTAAACACTTCATTATTTAAGTCAAGGCACTTTACTACTTATTAAAGTGTAGAATTATCTAAAATTGTCTTTTAAAAAAGGTTTTTTGAGCAAGTATTGTCTTGAAATCCCATGGTAAATTTCGTAATTTTAAAGTAAGCTTGAAAATGTAAACTTATTTTTAAGACTAAGTCGAAAATGAAGAGGAAAATTTTAAATCAGTAGCTCAAATTGAAATAAACTTAAACAGCTCGAAGGAATGAATCATGGGTGATACCAATGACAGGAAATGAAAAAGTGTTTGCTCTTAAAAAGATATGATTTAAACTGAGAAAGTGGTTCTTAAATTCTATCGCCTTTTGTAATATCGAACCAGACTACCAGACATATTTGAAAATAATTTGTACTTTTATAAAGCTCTAATGGCAGATAGTGAAGAAGAATTTTGAAAAGTAAGTTGATTTAATTTTGAAAAGAATATTAAAAAGTGCAAGCAATGAAAGGTAAATAGTAAGTAGTTCTAAAAACTATTTCGGTAGTTTCACTTTTTCACAATACAAAATTCTTGCACACGTTTAGTAAAAAAACAAACATACTTATAATATTTAGCTAGTAACGAGTAACAATTTCCTAACTTTAGATAGACTAAGTGCAAGCAAGGGAAGCTAAAGTAGTTCTAAAAATATTTCAGTCATTTCTACTTCTTTTTCAATACAAAATCCCAACAATTTTTCAACAAGGAAAAAATACGAAGTAAGGAAAATGATAAACTATATACATTCAAATGAAATAATAAACACGATAAGTAAATTTAATCAAGAAATAAAGGTTCACGCCCTCCTGTTTGGAGCATGAAGCCCACCATGCCGACATAGGGGAGCGCCCTCTAGGTTAAGAACCTCTGAACTAAATAAACATTCAGCTTCCCATCTTTAATATAGTCCCTTTAAAATCCAATATTCGCAGTTCATCATTTTATAAAACATATAGAAAGTAAAGTTAAGCAAGTTTAGTTTAAGTTGATTTAGCAAATGTTTAAGTAAAGTTAACATTAATGATTAATTACTTACCTCAAATAAAATTGTACAGTGCATACCTATAAAGATAATTAGGTAAAGAATTTTACAAAATAATGTTTAGGAAATGCTTCTTGATAACCTCATTTCTCAAATGCAATTTAATCAAATTTCAAATAATTTTTATAAACAAACTGTAGCATAGTGTTGACCGGACAACAATTGCTGGCAAAACAGAAGAAATATTGAATGGATATCAAATGTATCTGTTTTTTTCGTTTTAAAATTTGCTAATTTTCACATCTATACTGCATTCTGTTAATTTAGTTGGTTCAAGAATATCTGCATATTATGATTCAATGGTATATGACTCTACATATACCATAATATGTCTCTAACTATACACTTTTTATTTTCTCATTCAAAGAGAAAGTATTGTGATGGCGCGAACATCGATTTTAAAATTTTGGTGGATTTACACGTTTTGAGGTCCCCTGTTGAAAGTTCTGTGCTGACGCGTGGAGCCTTAACTACAAGGCCGATTTTGATGAAATTTGGCATAATATCATACCCCAAGGCCCAAGGGGAGAAATGAATTTTAGCTCCAATAAATGTATAAAAATATTGATTATAAAAATACCTGATTCATTTATATTAGATTATTCAAAAAAGTCACATTTAATGTAAATATATGAAAAATTTTAAACTCTACTTCACAGACTTCTTTCAAAACCCTAATCTGTAGTTTTAATTCTAGCATACACTTTTTTCTACAACTTCTCAAATTCACATTCTTTACCACATTGTTCAAGCCTCTCAACAACACTTTATTTCAAATTATTTTCTTTAGTTCCATGAATCTTATTTGAATCTTTCCCATTTTAGACAGTAGTTGTGTCATGTCTACGCACGGAAATGTTTAAAAGTTACATTCTAAATGTTAACATTCCAATCTATTACTATTTTCTTCTCCGATCTCTTTAAAGTCAACACATAGCGCTACTTTTAGACTCTCGTTCTTTCTTCTTATACCCTTTACACATTGCGCTACTTTTAGATTCCCTGTAAATCCTCCTTTTATTCAAGTCTTTCATTCTGGTTTCTAATTCCAGCTCACGTTTCGACCTCGCTGGAATTAAGACATTTTATTTATTTATTTTTTTTTAACATTTCACCTTTTTTCCTTTAGCAATTCCTTTTTAACCCCCTGTATAACAATTGAAGAGGTGGATGAAACGTTCACATTTAAATTTATTTGTAGGGCGCGTTGAATTTTTTCACCCTCTTCTTTGGATTCTTATAAGTCTTTATTTAGAATATTTAAAGGCATTGGCATGCAGTCTATTTTTAAAAAGGTTTTGAATAACACAACCTGTATTACATTTTTTTACTTGTATTCTTCTCCAGCTGTCATATTTCAAGCTTATTATAAATAAAATTGAGTTCTCCCAAGCATTATTAAAGGATTTTAAATTGCATAACTTAAAAGATAAGGAGGAAAAATGTGATATATACATATACTTACATCGAAACTTCAATATACATAAAAATCTATAAGCATTTAATGCTGGGAAAAAGTATGGTCGCTATATAATTTCTGATTAAAACTCTTATCAAAGAGTAGTGTTGAATCAACCAACAATGGTGTATATACACTGTTGATATGTTATCACTTTTTACTGGGTTTCTGCCCGCGATAAAATTCATTTTGATTGAGACACATTCTTTAAAATAAATATACAAATGATAAATAATAAAACAATAAATATATTGAAGGATCTATAGAGGATGCGGGTGGCTATTATCGTTATATGACATCAATAAATAAAATTGCTATTGAAAAAAAAAATTATTTCGAAACATAATGTTACCTTAATTTTATTTTAAGCACCTAAATTAACAGGGGGTATTTCTGACCCTCCTTAGAACTTAAGACCTAATGCATATAATATAACCTATATAGGTATACAGCTAAATGCCGGATCAACGGCTCTCCATCCTATGAAATATTAACACCTTGACTGCTATCCAATAGTTGTAATATCGAGTTCTCGACAAAATAGTACTACAGATACAACGAAATGATTTTTAAAGAAATCAGAATCCAAAACATTTGAAACATCAGATAATCGAAGGCGAAGGCATGCCTCTGCATTCATTATGCCTATTACCTTATGAGCGTGGAAACAGCCATACTTATACATATCACGTTCGTAAAAAGATAATTTTAATCAGGGGAAACTAAATAGACCGCTTAATACATGATCAAACTCATAGGCGCAATTTCTTCAATCAAAAACATTATAAAAAAAAGTCTGGCAATTCGTGTGGCACATAGCTTCTTCACGTCCTATTTCGTATACTTTAATGATTTTATAACCTATTGTTGTTAAATTTATTACCCCCCCCCCCCTTTTTACATCTGTCAAATTTTTATGGGACCGACAGTAAAATTGTACGAATAGTTTAGTTTTAGTTAGTTATGTTGGTTCGCAAAAAATGAGCGACAGGGAGACCGACAGACAGACACGGAACCAAAAATGTTCCTTAATGTGTGAAATCGATTTCTGTCTTGGATTTTTTGAAATAAGAAACATAAAATATTTTCGTTCTTCAGAACGATCACATAGCTTTCGTTACCCTCGGTAAGCTCGGAAAAAACATTATAAGAAAGTATTAGCGATTTTTTTTAAAGATAAGAAAGAAGTGCCAATTAAAACTATCGAACAACTAAGTATAAGTGATAAGTAAACAGTTATCAATTAATTGCTTTGATAAGAAGCTTTTTTTTCTTTAGAACTAATTTAACAAGGTTTAGATAACACATTATAATTTAAAAAGTATGTACATAGTTTCAAATAAAAGAGAACTTAAAAGATATTATAATAGTAATTCTGAGTCAAAGTTAAGCTAAGGAAAGCAAGAAAATTTCTATGGAGAAGAAACTACTATTTAGTCAGACATTTTTCGCTTCTTAACATACCATATTTTATTTAGTAGAAGTTAAACATTATGGACAAAAGGTTCACTATTATCTTTCAAACAAGAAAAAAGTTATCAATCAAACTAGTTTAGGCGATACCTCGAATAACACCTAGTGATTGATTATTTTTTAACTTTCAAACCATCCAGTTCAATATAAATTTTACCAGACTAATTCTTTAATAATACTTTACTTTTTTGATTCTGGTAAAATTTTCAAGATAAGGTAAGAACTTTCAAAATCTTTCTCTTTTTAAATAATTAATTTCAAAAATCACTAATTCAACATTCAACCGTTCTTTCCGTAGACAACCATTAAGTTCTAACAAATTCACAAGACCCTAAACCTCTCAATATTTATAGCTTGACTTCTGCTTGTTACTTGTACGCTTTAATGAAAGTAGTAATGTTAGGTCCTTGACAGTAAAACCGCAATTTCATACAGATACAACAAATGATTTCAAAGCAACTGTCCTAGACAGATAAACGAATTTATAAAGATACAATAAATGATTTCAAAGCAACTGTCCTAGACAGATAAACGAATTTCATAAAGATACAATAAATGATTTCAAAGCAATCTTCCTCGACAGTAAAACTCTGAATTGCATACAGATACACAAATACATAGTTTTAAAGCAATTGTCCTTGACATTAAAACGAGTTTCATACAGATCAAACAAATGATTTCAAAGCAATTGTCCTTGACATTAAAACGAGTTTCATACAGATCAAACAAATGATTTCAAAGCAATTGTCCTTGACATTAAAACGAGTTTCATACAGATCGAACAAATGATTTCAAAGCAATTTTCCTTGACAGTAAAACGAATTTCATACAGATACGGCAAATAATGTTAAAGCAATCTTCCTTGTCAGTAAAACAATTTTCATACAGGTAAAACAAAAGAATTCAAAGTTATCTAAATCCTAAAGAATTAAAATCATCAGAAAATCGAAGGCATGCCTCTGCATTTAGTTCAGTTTTACTCCTTGAGTCTTATCCACTAAAGAATGTATTTTTTAAGGTCTAAGTCTAAAGGGTATTAACATAGAACACATTAACTCCTTATGCTAACCCCCTCCTTGTTCTAATTTTATACCCATAGACCTAAGAAAACTATATGAAATTAATAAAGAAAAAAATGTAATCTACTACAACTATGAACAGGAGTAGATTAAATATGTTTCTGTGTTAATTACACATACCTTTTCTTAGGTCTATAGGATTTGAACCCATCACCTCATAATGCTTAGTAGGTAACGTGTTCTAATTTTATATTCTACAGACCTTAGAAAGGTCTGCTAAAGTAATACAGAAACAAATTTAATCTACTAAGAATATTACTTTTCATGTGGCGCCATTACGCAAGGTTAAGTAATAACAGCTTGTAATTTTCTAGTGGCAAACCCCACAGGTTTAATTTCCTGTCTTACAAACCACAGTTTGTAGATCATAAACGCAGAAAGCTAACAGAGGCAACTTCAAGATAAACTAAACTTCGATATTGTGGCAAAGAAAATGTTATTCACATTTATTTTTTTGGACCGCTTTTAGTCTTAAAGTGAAAGAATATTTATTCTAATTTCAGGGTAAAGTTGCAAATTAAATAACTCCGCCTTTAAAATAAATAAATCAATCAAAACCCCATATAAACAAAAATTATAAACTAAGAAACTGAACGGAACAAAATGGTGTTTTATCTAAATCATAATTATTTGTATACTATACATAAACAGTGCAAAAAATAACTTGAAGATGTACTATAAAGGAGGCGTCATTATGTATATGGTCAATCACCGAAAATTAAATATTTTATCGTTCTAAACTTCTTTTTATTAATTTACTGCTTATTCAACTAAATCTTAAGTAACAATTGCGCACACAAAAAAAAAATAAAAATAACGGAAACATTTCTAGATAAACATAACACTGAGAGGAAGTCTTAAGTATATGACATTCTAGTTTGTTTTTAGTCAAAATAAAGCATATTTAGATAAATATCTATATTTCTTAAGTTACAAATATCTGGTGCTTTGATATTTATTTAGTGTATTATTGTATTTTTAAATAAATGCACTTTTTTCGGCAAAGATGCCCATCCTCCTCGAAAATCGACACAAAAAAAAATTGTATTTATGTTTAAAGGCAAATAATAGCGGCAATAGTGATTGTTAATTTTCGTATTTTTTAAAAATGATCATGTATTATATTGTAGATGACTTTGTTTTTACTAATTAAAAATACTTACCATACAGAAATAATTTGTGACTATACTAATTAATATGATTAACTTTTTTATGAAGAGCTGCTCTATAGATTTAAATAAATGAAACAAAACAAATGACTTTTTAACTTTTTATTTGATTTGAGTATATTATTAAATATTTTGTATTTTTTCTATTCCCAGTAGAAATAATAAAAAAAAGTCAGTCAAACTGTCGAAGTGCACATTACAGAAAGAGTAGTGTGTTATCTTTGTATAAGCTTGAGTTTGTTTCACACTGAGTGTTATCAGTAAAATTCTTTATCAGTACCGGAGAGGGGTTTCCCAAGGCACCGTACTTCCCTGATAAATAAGTGACAAAAAGGCAAAATGAACGACAATTCAAGGAGAGAGAGAAAAAATAATAATTCAGACAAGTTATTCTAAAACAATAAAATACAACTTTTTTTTCATAACAATAACTGAAAATATAACTTTTATTTATTTAATTTTTTTCTCTCTAGGACTCTAGGTAAACTGAATAAATAACCTTGGTCGTTGTTATTTATTTTTCTAAAGCTATAGGTTTGTGAAATATATTTTTATTTGATAAATAAGTGACACAATCTTTTGTAAATTTATTTGGTATAATATGAGAATGAAGATTAAATAAAGAAGAATATATAGGAAAAAATGTCAATGTCATATCTAAATTTCGTTAACTAAACTGAATAAAAAACGGTCTTATATAAGTTTGGAGTTTGGACCGTTTGGTAACTTATATATTTTCCATTACACTATAATCTTAGAACCTAATTTCGAGTTGTAACACTAACTATGCAACCTAAAGCGATATTATTGTCAAATATTATGGCCCTAGTGATTTATTTATACAACAGTAGTCTTATAAAAGATTGAAATATCAATGCTACAAAGTGTCCAAACAAATTCTCTTAAACAATTCAAGCAAGAAACCATCAGCGATGTAACATTACTTCTCTACATAAAACATATTATTGATTCACTTGAATAGATAATTATTCAATTATTTACTCCATTTTGAAATTTTGAATGCAACAATAGTTCTTATCTCAAATAAATCATTTTTATTAATATTTAACTTAAAGACTAAGTAAAGTTATTATTGTAAGACTTGAGCAGTATACAGACTTAATGAGTGTTAATACTTAATCAGTATTAAGACTTAAGTTCTATTGTAGGACTTTATAATTAAGGCTTAAGTAGTATCAAGACTAAAGCAGTATTAAGATTTAAGATTAATAAAAAGAAGATAGAGGACGAAGATTAAGTTTAGTAAAGAAATTAGGGATTGGCGTAGCCGTAGCCAAATGGTTAAACTAAAAAACACCGATACATCTGGTGAGTTCGATCCAAGGGAAGTGAAAAATCAAAATCAATATCCAAGAATTTCACAAATTAAATCACTGATATCCCTTGCTGTAAAAACCCAATGTCGATTTGATCAAGATGAAAAAGAAAAAAAGGGAGGGGGGGGGTACTANCACTGGAAATGTAGAGGCCCGTGGTTCAAGTCCCGGCGCTGGAGTCTATTTTTCTCTGTCTGTCTCCCAGTGTTAAAAATAATTATATGTATTTGATTTAAATTAAAATTTAAACTTTCCGTATGAATACTACCAAAAAAATTGAATCACTACAATTAGAAATGGGTTGATCTGGAAATTTTGCTTTCTCCTATAAAGAGAAAGTATTATGATGGAAAATGAAATCTTGACATTGTGGTTTTTGCAAAAAAGACACTCTGTCTCTCTGTCGTGGAATCTATTAGTTTCGTAGGTAAGTAGGTACATTTAATTATTATTAAACATTTGATCAAAATTAAGCGTTCTGAATTCAATCCCCCGTTCCGATCCCGAATTTTTGGTGGAATGGATTCAAACCGATACGATCTGTGGTTCTCCGTTCACAAAGCGTTTTCAACTAGCGTTTTCGAACTAGCGGATCGTTTTCAAAACCCGTTTTTAAAACGATGTGTGAACGTAGTAATTATATAATAACAATAACAATTATATTATCAACATTACCATATGATTCAACAGAAAATTGGATGGGGGAAAAAAAAAAAAAAAAAAAAAAAAAAAAATAGTACACACGCGTACGGGGTACAAAAGTCAAAATAGTATTTACTCTTCAAGATGCACATCGTTGGAAAGCTCTTTAAGAGTACAGTAATTGTTGTTATGTACACTTTTATCATATTTTCATATAAAAGGGGGTTAAAATGGTAAAAAATATGTTTTTATGCTATTTTTGACCCTTAATGGACTCCAAAAATTCTGGCCAACGAACTCATCCTTTTTTTGATATTATTGACATTTTAAAATTTGTTTGAAATTTATAAGTGCATCCTAAGGGGAGATATCGTCTCAAATATATACATATATCCATACATACATAAAAAAAAGTGTTAAAATTTAGGGATCGATTCAGAATGGCCTGAAACGGATTTCCATGTAAAAAAAAAAATTCAAAAATCGCATTACAAAAATTTTGAAGCCATTGCAATAGCTTAATTTTCTTCGAAAATTCGCTAAAAATCTAAAATCGACTAACTTATGTTCTTATATATTGCACTTATATCAGGGAACAAATGGATTGAAAAAAAAAACTAAAATTTAAAACTAAAATTTACTAACTTATGCTCCCCTCAAATCTATCCAGTAATGATTAACCACTGACGAAAAACCCAAATAAAATTTTTATCTCCTTTTTAAAAAGAGTTTATATACATAGATGCTCAAAATAATATTTAATTGAAGATTTAAGGTATTAAAATAAAATAAAAAAATATTGTTCAGTAATAAGAAAGGGGAAAAATAGGAAATTTTGAACCAAAAAAGAAGATATTGAAAAAAAAAAAAAATAAATCAAAAATACCCACGTTTGATGAGACCCATAACCTCCTGGCGAAGTGCGTACACTATATTGAAAAAACAAACAAAAAAATTCCTTTTCAACTACTACTTTAAAAACATTTTCTAAATAATATTGCATTAAAATTTAAAAAAAAAAACATGAATTCCCATGGGTTCCTTTTCTTCTTTTCACGGACAAGGCTCCAGTGTTGTGGACACTATACCGGGCTAAATAATATATAGCTAATCAAAGAATTACAAAATAATTCCTTAAAAAAATCAATAATGTTTATTAAAATACAACAACAAAATATACAAACTAGACTGAATATTTTATTACCTAAAATAATTGGACACCTAAAGCAAAATTTAAAACACCAGTAACACCGATGCTGCTTAGTAATTTAAATTATTGCAAAGAGAATTATGTTTTTCTTTTTCTTTAAATTTATTGGATTTTTTATATTTTTTATTTTATTTTTTTTTTGTAGAAACGTAGTTTAAACTTATGGTTTTTAGTTTATTTATAAGTTCAAAAGATAGCTAGACATGAGTCAAGACATTAAAAAATTATGTTAAAGAAAATTAGTATGAAATTACTACTTCAGCGAAAAGAATAAGCTGATAATTATGTATGTACTTAGTAAGTCCACGCAAATTCCTTTAAACAATTGTTCTAACCTCAATAAAACTCATTAAATAATTATAATCCTAATAAAACGGGAATAAAGAATGTACATAGTTGTCTGTTTCATAATAGTTTTTCCATTAAAATAATTGTTCTGTACATCGAACAGTTATTTCTTAAATAATATATATATAATAATATATATATAATAATA
>KZ651366.1:379020-391053 GCA_001010745.2 Gerris buenoi
TATATATATATATATAAGTACGACCTTAATAATAAATCATCACATTGTGTGACATATTACAGCACAATACATACATACTTTGATGGAAATTAAGTCTAATCCAAAAAGAAAAGTTTCTTTAAAAATAAAACTTAAATTATGCATAAATACTTAATCCACTTCATTCAAGAGTACTTGTAAAAAGAGCTAGTATCATGATTAAAAAAAAATGAAGAGTTAAAAATCGATTTAGAGATGTGATTCAGGAGGCTGCGACCTACGACATCCTCTGCTCTTTAAAGACTAAGCTGTACTCTTCTTATCTGTGTTGTTCAAATATCACTACAAATATAGCGGGAGGAGCCGCAGCAGAACACTGTTATCAAGACAAGATATAAAATCTGGATTACTACATTATATTTCTGTTTTAATTTAAACTCATTTTGCATCCGAGCTTACCGAAGGTAACGGAAGTTTTGTGATCGTTTTGAAGAGCGAAAATATTTGAAAAATTCCAAGGCAGAAATCAGTCACATATATCAGGGAACGTATAATATGGTTCCATTCCTGTCTGTCGGGCTATCTGTCACTCAATTTTTCAAACATATCTTAAAAATTACTTATCCTATTTTTATGAAATTTGGATGGTAGGTCATAACATGGTAGTTTCAAATATCTACACCCATTTGTTTCTCTACCACATGCACACAAACATACATTTATACACCCATATATCTTCAGAAGTACTCATCTGAAGTATGAAATAGTCATGTTCTTAAGTTGACACTGGAGTGTGGGAAAATAAATGCAGGAATCTGCTATTTTGTGTGCCATTTTGAGTACAAGAACAACCAATTTGTCGAGAAACTGTAGGGAAAAACACTTAAAGGCCTCCATACACGGTCAAACTAGTTTGATGCTCAGTTTACACTACATCAAGCCACCAAACTCTCAAATTTCACCCATACACGGTCAAACTTACTTGTCAAACTGGCTTGACAAGCCAAGTTTTTTTGCCAAGGGCCTTAAGTTCGTAAGTTGGAACACTGAAACACAAGAAAGTAAAATCTGTCGGGTAAAGGTAATACATACAAGAATCTGATGTTTTGCGAACTATTTAAGTGCAAGAACAACTGCTTTGTCGGGCAACTGTAAGAAATATTCCATTCTGATTCGTATAAAGAAATATTTTTCAGACGATGGCATATAAAATTTAATATTTTCCGTAAAGCTCAATTTATAGTAGTAAACCTATATTTTACCTTATACAAAGTATAATCAGTAACTTTCGTGGCTCCAGACTATAAATTGAATATAATACGAACATCTTGATCCCTTGTCCATGTCCATAATCTAAGTTAGACACTAAAAGGGATTATCAGGGATCAGACCCCATTAATGAATAAGGATTAGATAATTTTTCCTGGATGGAACATAACAGCAGAAGATTTCCCTTGTTAAACGTAAGCTTCCCGTGATAGCTCGGATCAATAATGATAAAGGGGAAAACCTCTAAAATATTAGACATTCCTGCTATTATTAGCTTTTATTCAAGGATATAAAATGCTCAAAAGCGCGTAGTTAATTAAACAAAGCGTTAAGGAAATAACTACGCCCGCGAGGACAATAAAATGTTTAATGTTCATTACCTGGAAAATAATTTAGTTAATGTACCTACTTATAAGGTAGATGATAAGTTATATCTTCTCCATAGACTGTAATTTTCAAAAAACAGGGTTATATAGCACAGATTTTCTACCTAAAAAATCAAGATTAAGCAAAAATAAAATATAAGGGAAAAATTGAGTCACTTTTCTAAAGCATTAGATGGAGTAAGTTATTTTCTAAAGAGAGAGAGAGAGAGAGAGAGAGAGAGAGAGAGAGAGAGAGAGAGAGAGAGAAATAGCTTCTATACACATATATAGCTCAGTACATAAAAATGATAAAAGTACTAATACAGCTATAGAGATATGACAGACTACTGTTTATCAACAAATAATATCTAAATGTATTTTCAATCACAAACTGTAAACTGTATTTGATGACCCTCGTAATGTACTTTAATGGACAAAAAAATAAAAGTCTATTTTAGCATCGACTTTCAAACATTGGACGACATTTACAAATAGCTCTGAGAGAGAAAAAAAAAAACAATCAGGTCCGTCAACAATATATAATGTGTACTGACATAAAAAAAATGACTGCTTTTTATAAATAAAAAAAGTTGGCGTTTTTAAAACTAATGGGCAGACTATAGGGGGAGGAGGCTAAAGGCTTGAAGCTGTCTGTCTAGACAAAAGATTATTGATCTGAAAAGTGTAAAAGAGGGTAGAAAGAGGAATAGAGTACAACAGTGCCGTCGTAGAGAAATATAAGATAAAGATGGACACTGTAGAAATAATGGGTTGCGACAGGGGGCACGAGAAAACAAATAGCTTTGCCGGATAATATTACAAAAATAATTTGAATAGAAAACTACCGAGAATAGATTTGCAAATGATCTTTTTTTGGATATTAAATAATTCTTAAGTTACCTTTAAAAAATAAAATTACTCTTAAAATGTAATCGGGCCAGCTAAAAACCGACTATCAATATCATCTCCTAGGTCCTAGAGGACTGAACACATGAGTAGTATGGCTATTTAGACGTGCACATTCTCAGTAGGGCCACATTTATTTTTATTCAACGTTAAAATGTATGGAAACAGTTGAAATTAATGTGGGATTATCTGTGGGCTACTTCCGATATACTGTCAAAATCGGATGAGGACTTTTAAGGGTTGTTTTAGGGGTATCGGATGAGAAGATATAGGAGTTAGTAAATTAAATTCAAATTTTATCAAAATCAGATACGTACTTTTGAAGATCTAGTTTGTGTGTATGTTAACACCAAACAAATGAGCGCAGAAGGTTGAAACTTATATGGGACCAACAATGGGCTAAGTATGACCTACCATGAAAATTTAATTAAAATCGGACGTGGAGTTTTTAAGATATGTTGGTTTTGGACAGACAATGCACCAAAAAGGTTCCCTGATGTCCGAAACAGATTTCTATCTTGGAATTTTTGAAATCGAAAACGTATTTTCGTTCTTCAGAACAATTAACACAGCTTCCCCTACCTTCGGTAAACTCGAAAGGAAAACATTACTGAATCTAAGCAATAAAAGAAAAGAAAATGTAAGAAAAGAAAATGTAAGAAAAAGCAAGAAAAGAAAATGTAAGAAAAAGCAAGAAAAGAAAATGTAAGAAAAAGCAAGAAAAGAAAATGTAAGAAAAAGCAAGAAAAGAAAATGTAAGAAAAAGCAAGAAAAGAAAATGTAAGAAAAAGCAAGAAAAGAAAATGTAAGAAAAAGCAAGAAAAGAAAAAGCAAGAAAAGAAAATGTAAGAAAAAGAAAAAAAAGAAAAAGCAAAAAAAAGAAAAAGCAAAAAAAGAAAATGTAAGAAAAAGCAAGAAAAGAAAACGTCAGAACTAAAATTTAAAATATGTATGGCAATAGAGTGCAATAACTGCTTCCAATAAAAGGTGTTTTTTAACAGAAGTTAAATGAATGTTATATATATGTACAATATTATTCATTAACTCTCATTGTTAAGAACACCTATGAAATCAGAAATCAAAACTTTATATTAGTAGTTTTCTCTAAATTGAAGAATTATCAATAACATTTTAAATATTCTGTGAAATAATAATATTATTAATTTAGAGGTTATAACTGAAGTTAATTGACCCATAGAATAATTACAGCTTGGAAAAAGTGTGATAGCGAAAAATAAATACTGGATAGATATTTTATTGTTTAAATAGAAACGCTGACAATGCGATAAGGGTTTTGGATGGAAAACACAATCAAAGTAGTCAAATGCTAAAATCAGGTATGAAATAAACAATTCTTTAAATTTTGCAATAATTTTAGGAATAACAAATGCCTGAATGTAATGTAGGGGTAAAATACTATTATCTCTTCTTTTCTTTAGCCCAAGAAATGAGTTGAGGCAGAAGAATAATCTTAACTCATAAAAAAGCGAGGCGTTCCGAGACTGTCTTAATGAAAAAATCGATGCGCTTTCTTCTAATAAATAAGAGCAGATAAAAGAACATTTCAAGTAGAAATAGTTTTACGATAGTCATAAAATTACAAAGACCGAAAAACATAAACAATCAATTAAAAGCAAGGATTGTTATTGTATCCTCCAATAATTGTTTCAATTACTTTAAAAAAAAAAACATACGTTATATGTTATATATAAATGTTTAAAAAGACCTAATTTGATCACTTTAGGGGTGTTTCACACACTATGGTTTTCGCCGTACGGCAAAAAACCGTACGGCGAAATTTTTTAGTGGAGTGTAGGAGGAGACGGACACTTTCACATTACAGCCGCCGTGTTGCAGCCGTCTGCAACCATTAAACTCACGGAGACCGGATAGCCGCCGTGTACCTAGTTGTCTATTTGATCAAATGTTTTTAGATATTGTTCTTAAATGTTTTTAAATTTTGTTCTTAAATGTTTTTAAACATTGTTCTTAAATGTTTTTAAATTTTGTTCTTAAATGTTGTTCTATGATTTTTGCTTTTAAATGTTTGTTTGTGAACCATTTAAAGGTAAATAAAATTAACAAATTAGTTTATATGAAAATAAGGTTATATTTCTCCCATCATGGGCATTATCAGACCTAAAATATATATATATTTTTTTATTGTATCCTTCAGCTTTTCAAGCAGTTTATCAAATGAGGCAGCAGACATTCGAAAATAATTAAAAAACTTATTTTCATCACTACATAGATCCTCAAATTACGTATGAAATAAGCCCACCTCATCTCTCTTTTGATTTATTAGGATGCACCCACATCCGGAGTGTGCACTGTCTTATCTTTTTGCGGCGATAATACAACCACCATGCAATAATTTGTTAACGGTTCATTGCACAGCACTTCACTACACTTTTCAAAACCTTGTGATTGAAAAAAGCCGTGGTCAAACCGGATAGAGTGAAAAACCTGCCAATTCGGATTTATGCCGTACGGCAAAAAATACACGGTTTTATACCATTATACACGGTTTTTCGCCGTAGTGTGAAAAGCCTGCCAATCCGGATTTTTGCCGTACGGCGAAAACCGTGTAGTGTGAAACAGCCCTTAGTTGGTCCATATCATTTAAATAAGTACAATTAATAAAAATGTGGTACATTATACGCGTCTAGTGCGGAAAGTAGTATTTTGCATGCGAGTGTGGAGTTTGCACCCGACATGGAGGGTAGTAAAACCACACGAGCAAAGCAACGTTGGATTGTTGGATTTTAGTAATAAATACAAATAATAATAATAATAAATTTCCTGTATGTAAGTTTTTACTTCTCTTTTGATAAAGATGACATTAATACATTAGTTTTATTTTGTGCCGAATTAATTATTTCGGGAGGAGTATTATTCTTCTCATTTTCGTCATAATGACACAGATCACTCATTGTTTTTCACTAAAAACTCTATATAAACAGTTACTTTAAACAAGCAGCGAATTAGTTTTGTTACATGTAAACAAACACGCCAATCGTGTGTTAAGGCGAAAAATTCTTCTTTTTCCGCACTAGGGCAGAATACAACTAAGAAAAAAATCACTTTCTACGCATCTAAACAAGAGATAAGATGTTTATACTTGGTCGCAATCGTAGATAAAGAAGCTTCAACATGTGTTGGATCAATATTAATGTTTTTAACATTTAACTAGACTGGGAATTTCACCAAGATGTATTTGTATCAGTGACTTCGATAAATGTGAGGGTGAAATATAGAAAATTAAAAGCAAGAAGAAAATTTGTTTTAATAAAAAGTAAAGCCCTAAAATAGCTAACCACACAAAAAAAAATCCAGTTTGGTAATTGAGTTCCTACTACCAAAAATAAAATTTAATAAAATGAAAAACCCTAATAAATGCGTTAAAATAAATAGGAAAATAACTCCGAGATAAAATGAAGAAAAACCTTAAAAATAATTTTTCTATTTTTATTTTATAGTATTCAATATTTTGTTATTCATTATCTCTATATAGAACTTAATTTTGAATAAACTAGAAGGAGTTTATCCAAATATCTAGGAGAAAAGAGTCAAAATTTCCCTGAATAAAAAAGGATAAAAGTTTGTAGTCTTAAGTTCTAGGGTCCACTTCAACTGCCCCACCTAGCCATGGACCTACAATCCCTTCTAAGGAATTTGGAATTACTTGAGAATGGTATTCTTTTTTGAACCCTTTACACTACCTATACCTTGGACTTTAAGGTGCCTTTTCGCTATTCCAATGTAAGGAATCTATAATATAAGGTTAAGGGTCTCAGTACTAAACTTGAAGCTCCCTTTATCACCCTAAAATGACCGTATTCAAAACAGGATACTTTGACCTTAATTTTTACGAGTATTCCTTCTATAAAAACAAATTGACTCAAACCTTTTCAAATCATCTGATTATACAAATGGGTTATTAAAAATCATCCAAGTTTATTACCATCCTAACAGCCAACCTTTAATAACCCTTATTCCGTTTATATGCCAATTCTTATAAACTTTTATTTTTAATTAATTCTTTAAGAAAAACTTTTTGTTAACAAAGTATACTTATTAAAGTTTTCCTTTTTTTAATTTATTTAAAATAATAAGTAAAAAAAAAGAAGGGGAAAAAATTATGTTTACACAAACTTTAATTAAACTTTTCTCATTTATTCTAAAAAAAGAATTTTTCCTTCAAGTTCTTATTTGAATAATCATTTTGGAAAACATGAACTTTATAATTACTTAAAACATTTGTGATGAAAAAAATGAAATAATAAGTTTATGAAATATGATGCAACCATCAAAAAAAATATGACGTAAACACATTATTCGTTTTCATCATTATAAATCATAAAGCGATAATCGAAAGTCTAAAGTTAATTGATCGTCACATAGAAAATTCTCATATTTATCCTCTTCCTTAAAGGAACGCTATGAACACTCTATAAACATAAAACCAACTAAATGGTTAAAAAATGACTTAGATCATTCCTAAATGCTCTAAAAAGGTGTATTTTTCCTTACTGTCCCTTTAGACTCAGACGGTATTAGATCATTACAGAAAACATATCAGCCATTTGCCCTCATCTATGAGATTTTAATTAAGAAGTGATCATTTTTGTTTAATCTTGAAAATTTAAAACCGATACCTTTTTTCTAAGTTTAAATGTTAATCTAATAAGTAAATAGGAATTTCATAATTCACATAAATGATAAATAAGAAACACAACAAATAAGGAATGATTCTAGAAATACATAGATCATTACAGATAACAAATCCAGCCATTTGCTGCATCTATGAGATTTTAAATAAGAAGAGATAATTTTTGTTTAATCTTGAAAATTTAAAACCGATACCTCTGTTCTAAGCTTAATTGTTAATCTATTAAGAAAGTAGGAACTTCATAATTCATATAATTTAAAAATGAGAAACACAACAAATAAAAAAAACATATATAGATCATTACAGACAACAAATCAGCCATTTGCCTTCACTTCATCTATGAGATTTTAATTAAGAAGTGACAATTTTTGTTTAATGTTAAAATTTTTATTTAAAAACTATATATTTTAGATAAAATGTACATTTTACTAATGTAAAAATACACGTTCAAGGTAAACATGATAACTATGTTAACAAACAATGCAATTTAAAAGAGTAGGTTTTATTTCTAAATAAATGAATCCTAGCGATGAAACTAATACTTACCTTCTTCAAAAGTTAGCATTATTAACCGGGGGGTTAGAAAACACAAATTAGTTTAAACGGATTAAATTAGTAATAAAAGGACAGCACTAAGCGTAAAAGTTAACAACGAGAATATCCAATACACTAAAATAAAACAATATGAGATTAGTCTCGTGAAAATTTTAAGTATGGAAGTAAATGAGCTCCAACAAACAATTTACTCAAGTGAAATTAGCTAATACTAAAATAAAATTGGATAAAGAAAAAAAAACCTGAACGGAAAAGAAAAAAGGATTTTCCTATTTTAATATAACGGAATGAAAATGAGACAAGGGATCTCAGTGAAAGAGAGCAACTAACCAGTAGGAAAAGGCCAGATCGATAAAATAGCAATGGAGTAAAGAGGTAAAGTGGCAAACGAAAATAAGTTTCAATTCAATTAGACTAATGGAATACCGAGTGAACCCGAGGGAAAAAAGGAAGTAATCCAGCAACGAAAAACGCAACAGTACAATATTAAGGTTGAAAAAAAAAATCTTCAGAACATATCTGTATAATAGTTTTGAAATATATCTTCTTTTTTTCTGTTGAGCTCGTTGATTAAGAGCGTGTCAAAAATGCGTTAACACTTTATCATAAAAAAAAAGAAACGGAAGAAAATAATATTATAAAGAAGAAGAAGCGTGCGAGAAAGTAAAAAAGCAACAATAGAGGGAACACCTGTAGGGGATCCTTTCTGTAACTATGGTTACAAAAAAGGATTGAAGTTTGAAGTCACGTGACATAAAAAAGAAATAGGAAGAGAGTCAGTATGACACCTTGTAGGACTCCCAGAGCCACGTGGCCTATAGGCCTCGTGTCTGTAATGCTTCATTGGGAGGGGAGGATTAAAACAAACGTGGTAAAGCCACTTGAACCTTTGACTGAAAGGAATGCTTTAAAAACACTTCAAGTGTAACAAGATACAAGGAATTAATTCAAGAGGAAAGTAAGCTATTGGATGAGTGATAACATGAAAGGTGTAAATGTTCTTTTAAAAGAAGATTACTTGAGTATGGAATAATGGTTCAGTAAAGTTCAATAATGTGGCAGAGTACTTACACATAAAGGGTCAATGACCCTAAAAGAATAATTATAACTCCCTTCGAATTCTGAAGTTACTTTCATTTACCGTGCAGGCGACATCGCTTTCGAACATGTTAAGACACTAAACTATCCATAATGTTTAATAATTACAGATTTTAACCGCACTTAAGTTCACAGATGGCGACCAAATAAAGTGATCGGAAATCGAAATCTGTTAAACAAGAGCTACTGTTTTATGGTTTTCTATTACTATATTATTTTATTTTTTATTTTAATTTCTTTTTTTTTAATTATAATTTAGAAATTAATTTTTACGTTTTTTGTAGTATTCATACTAAGGAAAGATTAAATTTTAATTTAAATCAAATTATAATTATTATTAACTACGGGAAACTTACAGAGAAAAATAGACTCCAGCACCAGGATTTGAACCACGGGACTCTAAATTTTCAGTCTAGCGCTCTACCAACTAAGCTACACTGGAGAAATAATTTCCACTGTCGTTATTGATATGTTGTCCCGAATTTAGGCCCGTGGTTCAAATCCCGGCGCTGGAGTCTATTTTCTCTGTATGTTTCCCGTAGTTAATAATAATTATAATTTGATTTAAATTATTATTTATCATTAAGTTTTCTTACGACAAACGTAAACAACTCAACTCGAAATTATATAATAAAATAGCCTAATTTTTCAAATTTATATTTAAAAAAAAAGAAAATGTTAACTTCAAATCGTAGGTCTAAAATGTAAAGGCTCTTTACAGATAATTTTAACGTTAATTCTATATTCGTTATTTCGACTAGAATTCAGTTAATGAAAGGTGTACGGTTTACCAGTGCAATAATTTGCTTTGGTTAAGTCAGCTATAAAACGTAATTTAGTAAAATAAAAGTACTAGTTTTATTAGCATAAATATTCATTATTTCTCACGAATGATGTTGAATAAACTCGATATAAAAGAGAATTAAATTGAATAATAAAAATGTGTAATATAAAATATCCTGTTTTCCGACTTAAAACCTATGCCTATGGTCAAAAGAAAAAAGTAAAATTTCGTTAAGACAATACCATTAATTTGTAAAAAGAACTCAAGAGAATCAAGGTACATCTATATTCACTGTTTCCTGTTTCATAATAAGTTATTTTGAGTAACCTATGCCGAGTGCTGTGTAAACTTCGAAGGAGAAAAAATCTTTATTAACTATAATAGTCTACATTCTAACTTTAATAACGATTTCCTAGTGTGGTTTGTCAATAAGCTAATTTAAGTTCACACAATAAGCCAATCTAAGTACGCACAATGACCTAATATCAGTTCACACTTAGTTGCATTTAAATCAACCATTGTTCTGATAATTAAGTTTTTCTTTTTTCTATTTTTAACTTATAATTAAATTACATATTACATAAAAAAAAAATAAAAAAATAAAAATAAGTATGTATGTAATACATACTATGTATTATGTATATACCATAATTCATTGCGTAAAACACAATTATTAAAAAAAGTCACTTCAACAAATCTTCGTTCTCTAATTGGGTACTCAAATTGCACAACCCTTATAGACCCTTGTAGGCTTTGATTTAATAGCAACAAACTTCTTATCCAATTAATCTACTCTTCGCTTCCATTCTGCTCTTCATAGTTAAGCCTTGTTTACACTTGGAGAATAAACAATAAAGTATTGTAGCTTACTTTTCAGCACTAAGGACGGTAGAATAGATCAGCGTGCTATTGTGTTTACATATACATATTATTACATATACATATACATTATATACATATACATACATATACATTATACATATACATTATACATTATACATATACATTATATACATATACATATACATATTATTATACATGTTTCATAGTAGTCCCAGTAGAGTAGGGTCATCATCACCCTAAAAGAGTTAAGACCCTAAAAAAGTTAAGAGAGTGAGTTTAAGACAGTAATTTCACTATACCGTCCGTGATAGTCACTGTTTCTACCGTCCGAGGAGTCGCTGTCTCTAGCGTCCGTGGTAGAGTCACTATCTCTACCATCCTTGGTAGAGTAATTCTCTCTCTACCATCCGTGGTAGAGTAATTCTCTCTCTACCGTCCGTAGTAGAGTCACTGTTTCTATCGTCCGTGGTAGAGTAACTGTCTCTAGAGCCCGTGGAAGTCACTCTCTATACCATCCGTGGTAGAGTAATTCTCTCTCTACTGTCCGTGGTAGCCAATCTATCACCGCACTATCCCTTTTATTTACTCTACCAGTTTTTATCCTCACAAGACTCTACCGATTATCCACATCGTTTGAGTACTACTTTACCTAGCCACCTAGCTACTCTAATATTTACTCTATCAATGTAAACAAGGCAAGAAAGAACAAGTCAAAAAAACTAAAGACTCAGAAAATTCAGAATACGATTTTTAATTTAACTGAATTTGAATTGAAGCTTTTAGGAAGGTGAATAGTTTCCTATAAAGTAATCTGTCTTCAAATCAGCCGTAATGAAGACATGCACCTTGTATTAAAGAAATTAAATTACATTTAACTCTTTCAGCTTAAACTTTTTTCCAGCAAAAACTGAGCAATAGAAATTAAAACTTTATATTTTATCTTTTAGAAAGTGATTCATGCTATCGATAATATCAAATTGAATAAATATGCAGCGGTCAAACTTTGATGCTTAAAAAGGTTTTCTGAGATAACTACTACAACTATCTCTCTCTTCCTGTTCAGTACAGTTTATTTATTAACCATAAAGAATCAGAAGACAGATCTTAGGATGACCATCGGATAATCGAGACTCAACAGTTGTAGTGGAAGTAAAGTAAATTAATTCCAATATCTCTCCTTAATATTATCTTAATTTTCACTCTCTTAATCTCTATATATCATTATATTTGGGTGTCATCTCTTAAATTGTTATTGGCAAATTGACAAAAATACTTGTTGTAATAAATTATAATGGCTTCCAACTTTTATTACTTTTTTTCATCGTTGTAAAATGGTGATATATACGTGTAAAATAAAATAATATATTTATTACAACCACCCGCTTCTTAATTAGTTTTTTTTCTTGACTACTTTGTAGTAGGAGGAAAGGAAATGGAAGTGAAATAGTGATGGTGCAAAGCCTTTAAGCAAATCCAACAGGTGTCTGTGAAATTTATCTGTTTTGGCAAATCTTCCCCTCGTGGGTTTTCTTTTAACTCAATAACCTCTTATATATATATAT
>KZ651366.1:391083-405358 GCA_001010745.2 Gerris buenoi
TATATATATATATATATATCCAATTATCTAAACTACCTAAAAGTCATTCATTGAAAACGAAAAACTATTTTCATCACGGACTCTATTTCAGTTGAATTTATATATATTTTATTGCAGTTTAATTCTCTTTTATATTGAATTTTATTCAGCATCATTCGTGTGAAATAATGAATATTTATAGTGATAAAAACTAGTACTTCTTTTTACTATAATACGTGGATAAATGAATAAACTTATATTATATTATAATTTAAACGTTTAATGACTTTAAAGCCGTTTGGTACAATTAATTGATATACATTCTACTTTAGCATGCTATGCTGCCTTATAATATATTAACTTGTTGCTTTCATAATGATACATCTGAAATTTAAGTTATATTTATAAGATTAATAATACTCATTAGTGACAATAATATATATTAAATGCTCAACATGTATTCTGAATGTCCTTACTTAATTAGGTATAATAGTAATAATTGTATAAAGTTATTATTGTTATTCACTTGCACGTTTTCTTATCGTTAATTGCAGAAGTTAATTAATTTATGTAAGATCACGAACGTGTATTAGTAAAAGTAAAGTCAGAGAAACACATCTTAAGAAAACTCAATTATATAACTTATAATTCAACTTTAGACTTAGACGTAATTTTGTGCATTTTTTTTCTCACTCACATTATCATTGTCAACAAAATTATGTTAATATAGAGCAGATTGATCATCAAAAGGTCATACAAATAATCGAACGGTTTTAGTTGGTTGAGTATCGTGATGTTAACTCAAGGCAATAACTTATCAATAACTTTGTTGCTGCCTCAAGTTAACACCACTGTGCTCAATACCCTTTCGTTATATTCGTTGAACATCGCGATGTTAACTCAAGGCAGTAACAACTTTTATTAATAACTTTCTTGTTGCTTCGAGCTAACATTACGGAACTCAATACCCTTATGTTTTATTCATTGAGTATCGCAATTTGCAATGTTAACTCAAAGCAATAATAACTGCTAGCATAGTTATCGTGGGTACTAGTTAACATTGGGTGGGTTTGTTCCTAGTTGCTACGAGTTGAAAATAATTTTTAAGCCCCTGAAAATGCTTCCAGTACAGACGGACTTCGAATTTTTCGGACGTGGGTTTCTCCGGAAAGTTATCACTGCACGATTTGAAAGGCAGTAAACAAGAAATGGTTCATGATCCTTAGGTAAAAAACTTAGGGTTCTGTTGTAAGTTGGAATTAACTATAACTGAGCTACCACCTTCCATTTTATTATCAGTTTTCCTTAACCAGTTATCTTTTAACCTTTACAGTTGGCGATGTTTAAAACTTTAAAGACATAATAGTATGACGTCACAGACCATTAATTAAGAATATAACCTGCCACCTGATACATATTGTGCACATTGATTAACTGTAATGCTGGAAGCAGCACTCGCACCAAGACATGGCCAATGGCCAAAGGACAAATGAGCCTACGCGGGAGTGAACTATGAACACTCTCGCCTACTACTCGCCTTCTTTCGGTCCCTCGCTCGTCCAAGTCGGTTTTTTGGCACAAGTCAAAGAAACGCGAGACAAACCGGGAGGCACTGATCCGGGGCGTTTCACAGAAGTGAGCCTTTTGTCCGAGACTACCCGAGAATGAACAGGAGTCGTTCGTGACATCTCACCTCGTCATATATCAATATCTAGCCCAGTCTCGGCACGAGGCACGATTAGTCCTGCCCGAGAGTGAACTCCCGGTATAACAGATGACAATATAGCATCCAATGCCAACCTTTTTAAGTGCGTCATATTTCTATTCATCATCTCTATTACTGTAAAACATCCGTAAAGCGGAGAACAAAATAAGAATCGTATCACAAGTAGAAGTAAGTAAAAGAAGAAATTTGATGCACTGGGTTCTAATTTTACTCGTTTTATATACTCAGAAGCAGTGGACTGAACTTTTATTTAAACCCTCCAGTCTATTCCCGTCTCTTGACGTAACATTATATGGAATAGATGAACGATTTTCCTAGCAGTACGATATAAGAGGGGGGTAGGTGATACCCTCTTCGGAGTCCAGATAATTGCTTTAGAACCTTAACCCTATTATAAGGGTTGCCAACCGCACCTATATGTAATCACATTTACAACAGCCTAGAGGTAGACAGAGCATCAGCGTAAGTCTTATAGGAAAGTAATAACACCACTCCTGGGTTATCTTTTCTACGAAGTACACCAAACGAAAATAATAATTAGAGAATCAAAAATAAACTTTAACACCTTTGGTGATTTCAATTTTTTTTTTAGGTGTTAAATCTGGGTAAAACTATTAATGCTTCGAATAAGTCTTGAAGTTGAAAATTAAAATAGATTAACAAACGACAGTATGACAATAAGCTCCCTCGACTAGTCGAACCAAAAACGTTTTAATTCTAAATATAAACCAGGTTCGACACTACTCAATTCCATATTAGAATCGACAAACTAGATTTACCACAGAACACAGCCGAACTGTTCTTCAAATCGAAATACTAGAGTTCAAGCAGTATTTACTTCTGCTTCAGCCTTTATGCCATCGACCAATTTCAAGAGTCACCAAATAGCTCAAAACCAAAGCGTGGGCGTAGGCTAGAAATAATTTAATTATTATACAAATCATTTCATTTCTATAAAAAAACAATGTATTTTAAATATATTTCTCTCTTACATCTCTTTTATTAAATTATCTCTTATCTCCATTCTATTTTCCTCCAAAACTTAAATCAAATAAGCAACAATGAAATATTTTTATTTTTTAATCCGACCTATAAATACAAAAACATTAAAGAGCGGCACAATTCAAAAATTTACCTTTCTACACTTAACCAAAAGCAAATTAATTATCAAACAAAAGACAGAGCCAGAATTAAGGCATTTTTAAAAATTTCCCGGACACACTTAGACAAAACTTTTTTATGTAAATAGTCATAGAAAATTTAAATTGGATAAATATCTAACTTAATTGATTTAGAAAAAGTAATTTTCTTCACAATTCTCAACAATAATAATTTTCAATAAAGCATACATTTATCCACGTGAACAAATATTATCTACGGGTCACTTTTATAAATAAAAATCGGTCCGAGACAACTCAGACAAACTTTCTCATATATGGCATTTAATTACTATTGGAAATTTCATCAAAAATATCATAAAAATAACTTCCCCCGGGCGGGGAATCGAACCCGGGCTCTCTCCATCCGCGTTTTAAGCTATTTTCTCAGGAACTAGATTTTTCCCGGGAAAACGGCTTATATCATTAGATTCGTATTTAAATTGACTACATTTTAGAATTTTTTAATCAAAATCGTCGGAACCGTTTTCGAGAAATAATTTTTTTTCGTGTTTTTTCAGAGTTTTTGGGGGGTAGCGCCCTCAAATTTGGAGTTAAAATTCATTTCTCGATTTCGCCTCGGGGTATGATTTTTCTGAACGTGTATGCCAAATTTCGTCAAAATCGGCCCAGTAGTTTAGGCTCCAGGCGTCTGCACAGACAGACAGACATTTTTTAAAAACCACTTTTTTGGACTCAGGGGACCTCAAAACGTGTAAATCCATCAAAATCTCAAAATCGAATTTTCGCGCCATACTACAATACTTTCTCTTTATATGAGAAAGTAAAAAAGCACGGAAAAAAATAACTAAAAATAATTTAAAAAAAAAAAAAAAAAAAACCGTAGGATTCAAGGAACATTTCAAAAACTTCTTATCATTTTTATTTATTTTTTTTACTGGTTGTTTTCTAAACTTAACTAACAGATTAAAGGTAATTAGCAGGATTAGATTTTGTAAAAGGAAGGTTTTGAACGTTAACTTAAAAAAAAGGCTTAAACTTTTTCAATTTTAGTACTGTGTGTCATTTCCATAGTTGAGTAATGTTTGACTGTCGTACGTATTTCATTTTTTTTTTTTTTTTAACATGTGTTTGTTGGTCGTCGTGTCATTACACTGTATGAAACCTCAATACCGCCTATAGAATTAGTTACGAATGCAAATGAGCCTGTTGCTTCGTTCTTTTTTTTCGTCCCAACACAACCAGGTAACGCCACGAACAAGTACCTTTTATTTTTTAATATTGTTATTTTTTTCCACAACTTAAAAAGATACCAATAGAAATAGAAATCTTTTTTTAGAAAATAAGTAAAACTTGACACACATTCTTTTCTTATACTATTGTCATATGCAAGAGTAAATACAATGAGAATGAAAATATATTTATGATGAGATTGAGGAATGTGGTCGTTAAATATAAGGTATTTTCTTAGCAATATTGACAAATAAACATATTGTGCACCGAACCACAATGTATCTACTCTCATTCTCAACTTCTATTAGAATAAATAATAATTATACTTTATTTCCAACGCTATCTGAAATACTTTAAGAGTTATTATGTATTTCACACCTTGTCAAAACTTATAAATCCATTTAAATAGATTTTTTGCGCAATTATTCCACTCTCCCTCTCTGCCTCTCATTCTGTATATACTACGAATAAGAGTAAAAATGGGTTTTCAAAATATATTTTTATGAGGAGTAAATAAATAAACTAACGCTTTAATATTTTTTGCAAAACTATACTTCACTTGTTGAGATGTACTAATACAAATACCAATAATTTGTATAATCGATTAGTGCCCGACGACGCACCTCGAAATGATTCGTTATTGCTATGCTAAAGCAACCACATTTATTCCAATAAAAATAAGTGTGTTTTGATTTGTTGGTCTTAAAATAGATATATAATAAACTTATCTAAATAGATGTCTAAATTAATTTATTTCATACTCTTTTTAAATATAAAATTAAGCTCGTTGCCACAGGCATAACGGCTCGTAATATTATAAAAGAAGCAGTTTATGTCATATTAAAGAATAAAAAAAGGGAAGTTTGAGGAATTAATATGCAATATATTAAACGAAACATCAACATCAACACCACATATGTATTAATAATCTAAAACATTTCCCACCTGGTAGATTGGAGCCGTTTGACTTAGAACAAGAACAAGCCTTTATAGGCTTCTTCCTGTGGGACTATATAAAGAAGGTCATTTATCGGACTTAGGTCAAAGAACTGCGCTCAATAAAGGAAAAAATTGATTCAGTTAGTTATTAAACATAATTTTGAACGAATAAATCATTAGGAATGGTTTGATGAAAATAAAAATGGGATCTAAACCTAATCATAGACATATATTAATGTATTAAACTTCAAACGATTTGAAGTATTTTTTTGGCAAAATTTCTTAGACTCTACATTAAAGATAACAAGAATTAAAAATATAATTTTAGTAATATTGGGATTCATACATTTTTAACAATCTTAAGTAGAAATAAATAAATTATAATATTTTTATTTTACTGTCAAGGTAAAGAAGTAAATAGCAAACATTTACGTAAAACAAATACTCTCAAAAAGCCATTCTAAAAGGATTTTAAAACAAGAGACACTTTCTAAACGGTCCTCAGTTATTACCAGACTAATTATCGACGCTAAAGTATAGAAACTGTCTAACAAGAGATGTCGGGACGGTACCAGGGTCCTGTACGCCCTACAAGTCGAGTCGAACATGCGCGTCCGCTCCTACATGATCTTCCTAAATGTCTCCTAAATGTAAGCAAGGTGGATTTATTGTCGCCCTCATAACAGTTCAGCATCTCATTAAGTTTTAGTTTTCGAATAAAGCTGTCAAACTAAGACAGTTTTTTTTCTAAAAATGAGGGTCTTTCTAGGTAATAGAGTTAGATTTGACGATTGAACAGGTAGATAATTAACTTTGGAGAACTTTTAAAATGAATTATTTCAGGTATACATCTCTATCTCTACATATTTATGTGTCATTTCATCTACAGTTAGAAAAACAAAATAATTAAACTGTTTCGTTTTTTTAATTATGTAAACTCTCTGGAAAAAAATAATAAAATTTACACGTAGAATATGGTTTAGAAAATTACATAATTGGGAGAAAAAAGTCAAAATCTCCACCGTGGAATTTCTTGTTTTACGCATAAATCTTTATTCTCTCACTCCCCCCTCCCTCCCCGTTAAATTAAACCTACTACGGAATAACTTTCAGAACAATAAAATTTAATTAATGTTCTAAAACTCACTTAAATATAATTTGTTCGAGTTTGAAAAACAAAATAATTAACCTCTTTTATTTAACTATTTTACTTATTCCATTAAAAGAAAAATAAAAAAAAGAAATATAGGTTTTGTCAAAAAGATGATGAATGGAGTTAAATAACACAAAAATCTTAAAATTGTTCTGCTAGTTAGTGTGGCACACAGCTTAATATCGGACCAACAGTGAGTTAATTATGACCTATTCAAAATTTCATTAAAATCGGACAAGCAGTTATTATGATATGGGCGTTCACGTTGATGTGGATAGACAAACCGACAGACAGACACGAGACCAAAGATGTTCTCTGATATCTGAATGAGTATTAATGTTTCCTGTGGGCGCTGCCTTCGGTAAGCTGAGGAGAAAAAATAGTAGCTAATGTACACTAAGAATAGAATTTAGTATTATTATCATTAATTTTAAATTGTCTCACGAAATTTAAGTCACATAATGTTTTACTGTTAAAGAGCATTGAAAGAAAAAAAAAAAAAAAAAAATCAATCGCCCCTCATAGTTAGTTACAAATTAGTAATATCATTAATTTATTTTTTTGTATTTGCTAAAAGCGGTTACACTCAGATCTAAATCAAATAAATAAGTATAAATAGTTGAGAAATATATAAGAAATATGCAATAAAAGAAAAGAAGTGTTGCATAATTAATCAAATATTTTGAAGTCACTTTGTTCACTAATATTTGAACCAAATCTTTAAGTAATGCTTAACATTTTTTAACTTCCTAAACGTCTAAATGATTTAGATGGTTCTATTTAAATTATAATGATAGATTTATAGTATGTTTAAAACCGTCTAATAATGAACAGTACATGCGGGAGCGTCTATGGAGGCCACCTTAATGAATAATATGACATATTGTCCCTCCACGTGAAACGTAAACTTCATTACATGGAGAGAAAATTTATATTATTCATCAATAATAGATCCTATAACTCAACTACTCATGAACCCAGTTTTTCTCCCACACCTATTGCTAACTAAGAGGATCTTTATGAACCAGCAGACGCCCAGGAAACAAACAGATTATTATATAAAAGATGCATTATTAGTAAATCCATTTGAAGTCATAAACCTTTTGATAAATGAACGACAGAGCTCTGGTTTTGAGGTAATAAAGATACGGAACGAGTGAGAGGGGTGTATAAGTAACGAGAAAAGTTAAGTGGAAGTAGCATTATATTATAGCATATGGAATTAACTAGACAATGTTAAGAATATCAAGGAATGAAAGGAAGGGTGCTTGTAGAGCTTTTATAAACAGTCCTGAATATAAAGATAAGAAGGTTGGCCAGACTATATACTCTTTGCTTGTGTGCCTGGAGTTTTTGAAGAGGTTTTTCTTTATCGTAAAGCTTCAGGGTTTTTATCTGAGTTTGAAAATAAGGTAAGTTTTTAAAAAGAGTAGAGACTGTTCTATCCGTTTTAGAAGTCAAGGAGAGTTGCTGATTCTAACAGTGCATGCTTTAACAGCTAACAGAGAACTGAGTCAGAAATACCGATAACAGGTCTAATGGCGTTCTTAGTAGTTAAGCGACAAGTCTGATATTATCCCTCGACAGCAATCAGGCCTTTGTCTTGTCACTGCTTTGGGAGTTAACACTTTGAGAACAATGATAAGTCTTTAATCTCCTTATAGGATATTATATAGAGTAGAATATTCCGACAAATATTCATTATTAAGTAAATGACTTGCTAAGAAATAAGTCGATGCGTTGTCACTATCATTTTATGTCGCAATTGCCAAGTCGCAGTTTAATAAGAGTCTATATGGATTGGAAATCAAGGCAGAATTAAAGGTGGCCCAATCTTATCCAATATCCAATCACAAAGCAGGTATCGTATCGAACAATGTTTTATTGCCTAAATCACTGAAAAACTGAATGTTTCAACCATACGATTATTGTTATCTTATATTAACTAATTATTGATAAGGTAATAATTGTTATCATAGCGTTCACCATATTATTGTACTCATGCGTATTAAAAAAATCAGGGAGCAAAGCACCTTCTTTAACTATAAATGCCAAACATAACATTTCAATTTTTCGGTTACGTCTTACGTCTTCTTATGATGGTGCAGGAGAAAGATTAGTTCATTACTCATAAGCCCTAACATCTTTAAAAAGAGTAGAAAAATATATATAAAACCTACCAAGCCCTTTTACCTTCTATTCTAATATTCCTTTTCACTAGGTCAATGACATTTGACCTTTTCCCATCTTCAGCTATTTATATACTGACATATTGATATATTATCTAACATAATTAATGATTATTTGTAACTTATAAAATACTTATTAACTAACAAGAACCTAATATTTTCCTGATATTTTAACAAGTCAATTTAAATGTAAAATAATTTTTAAATGAATGATTTTCAAAACTTTCAATTATTTATTACACTTTGCTTCCAAGCTTAGCGAAGGTAACGGAAGTTATGTCCGATTTTAATTAAATTTGTTTGGTAGTGGCATAATAAGCCCATTGTTAAGCTGCGTACAGACTATTCTGACGTTACATGGGCCCACGTCATAATGCATGTGATATAAAAAAATAACACAGGGTTTTGTGAGTCTATGTTCACATTGTTCTGACGTGACGTGGGAACCCGAGATATGATGCTATCTGACGCCACAAGCCTTATAGCGCGTGGGAAGGATATCTAAAGTTCCAGATATTTCTTCAGACGTGGGAAGGCACCAGAAGAGTCAGGTCCTTTATTACTGCTGTTTTAAATACCGTTTTTAGTGATTTATTTTAAAGATGATTGCCCTGTGGTAGAATTTAGTTTTTGTCACCATTTAATACCACTTAAACCGCTCTTCATTTTCTACTAGTTGAGACGTTAAGTGCCGAGATATTAAGAGTAATAATTGCATATTCTTTTTCTACACTTCAAGACCTTTAAATTGGTGTATAACAAGCCATGGTACCTTAAAACTTTTATTTTGGAACTCCCCGAATTCATATCGCTCCACATTGATAGATAGGATGCATCCAATCTCTAGAAGAGCAAATAGCTCATGTCAAAAACAGGGAGTACATTCATGATTGCAGGCTCAAAACCAATTGTCGGGAAGGGAAACAAGCTCGATTCTGTTCTTTCACGTGCCTGACGTCAGAACAATGTGAACACCGTCTCATGTCTGACGTGGTCCCATGTTATCTGACGTGACGTGGGAACACGTCACGTCAGAGTAATCTGTACTCAGCTGTAGTCCCATATCAACTTTCTGCGTCCATTAGTGCCTCTTCAACATGCGTAGTGCACCAACACAAACATACATTTATTTACACCTATATCTTGAAGAGTATTCTACTGATTATTATGAAATTTGGATGGTTTGTCAAAAGTAGACAGCAGATGCAGATAGCAATAGATTAATTTCACCGTCTGCGCTCAAACATTTATGCACAATTGATACTTTAATTCATTTAAAAAAAATCAAAACAATTTCGACATTACAAAACGAAGAAAACAACGAAATAAATCAAACAATAATAGCTTGTAAAAGCATAAAACCAATGAAGTACGTGACAGGATTCGAGGAAGCTATGTGCCACACAAATTGGCAGTCTATTATAAGGTAGAATGTTACTTGAGAATTTACTTTACAAACTTATACAATATATTGTGAAATATAGTTTTCATCGAACTATCGATTACGAAAAATGGATTTATATTTTTGATAAGGGGCCTTTTAAAAGCTTAAAGTCAGAGAGCGTCTCTCATTCCACTCCCTATACCTTTTATTCGCCATTATCCGTCAGTTTTTCTTTTTTTAACAACCCCACTATCCTACTCTTCGTTACCTATTGATGGCCCATGGTGGAGGTCTAAAGTTTCTTCCCAAGCCATTTATACGCCCTCCCCCTAGAGTTCGATCCGTTTGGCCCAATGTTTGTCTCTTTTTTAACCGAGAAGGGTCACTCCTACTTTTACCCAAGCCCCCACCGACCGTCACTTAATTATTTAAAATATCCGGTACTATCACTCCAAACGGGGCTCCTAGGTTCTAACTGTGTTTGTAATTTTAGTAGCGAATGGCAACACGCAAGGCCTTAGTTTACAAAGAAAACTATAATAATAATTTACCATTCAATACATAGGCATAAAAAACACCTATAACATCGGTTATTATTTGCTTTTTATTATTTTTTCACAATATTGTTTTCTACTTCAACTGTTTTATTATTATGTTTACTTTTCAATGTTATAGTTGAAAATTATACTTTCATGTTACATAATATAACAAAACAGACGTTTTTAAATTGATCATACATAAAAAATAATGTTTGAAATAAAACCTAACAAGGGGATATTCACCTTTTGATCGAGAAAAGAAAATCAAAGCTATCCCAATTTACAAAACCTAACTTAATTTAATGTTGTTGTTGTATTAAATTTAAGCTCTGAAAATATCCTTTTTAGTAAAATGCTCTTTTGCTTCCGAGATTACCGACAGTAACGGAAACAATACGATTATTCTGACGGACAAAACATTTGATTGCCTCCGAATTAAAAAAATCCCAAAAGTGACATCTGGGTACATTTTAGGCCTAGAGTCTCAATGTCGGCTTGTGCGAAAACACTTTTGTAAAACACCCTAAAATATACAGATCTGTAAGTGTGGATGGTAGGTCATAGTTAATGCGTTTCTATCATGTTAAAATACGGATTGAATCCAGATTTGGGATTTAACAGGCTATGTGTTTCTATGAGAAGTATTAAATACGTATTCAATACGCTCTCAATACACCAATCAATAATAATATATAATGCTGTAACCTTCACCCTTTAAAACCAGCTTTGTTGTTAAAAATAATACTAAAAATGGCAGTCAAAAGGTTATGTTTTTTAATTGAATGGAGTGTGTTGGTGACAGAATTGACTTGTTTCACCAGAAAAACCGCTAGGGGCGCTAAAACTCAAACTCTGCGCATGTCAGGATCTAGTTCAAGTTCAGGTGTTTGTTTCCATGAAACTCGATCCAGATACGATCCCAGAATAAAGAGTATCGTATCTGGATCTAAATCGTATTCAATCCGTACTGAATCTAGGTTTCCATGGACACTTTAGATCCAAACACCGTATTCAACCCAACCCGTATTCAATCCGTAATAAAACATCATGGAAACGTAATTAGTATGGCATTGTTGGTCCTTAAAACTAATGTGACTATTTGTCCACAATAGGACGCGAGGAAGCTACGAACCATACTAATAAGCAGACTATTTTATTAAGAAATAATAATGAATAAATAAAGTAATGGAAATAACTTATATTTTTTTCCTTTATTCTTATCAACTGCTTCAGTTTGATAAGACTCAGGGTCACTAAGATAATTATTTTGTTAACAAAAAAAGAATAACTACACTAATTATACAATAAAATGTATCAACAATATTTTTTAACTTCACTTCTTTCATAATATTTATCAACAACCTTATTATTTTTCTTCGTTTTAACAAAATTAACCTTATCCACTTAATACTTTTTCATTTATTAAAAATTTTAATCATTCTAATTAAAAGCTTTTAACTTTTTCCCCCTAGTGTATTATTAAATAAGGAAAATATGAGTTAGTCATGTTATAATAATTATTTTTATCTAGTGCTAGTGAGTTTTGTAAATTATCTTTAAAAGAAAAATAGCTAGAAAAAAATGGAATATGATCTATTTTAATAAGCAATACTTAGAAAGAAAGCAATTTAATTATTAAAAATATTAGTACACCTAAATATACCCCTGTATTATACCTAAATAGTTAAAATTTATTTATTTATTTTTTAAAAAAGTGTAAACTCCTGTTTTTTGCAATTACAAAAAAAAAAAAATTAGAAATCTGATTCCAGAATTGATATACATTCGACGTACGACATACATACCTACATTTTATGACAGTGGACAAAATAGCTTACAAATCATACAGAACGAAATTTTGGTTCCGTTTTACAATAAGCAATTAATAATTCTAATATTTAGGAACGCAGCAGCGTTTCGCCCCGCCAAGTCAAAAAGTCAAAATTTCACAAAAGCTGCCAGTGTATATATACTGTAGGTGACAAACTAGGGTTTTTGAGGGTCTGCAGCGTGAAATACGTACAAGCTACCTAAATAGTTTTTTAATATCTTTGTAGGCCGTGTCCTGTAGATTAAAAATAAAAAAAAATGGTCAAAATCGGCCAAGTAGAAGTAGAGAAAAATAGGTTTGAAAATGGTAGTTTTGATGACTTCTTCTTATTCTTATTCTTCCTTCATTTTATGTTGACGCACCTACAGCCTAAACTACTGAACCGATTTTAATGAATGAGGGCTTTTTGGATTCGTCTAGAACCCTAGTGCATTCCTAGATCAAAAAAATTGAGATAGCTCATTCCTACGCTTAACGCGGAGCGAGAAACCAAGCTAGCGAGCAGTCACTCTAACGTTGACGCACCTACAGCCTAAACTACTTAACCGATTTCAATAAATGAGGGCTTTTTGTATTCGTCTAAGGCTCTAGTGCATCCCCCCTCAACTCAACCCCCCCCCCAACCACCCTTAAGCAGAGGTACAGCAGTGTATTGAGTAGTAGTTTCGTGCTTGTCACATGACCTATGAATGACTTCTATTTACGAGTTCATCTTTTGAACTTAGTATTATAGGTTCAGGGTTTAGTTCAACCTTATTCTCTTGAGTTCAAGGGGGGGGGGGGGAATTTGTTTATTAATACATATATTTCTGTTTTCTATGATTTTATTTTATTATTTATTATTATTATTATATATTATTACTTTATAATTATTATTATCTTATTTTTTATGTTTTCTATACTTCTATATCAGAATGATAAGTCTTTTAATGTCATAGGTCTCGTAGTTCTCCAATAGACCTCTCTATAGAACTTGTCAAGCTTTTAACTTCACTTTTATTTGATTCTAATGTGTGGGAATAAACAGTTTAGAGTTTAGAGAATCCTTCCTTAGGAACCGTACAAAAAGTCATGAAATCTGACCAAAAACCACTTGTGTGGTAAAAAAAAACCCCGCCAAGTCTGTGGTCCAAAAAAGTTGTGAAATCAACTTTCTATCCCGCCAAGTGATGTTGGCACTTTCTCCTGACCCATCACTATCAACATAGATACTTTTCAGCTTCTTCTCCTTGGCGGTGTGCCTGCAGTACTACCTAATGTTAACTGGTTGTATTCCACGCACAACCATCTTTCCACACAAACCTCATTTGGCAAATGTGAAGGTGAAACAAGAAATTGTATTGGTGTTTGAAGAATATTAAAATTCCAGTTTTAGGAAATCGCGTGGCCCACCGCCAAGGAGAAGAAGCTGAAAAGTATCTATGTTGATAGTGATGGGTCAGGAGAAAGTGCCAACATCACTTGGCGGGATAGAAAGTTGATTTCACAACTTTTTTGGACCACAGACTTGGTGGGGTGTTTTTTTTACCACACAAGTGGTTTTTGGTCAGATATATATAATACATAAAATATAGACCTTATTAGAAAGCATATATCACAAATCCTAAGCAGCGTAGGAACAAAAATTAAAGGTGTCATTAAAAATGTATTAATAATCATTAATTCATTAATACGCGCAAATGTCGACTTTATATTATATTTATCAATTCTCTGAAGGCATTATGAAAGCCTCGAAGGAGTATTGTGGAAATATTAATTATTCATTTCTTTAGCCTGTTCATACTATTACTCAGAGGTTCTGCATAAAAATTCTTAAACATTGTGTTTGTTGATGTTATACCATTTTTTATTCCCAGAAAACTCCATGAAATATTAAATTTTCAGAAAATTATCTAAAATTTAAAATAAACAAATATTTAAAATTAAAACTTTTTTCAGAAATAAAAATATCTATTTAGCAAAATTTGAAAAAACAAAGATGGTTATAAATAATTAACAGAGGAATATTATGAATATAAAATATATTCTGAATATAGAATTATATTATAAAATGTTGGAAGACAAATTTTTTATGAAGTCTGACATTTTGGAAAACTACTTGGTAACATACTCAAAGAAAACTTTCATATACTACTCAGTTTTATTATTAGTTTATTTACACAATAATATAAATCAATATATATA
>KZ651366.1:406066-460796 GCA_001010745.2 Gerris buenoi
ATTTTTTCCGAACTAACTTTCCATACAGCAAATTTGCTGAAAACGAATTAAATTCTGCTGAAAAATGACTAAAAGTATTAAAATAATACATTGTCATCGTGTTCTGAGCTGTTCTGAAAGTTTCAAATATCTAGCTGCTCGGGATGTTAGTTAAAATTCGATTGCAAGATTTGTACCGGACAAACAAACAAACAAACAAGAAACCAAGTTAATAAAAACGTAGTAATAAAAAGTGTAAAACCACTAAGAAAAGAAGAAGATAAGGTCTAATTCGACCGAATTTGAATAGGATCAGGCCGAATGAAGAAAGTAACACTCATCCATCGGACTTCATAATGATAAGGAATATCAGGATAACTATCCATTTCATCCGAAAAAAATCTCAGTAAAAATCGATTAAAGGAAGGATCGACTGAAATTGCATTTGATTATGGAACACTTATAAGTTTGCATTGTTTAAGTTCGTTTGTTAACTTCGTTTACGGAACTGCGCCCGGATCAAAACGTCTCGCGGGCGGGTTGGAAAAAACGTAGGTTGGAGACACCTGGTCTAGGTCATACTCCACAGTGTCATTCATAGAACATGGAATACAAGTATAATGTCACTTATATAATAGAAACATGACCACTTTTATAACAGTATAATAGCAACATGAAAAAAAAGTTGTGAAGATAAGTTTTCGTAAAACTTTCTTTCAACTAAAATAAATAATTTTAACAGTGATTTGCTAAAAACTTAAATTAAGCCCGTGGCAGAGAGCTTAATTTTATATTTAAAAAAAAATAATAATAAAAAAATGAATTAAATTAATTTGGATATCTATTTAAATTAGTAATTATATCTATTTGAAGACCAAGACATCAAAACAAACATTCATTTTTATTGGAATAGGAATAAATGTTGCCTTAGCTTAAAAAATCAGTAGCAATAAAAAATCAATTCATAGAGCGTAGTCGGTGCAATTTTCAGGACACTTCTCGATTATATAAATGATGATTTAATTAAGAAAATATTTGTATTAAAATTAAATTAATCCTGGGATTTAATTGGAAATTAATTTGCATGTGTCAATATTAATTAACGAGGGAGTCAATATAAATGTATATAAAGTCAATATAAATTAACGAAAGAGAGTGACCATTGCATAGAACACTTGGATTTGTTGTCAAAGTGGCGACAAATTTATGTTATCAAGATGTGACTATACATACAACTAAGCTCTTTTTTTCCAAAATAAGAATAAATAATAAATTCTAAGCTAAGTCTTCCAAAATCTAATTTTTCTTTAACTTGGTAATACTATATATATATATATANATATAATACACGTATAATTATAAGGAAAGCACGGTAATGAGTTTCGAGTCTAAACCTGTGTATGTATAAAACTGTTAAAATTATAAAGTAACGACAAACAGTCCGAATATGCTAAATGGAATAATAAAAACCTTTGTTAAATTAAATATTTTGGCGAATTTATTATGTATTTATCTTAAACCTTAACTAGATTTAAGTAGTAATAATATAGTAACTAAATATATATATATATATATAATATATATATATATATCTTATAAAATAAAATGAAAGACAGTAAAGCTCCATTAGGGGATACAACAGTAGCTAAGCTAAGGCTAGAAAAGAGTAATTATTTTTAATTACCAAAACAGTATTAAAGTACATTACTTAATGAGATAAATACATTGGAGTGAGCTTCTAGAAGTATTCTTTTTAATAGGTTCTTCTACATTAGATAGACAGGTAATTAATCATTTGATACCTCCAGAAAATTACACTTTATTAATTAGCAACCTTTTCTTCCAAATTAAAAATAATAATAATAATAAAAGGTCTTTAATTTTGGAAAATAGATATAATTATACAACTTAAGTAGGTACACTTATACTTGTTGTAGAAATTACGTTTAATAATACCCACTAACACAACAAATTTAACTAGGTACCCGTTCCTAGTTTAATAGTAGGTAACTAGCAAAAAAGTATGAAATAATAATGTATAATTATAAATTAATGAAAAAAATAATAATAATATTATTTACTTCATTCCTGGTATAACACAAACTTGTGAATTTTTAGAGCAATTTCAATAAATATCACATAATTAACTTCGGTAATTGAACATTTTAAGAGAATAATCAGATATGAAATGAACTAGCTGAGTAAGGTAGATAGAATAATATCTATTGAATTGCACATTTCCCCTTTGCACATAATTTCTCTCTAAGCATTTTTCAATACACAGTACAGAAAAAAAGGCAAAACTGTTTAATAAAAATTGTTTTTGCTAACATAGCAAAAACACAACAACGTGGATCTTTATACATTCAATTGTTTAAAACGGTATTAAACTATCGTTTTACATTCACACGCTAGACTAAGTATTGGTTTATACGTATATTAAATTACAAAAATAGTGTAGGTAGATATATACAAAAAAAAACGAACGAACAATTGGAGTTAAATAGAATAAAATGGAAAGTTAAAACTGCCAAATGTACAGAAATCCTCAGTAAGTAAAACAACACAAAAAAAAAACTAATAATATGATTTCTATTTATCCCTTAAAATGTTGCATTACAAAATTATAAAAGGAGAATAAATATTGATAATAATGAAATATCACAGACAGTTTGAGAGACATTCCGATAAGTTTCATAAATTTATTGAAATGAGAGAAGCGAGCTTTCTATAAAGAGTAGGGATATACAATGCATGGTCTTTAGTAGTTCGATTTATCAAAGCGCACAGGTTATTTCAAAGAGTAGGTAGTATCGTAATCACAAATTATTACAGATATGATAGGTTATCAGGTGTTCACAGACGATATCTATGTAAATAAAATCCGAATAAACCTTAACTAGCTCACTTATACATCAAGCTACCTGTAAGATAAATAGACCTATGACCATGAAATTTTAAAATCAGTTTGCTCTTATCCCATAGCTGCTAGATAAGAAATCTGTTTACGATCCACCATCTTTGATTTAAGATAGTGGCCATGTTGATGTAAAATTCACTAAATCGATTTCTAACGATTCAATTGCAATAGAATATTAAAAATTGCAGGTAACATAGTAGGGTTTCGGGTTTCTTTCCAGGTGTTGGTAAAAAAATGTGTTTACAATCCGCCATATCAAGATGTTAGGCTTGCATACATGCTGGATATTCCGGTATTTCCGGGACCAATGCACTAGAATCTCAAAATATCGAATCAAGCTTTATTTTATATCAAACACACACAATTGAAGCAAAAAGATTTTTTTAATAAGCCATTTTGATTCAAGACAGCAGCCGGGCAGCCGTATACTTAGTTAAATCTTGTCCCCCTCAATTCCAAACTTTTCACTTTTACGGAATGCTAAAATAAAGTCTTAGTCCAGGAGATAGCGAGAAAAAAAGGGGCTGACAAATATCAAGCTAGAGATTTGTGTACGAATAATCTTTTGGTGCCTTTTAAGATTATGTGGTCGGCTAAGTTCGTTTGCGAGACATAACTTGTCAATAATAGGCATTTGAAAATTACAAACCAGTGGAGTACCGGCTATAGCCCGCCAATTCAATTATGGTAAACAATGTGATTTTCATAATCCTGAGCACTAAGTTAGTTAATAGACCGAAAATCAAGTTGATTTTAGTTTCTCACTTGATAGATAACCACATTGATTTGGAGTAATAATAGAATAATAACCTAGATTAATAAGTGATAAATAAGTTAGACAAATTTCACTAAATTTCTGCACAATGCATAAACAAAGTATTGTACTACTATCAGTAATTAAGCGTAGCGAGGTGCAAATAAGGAGGTGGCTATCCTACTATTTGGATATTTGAGTTTATATTACAAACTGTTACTTTTCCATTCCAGGTTATTCTGAGAAGCACTTGACATAAGGCAAATGCCACATGGATAAATTCTATTTTCTTCTCGACATCAGACATAGATTATCTGTTGAATCGCTGAATCGGCGGCTGGTCGTCGCCGAATGATGGAAACTCAATGTGGCAATATGGCGGAAAGCAAAACAAAAAAAATAACTTTACATAAAGAAGATAAAAAAAGCTATAAAATGCTTATAATATATCAATGGAGGTAATTTATATATAAATAGATTATCCAACATTTCAATCGTAAATATTTTTTTCAATAGAAATAATAATCTTAAAAGTGTATAAGATATCACAACTGATAATGATAATAACTTTATTTCAAAGTCAATAGTGATCAAGGCTTATCTATATACTTCAAGGATGTATTAACTAGAGATAATCATAAAAATAAAAAAGGTCTAAATATGCATTTAAGTGCGGTCAGACAATCATTATTATGAACAGGTTATCATCTAAGTCAAAAATAAAAATGACATAATAGGCAAGTCACGTCTGTAGTGACAAAGAATTGTTCCAATAGAGTAAAAATAAATTCTCATAATAAATAAAAGAAACATGACTTGCAATGGGATTTTAACAAAAATTACAAAAACGTTTATTCTAAAATCCAGTCTGATAACCAAATCTGAATTGAAAAGTAACGATGAACTAACAGAAATATCAACAAGTAAATGATAGAAAGTTCTTCCTTAAAAAAATCAAGAATTAATACAGTGAGTTCTGCAATCGGACGATATTTTATAGTTTGCTATACGCTGAATATTAAGTGTTCAATAGCGGTTGTTAGAAGGAAAGATAAAAAGTTGAGCCACGCTTTATTTATATGTTTATATCTGGTTCATCCACTAAGAATAAACTTGCCGGCAATGTTTTAAAACTATCCAGAACAAGGGCATTATCTCCAGATACTAAAAGGAGTAGAGACAAAAAAACATTTAATATTATACCACCTGGTTAAAACAAAAATTGCACGTACATAGAAAAACGTCAGAGAAACAGCGTGAAAGTACGAAAAATAGGGATGCGAATCGACGGAATTTATATAAAATGTAAAAGGATTAAGCAATAATAATGTAATCAAAAAATATAAAATGGAAATTTCGCAAAGGATCAAATAAAATTGATTTTTAGTTGCAAAGGTTTTTCCTCAAAATTTGTTGAATATATCCAAAATGTATAAAATTTAACTTAACGGGTTAAAGTATAATAATCTTTTATATAATCGAGTAGTGTCCCGACGACGACAACTCACCTCTAAATGATTTATAACGTTAAACATTGATGCGCCATAAGCTGGAATCGAACCCGGGGCTCCTGTGTAAAAGCCAGATACTTAACCAATTGCGCCATACCTATATAACGAATATCGGAGCACAAAACTTCCTACTTAAATGTTTTAATTTTAATTATAACTGCATAGAACTTACTATTTAAACACTAAATATCTCTTTAAACATCTATTTTAATTATAACTAATTATCTCTCAGCTCTTTTTCTCAACCATATTTATTATTCTGCCCGTTACCGTGGGCCTAACGGCTAGCATATAATAATATAATAATAATAGTATAATAAGTATATAATACCAGGCCTATAATAAAAGAAACAATAGCAACCAACTTAATTTTACACTCTGAAATCGGATGATCTAATAAATCAACATGTATCAGATAAAGTCCTTTAAGTACCAGATAAAAGTATGAAGTAATCCTACAAGAAGATACATCATTTAGGAGAAATATTATTTCTATTATCACAAAGTTAAAAGCAAATATCAAATATCAACATCTAATTCGGTTGTGTTTTCAACAATTATGATGCCCTATAAACGGCAAAAGAGAAAATGTTGCATAATTTATAGAAAAATTATTTTTCTATTATTATCTTGGAAAACAATATTACTAAGGGAGTCGAAATTTCTTTTTTAGACTAAGCAACTACCAGGAAACAATATTTACGAGCCCAATTTATTTCCCAAAATTAAGTTAATAATATCTTTTCCACTCATAAGGTAAAAAATGAAAATATATTAATAATTAGTTTAAAACAACTTATAATTAGTCTTGTTTAAAATATTATTTCTGAGGAATTTAAAAATAATCCTTCCAACTTATTAAATGCACTTAAAAAGCACTTTAAAACTTATTTAACAATAATTCACTTAAAACTAAACTTTTATTAAATAATAATTTAAATTAGTGCTATTTAAAAGTACAGAAAAAAGTTAGGAATTGTTCATATTTAAGAAGAGAAAAGAAAAAAAAACTTTAATATTTTAATAATTATCGCATTAACAGGGTAGGGGGAACGAGGAACTAGATATTATGAAAGATTATAATACAGTCGGATGAATTTTAACTAACACAAAATTACAGTTTAACTGTGATTCTGTATTTTACCAACTGCTGTAAACTTACATCTTATATTAACTAAAAGATTTATCTTCAAGAATCTTATCTACTTTCAAAAAACTCAACATGAAGTAATTAGGATTTGAGTTTTATTTATGTGTCATGACAGTTTCAAAGGTGGAATAGGTTCAAACTCTTAGCAAACATTTTATCACTTGTATAAGATCAAGATTTGTTTTTAACGTTTTAGGTTTTATAATATAGTACACGCGTAACATAATTCAAGATAGTCACACTTGAGCCGTATTTAAACTATTATCAGTATGCAAACACAAACAAAGACGTTATCACTGAACTCCATTAACAAAATATATATTCTAATTCTAACACAATTTTGAAAAATTTGTGACAAATTCAAATGAAACTATGAGAAAAATTCTTTAACTTAAAAATACACATACATATAACGTTTATTAAGGAAAAAATAAACTATTTATTCTAGTTAAATGACAATAATGATAGTTTACTTAACATAGAAAAAATTATTTAATAAAAAAATTGCTTTTAGTTATTGTTTTTTCAATCCGTGTTTCTAAACACTTAATGCACTTGTATCTTTCATTTCAGTGTAAAATTTTAGTGCTATGTGTGCTACTTTAATAATGCCTGATTTGTTTTACTACCGGAGTATGACATTGCTCGACATAATAGTAATAGTACATAGTCTAGTACTTCCTATACTAGAACGGGTAGGACGAACCACTTGTTCGAACCTTGCAATTAGGCCATCTTTTAGGCCCTTTTTACGCCCCGCGGTAGAGAATTCCAGCCACTTCACACATCATACATTAGTACATTGTACCGCCGAAGCGAGTATGATGTGATCAATAGTGAGCCATATAAATCAGAGTGTCACGGTGAGGAATCGAACCCCATCTCGTTCCACTCATGATTCAGTGATGGCCGAGCAGACGTGGTTTAACCCACACGGTTAAGCTGGCTCTCTCGACATAAATCAGCAATGAAATCAGTGCAAATAATTCTTCAAAGATCTATTCAAATAACAAAATTCTTGCTCTATTCATTTTAGTTTTTGCGTTCAGAATCAGCGTAGTTTAACCATAGTTACTATAGCCTCCACGGTAATATTACTTCTTTTGGTTTTAAAAAAGCCGGGTTTACACGATCCAAATATACTAAGTCCTAGAGGTCGACCAAGAAGTCATGGAAATCTGAGGAGTGCGCTAGTGTCGTCACGTACAGTCAGTTTTTAATCAAATAGACCACTGTCAAAAAGCACAGTGTTGTTCTTTAGTTATTAATCATTTAATTTTTTTAACTTCTATATTTTTTGCTACAGGCAACACTGTACCTGATAAGAAATCACTCCTACTATACGATATCTTTATATTATTATTTATTGATTATTCCTCTTTATTTCTGAGTGTGATTTGTTACTTTTGATTTCCTACCCCGTTATTTGTAGCGTTCTTTGTATTTGCATCATCCCATAGATTTGTGGATCGTACGAAAATCGTTTAGTTGTGACTATAACTCGTACTGTATAAAACAAACAAAACAGGAAACCTAACAGATTGGAAACCTTCCTGTTGTTATTTGTGAGATTTGACATAACTGCGCATTTCATACAAACTAGAATAGCACCCGACTATACTGACTTCGGCAATACTCGGAAGTTTCGACTTTAAACGAAGCTATTAAGCTTTCAGTTTCTACCGTGTTCATGACTTCTTGGTCGACCTCTAGTCCAAGTAACTTAGACCAAAAGTTTACACGATCCAAATATACTTTGTCCAAGTAACTTAGACCAAAGTTTTACACGATCCAAATATACTTTGTCCAAGTAACTTAGACCAAAGGTTTACACGATCCAAATATACTTTGTCCAAGTAACTTAGACCAAAGGTTTACACGATCCAAATATACTTTGTCCAAGTAACTTAGACCAAAGTTTTACACGATCCAAATATACTTTGTCCAAGTAACTTAGACCTAAGGTTTACACGATACACGATCCAAATATACTTTGTCCAAGTAACTTTGACCAGATCCAATTGGTTTAAGTGTCTGTGGAACTTAGAAATAAGGTTTACACTATCCACGTTCACTTGGTACAAGTAGTGGAACTTTGATACCCATTATAAAGAAGAGGGTGAGATATGAGATAGATTATGTGAAATGTTTTTTCACCACCAACTAAATTGTACTTATTAAGTTTTAAAACAGTGGTGATATGATAACCTTCTAGTAAACAAAACCCAGCTAAAACTCTTAATGCATGTAAACAATGAATTTAGTAATAAGTTGCAAGTTAAAATTTAGCAGTTAACTAAACAAGTAGACTAGAATTTATTCTATTTCTCTGTTTACTAGGTGGGCGTGACTGCACAGGTTTGGCGGAACCTCGCTTATAGATTAGTAGATCTTTGTTTATATATTATTTACAAATGTTTTATTGGACAACATTTATTATTTACAAATACATACTTCATATATCTCATTCACATATTATCTCATTTAAAATAAATTGTAAGACAGTATTTATGACTTGAACACGTTGTTCGGCGTCCATCATTAGTGAACTAAACAGCTTAACTAAATATTAAGAGTAAATACGGGTAAACGCTTACTAAAAATTAAGTCACTTAAAATTTAGTTAATCACTTAACAAATTAATACGTGTAAATTAGCCTTTACAAAAAGTGAATAACAATTACAAAAACTGGGGGTCTAAGATTATTAGAGGATTAATTACAGTATTGTCAGACATCAAAGATCGAACAATAGGGAAGTGGGTGCAAACATTATGTTTTTAAAATTTAAGCCGGGAAAACAGAGTGTTTTGATATAATCTTTAAACAAACAAAATTGAATAATTTAGTATCTTAGCACAATAAACAAATTTAATATGGGTTTAACCGTGAAAGAGGGATCATTAATTTTACATAAAGGTGTTGTTTTTTATTAGTGCCTTTCTTCACGAATAGCAAACATGCCTTTGAGCCTTGATAGACAGAACTGTTTCAAAGTTTCAACCATAAACCTACAAATTAAGTTATAGAAGAACTTAATTTATTCACCGCATTTTTAATTATCTAGTCTATCGATTATCTATAGTCTTTTATTGAAATATGTATAGCATAATACGGTTTGCTGAAACCTTACTATAACCTCTAGAACAAAATAATTTGTACTATATATAATATTTGTACTTTAATTTATACCTAATAAATTAATTAAATTTGAAATCAGCATTAAAGAAATTATTCTCAGAAATGCTAAACTAAATATTCCCTCGTAAACATTTTATTAATATAATAATAGAATTTCCGAGATATTCATTTGTCAGTAAATTAGATTTTCAAAAAAGGTAAAATAAACTAATGTAAATCGTTAGATTCCTTAGAATTTCTAATCAATAAAGTGATAAACTTTATTATTATTATCACTTTAAAAAAAATGATAACATTGATTTTGAAGTTACATTGATTCGTATGACAACATATAAGATAGAATTTAGAGGTATTTACATTGAAACTTAAGAAATATAACATAATTTTTGATAAAAGATTCAAAGAAATTGTCTATCAATAAAAATTAAAAAAAAAATATATATAAAAAAATTGAACACTTTTTTATATGTAAGTATAACTTTTTGTGAATTGTCATTCTTAATATAATTCTTTTGGATGGTCTGGCAAACTAAGTCCAATATTTATCATCTTATCAGGTGATCTTCTCAATGGCTGATAAGTAGTATGTTTACAATACTAGGTTATCAGAAATATCCAATTATGTTTACTAATAATATTGCACATACACATAAATTAAATAACAAATGTTATAATCAAATCTTAGTTTGTTATAGTTTCGACGATTTTAACATGCTATAAGTTTGGAAAGTTCACAGCGATATTAAGTTCATAATTCAAAAAATAGTGAACTCGCAAATTAGACTTCTTTCTTTAAAGGAAAACTTAACAGCCTAATAGATAAAATAAATGAGGAAACATAAGTTTAAGAGGCACCTATTTGCAATATTTTAGTTTGACACTTCCGTTATAAATGGTAGAGCTTTCAATTATGTAATACAGTTAGCGGTAGAATTTGATTGCATTAAAAGCAACAATAATTTTCTACTAGACAAAATTGTATAATTATTGAGTATAATGAAAATTACTTTTGTTAGAAGAAAATAGAATTACGGTAAAGATCCATAGCATCATACAACTAAGCTCAGTATGAAACTATACTTTTAATTTAAAATTATTTGGGTTAGACATTTACTATTTTAACAAAATGTAGTTCACACTTCAAAATCAAATAACTATAATAAATCAAAACATTATGTATTGTTAAACTGTTCATTATAACTAACATTACCCTTTGTTGGTACTATATTAAACTATTTTACTTCACACCTACTACTAAAATGTTTTGGTCTTAAAAAACAAGACTTTAGACCAGTTTGCAGTATAATTTAACATGAGGGTTTAAGTTATTTATTCAAAAACTTTCTAGTTTAAGCCTCCCATTAAAACGGTCCTGCCTAAAACACTTAAGACTCAGTCTTTAGACTTTAGACCTGTCTACAGCATAATTTAACATAATGGTTTTTCTGTTTCTGTATTTAATTTAACAGTTTATAAGTTGTTGCCTTCCACTAAAACGTTTAGGTCTTAGAAAATAAGACTTTAGACCAGTTTAAAGTATAATTTAACAAGAGGGTTTTCTGCTATAAAGTTTATAAGCCTTCTATTAAAACGGTCAGGTCTTTAAAACAAGACATTAGACCTGTCTACAGCATAATTTAACATAATTGTTTTTGTTTAATTTAACAATTTTCAAGTTTAAGCCTTCCACTAAAAACTTTTAGGTCTTCAAAACAAGATTTTAGACCAGTTTACTGTACCATTTGACAATTTACTAGTTAAAGCCTTCTATAACAGTTTGAAGTCTTTATAACAAGACTATATTGCCAGTTTGAAGTGTACTTCAACAAATTAGTTTTCGTAAACTTCGTTTAACAAAGTTTTAACAAATAAAACCCCATAAATTGACCATTCATAATAAAATAACAAAATAGGATTATTTGCATATAATTAGAAAATATTGTGGCAGATTTTGGCCCTATTATTTACCCATTATTCAATACCGCTATAACACCGAATTATCACAAGAGCGGTTTTTTTTAATCATAATTGTTTCTTATTTAATAGTTAACACCACTCAATAAATACACTCTTAATAATAAAAGAAATATTTATGGTAGTTACAAAAATAAAATTTAACAATTTACTTAATAACACACTTTAAAAATGATTGTTTCCTGTTTTCTTTTATAAAATTAATATTTTTGAGTGGTAAATTTTAACATAACCGTAAATCGTTTGGATGTTTTGACATATTGAAGTGTCAAAAACATTGTTTATATTCACTTATATTTATTTGTTTATTGATAAAAACAATTAAAAATTTATCACAAAGAAAAATTACCTTGAGCTGTAGGTGTTGAAGCAGCAACAGTTGCCGCTGTTTTATAAGGCGAAGCAGTTGTTGCCGTTGTATCATAAAAAAAATACGGATATCCCGGATACGCCAATGCTCTCCGAGTACCCATTACACCGTATTCGTCCATACTATTATTTATATCAATTTAAATTAAATAATACAAATAATTAATAATAAAAAAACAATATAAACACTAAAGAATATTCTTTAAAATCACGTTTAAAACTTATCAAGTAACCACGATTATTTAATTTTTAAAAAATATAAATATGGTTATAAAGGTGCGTTATCAAAGTATAATTTGAAAAGTGGGAACGAGTGATAATGGTAAGCGAAAACGTAGAACCGAAGCACACAGCGAGCTGTCACTTGAGTGACTGAAGCTTACTAAAGAAAGTCGCATGGATGCGCCACTAGACAAGCAAAACATTTCCAATACTCCCCTCTCCGCCAAACCATTCTTAACTTCCCCTACTCCTCGCATAGCATAATATATGAGGGAAACAAAACAAATAAAAAACCTGACTTTCTTTGTCATCATATTATTACACCTTTAAACACTTAATAGAGATATTAGTGATCATTATTTAAAACTTTATTTCTTCTGTTTATAATAATGTATTACAACTAACATGTTTTTCTCCTTTAATTTACATGTTTATGCTCTAATTAATTTTATTTTTTAAATTCATTCTTTATAAGTAAGTAAGTGTGTTAGATTTATATAGAATAAATCAGGACAAACGACACAACTCTGAGTAACACTCTTTTATTACAAAAACACAAATTATTGGATAAATACAGAAATAGCAAGACCTCTCTCAATCACATCTAGAATCACACTCTCCGAATCCCCCTCCTCTCTCTCCTCTCAGGTCTACCAACCATACATTATTAAACAATACAATATTAATTTATTTAACAAAGATTTACAACAAGTGTAATAGGGATCTTAACAGATTTCTTTTTCATTTATTATTTTAAATAATTTGTTTATGATTTTAGTAAAATGTAAAAAAAAAAGGTTAATAATTGACTACTTAGAATTAGACGAACTAAAGTCTTTTTTAAACAGAATGTAAATTATCTTTCATTTTTGAATGTTAATATTCAATTCAATAGCTTATATTTCCGGCACATCTTTAGATTGTTACTCCCCTTATAAAAAAAACAGAGGGAAGTAACAATCTAAAGAAGGTCTAAGGAGTGTTCTTCTTTAGACTGTTACTATCCTTATCAAAACAGAAGTGGAATATTCCTTTGTCCCAAATTACATTGGACTAATCATACCTTTTTCTTAATAGTTATTTTTATTCTAAAACAACAAAGGGGAGTAACAATCTAAAGAAGTACCTAATTTCCTTATAAAATATACTAGTAGTCCTGGAGATAGCGTTCAGACAACATCAAGCTAGAATTTTGTCTCCACTTAGTATTTTAGCGTCTTTTAAAAATAAAAATATGTGGTCGGCTAAATTCGTCTGCGGGACATAGCTTGGCAATAGGCATTTGGATAAACCAACGTGTGGAGATCGGCTATGTCCAACCAATTATGGTTGACAATGTGATTTTTATGATCATGAGTACAAAATTAGTTAGTTGACCGAATATCAAGTTGATGTTAGTTTGCTACACTTGATTTGTGCTTTGACTGGTGACCACTTTGATTTGGAGTAATATTTGAATAACTAACCTATCAAATGACAAACTAACATCAACTTGACACTTCGGTTTACTAACTAATTTTGCACTTAGGATCATGACATGAAAATCACATTGTCCAGTCCACAATAATTGATAGGAAATGACCGCTCACCTTCGTTTTTCGCCAAGCGTCTATGGGACATAGTAGACGAACTTAGCCAACTAGATAAACTTAAAATGCTTAAAACAAAATCAGACTTTCCATCAATCACTGTCAATGATTGGCTCAAGCGTCAAACAAGTTCCTAGTCGGCAATTTTGATTGACGCAACCTTTTATTATCAAAATGATTGACCGTCTAGGGTCTATCTATACTTAACAATATCTCTCAGAACTTGTTAGGAAATTTAAAAATTTAACACTAAACTATAAAGCATAGGGACCTCCTAAAAGCAAATTAATCCATCAAAATCTCGAATAATTTTTTTTTTAAATCGCAATCCTATCCGCTCTCCATATTATACTCCATGAAGTTGACGTTTCTATTCGCTTAATACAAGTTCCAAGTTCCCTACAGTTGGGATAATGCAAATAAATTGCAAACATTCAATAAATTATAGTTAGAATACAGATATAGATATTATAAGAAAGTAAAAAGAGTTTGTTATATTAGGTTTTACTTTTTTTTTAAATAATCATTCGACTATTAGATCTATTGTTAAAGACAATGACAATGTCTCCCCAGTACAGTCTGAATATCTGCATACATTTTTGCACGTGCATTATTTCCTTAATTCTGTCACATTATTTCTATTTATATACAGTGCCCAGGGGTGTACCAAGTGAGACTGGCGCCTCTGGCAAGACTGTATAACAAGCGCCCCTCTACCGGGGATCAGGAATATTAGTTCAAGAAAAATAACGCCTCCAGAGACTGGCACCCTGGCGCAAGCCGGCCGTGCCATCTGCTTAGTGTACACCACTAACAGTGGCAGTGGCATAGGTACAGGGGAATTATGGGGATATAATATAACTCGGACAAACTTTGTCACATGCGAGCCCAGCATAGTACATTTTAGAATTGTTTAATCAAAATCGTCGGAAGTGTAATAATTTTTTAAAAGTTTTTTTTTTCATAGTTATTGTAGGTTAGCGCCCACAAATTTGGAGCTAAAATTAATTTCTTGATTTTGTCTTAGGGTATGATTTTTCTGAACACGTGTGCCAAATTTCGCTAAAATCCAAAATCCAATGAAATCGAATTTTCGAGCCATTACAAGTAAAAAAATCGGTCCGAGACAACTCAGACAAACTTTCTCATGTACGAGTTCATATTCACTTAGGCCCAGTGTTTCCCTATTTTAGTTTTCGTATGTACATTTAATTTTTACTGAGCATTTCATCAAAATTTACCATAAAAATAACTTCTCCCGGGCGGGGAATCGAACCCGTTTTCGAGAAATTATTTTTTTTTCATGTTTGTTCAGAGTTTTTAGGGGGTAGCACCCCCAAATTTGGAGCTAAAATTCATTTCTCGATTTCTCCTCGGGGTATGCCAAATTTCGTCAAAATCGGCCCAGTAGTTTAGGCTCCAGGCGTCTGCACAGACAGACGTCGGACAGAATGTTTTAAAAACCACTTTTTTGGACTCAGGGGACCTCAAAACGTGTAAATCCATCAAAATCTCAAAATCGAATTTTTGCGCCATCACAATAACATACACAACACCATACCAAAAACAAAGTTAAATTTTTAAAACATCGTTATTATTTTTTTTTTTAGAATGAAACACTAATGCAGAGATAAGATCACAAAGATAAGATCACAATGAGACGGTGGTTTTGACTAACACTAGTGGGAGTGGGAAGGCTAGGTAGAGCCCTGGAATATACACGTCTCCCACCCTATTCTCTTCATCACTATAATTTTGCATCAAAAAACATCTCACAACTTAAAAAAATCCCTTTTTAAAAAAAAGAAGGGATGGGCTGGGCATCCCTCAATAGTTTCCATCTCTCAAAATTTATCAAATTATTTCTGTTTTTAGAGAGCTTCGCGAAAAATGTTATATATAAAAATGCGAAATAAATAACTAAATGTGAGAGAAATTGGGCTAAAGAATAATTTTAAAGATCTTAAAAAAATCTTTATGAATTACTTATTGATTTTTAAATCAACAGTTGCTAAGCATCTTTAAAATCCTATTACATATTTAACTTTTAGCAAACTTCCTGCCTTATGCTAAACCACCAGATATCATATCAGTATAAGTTTTTGTTTGTCAGTTAATTATAAATATACTTTTAATGTTAGGTAATTTCATTCATTTTAGGAGGGAAATTCAATAGTAAATGTTTTTCGTTTTATTATCTCTAATCAAACATTAGGATTATTATCTTTTTAGTCTGTGGTCTCACGCTAAACGCTAATATGAGCCATCATTCTATAACCACCAAAAAATAACGTTAATTTCATGTTGACCAGACCTTCGCTAACAGTTCAGGCAGATGTGCCAGCCAAAGTCTTATCTAAGTTGCCTCATAACTGATAACACTACAACACTTTAAAACTTATCTCATGATAACTAAACATTCTATATGAAACCCAAAATAGTACAAACATCATTTAAAAGTATGAATATTATTTAGTTGTTAACAATGATATTCCTAACTGGCCGTAATAAATTCATATTAATTCTTCATCGTCAAACATTTGTAACATTTATTTACCATTTTATTTGACTAACAGATATAAACTTTGTCTACATCATTTTTATACCCTGAATACTAAAATATTTTAATCAAATATCTTTTAACCTTTAAAGGGGATAATGAAATTCAAATTAACATTTTACAATATTCGGATTTTCCTCTCTTCCATTTTAACTTTGAAGTTGTTTAGATTTTTTTTCCTGAAAGAAAGTTAGTAAACCTTTTTTTTCGGACTTATTCAGTGTTTTTTTTCGGGTTGTTCAAAGTCAAAACACATCCTTTATAAAGTGTTTTCAATTTTTTAAGCTTTAGGTAGTTCTATTTTTTACCTTACTGTCTGAAGATCCTTATAATGTTTAATAAATTTAAATCGTATACGGTAAAGTTTCCTTTTTTAATCTTCAAAACTTGGTTAATATTTATTAGCACTCCTGTTATGTTTGAGGCTTTTCATACCTTCTTGTTTATTTAAAACAGTTCTTTTTTTTTTCTTTTAAGCTACTTAAAACTCTTTATACAGTTTGGTAAACGAAAACAGTAGCCGAACTTTTTTTAAGGGACAAGATATTTATCTTTTAGGTTCACATAGTAGATCGTAGGTGTTTCTATATAGCGAGAGATTCCTCGGCCGTTGTTTTAATAAATCTAGGTCTTCCGAAGAAGACCGCGTTAGTTTTTTGTGAATCTGTCACCTCTAACCCCCTCTTTAATTTAATCTACATAGGAAAACTTTATCACTACACCTACGATGAATAAATTTAAATCTTCCGAAGAAGACAGCGTTAGAAATTTTGTGAATCTCTCATCTCTAACCTCCTCTATAGTCAGTATAGTAATACGTTATTACAACATCTACGATTAATAAATTTAAATCTTTCGAAGAAGACCGCGTTAGGCAATTTGTGAATCTGTCCCCTCAAACCCCGTCTTTACTTTAATCTACATAGGAAAACGTTATCACTACACCTACGATTAATAAATTTAAATCTTCCAAAGAAGACAGCTTTAGACATTTTGTGAATCTCTCATCTCTAACCTCCTCTATAGTCAGTAGGTATTAAGGTATAATTATACGTTATTACAACATCTACGATTAATAAATTTAAAGAACGGACCGGACAAAAGAAATGAATGTACACGACAAAAGTAATCAAAGAAATCAGAGCAAGAGAAGCTAATATTAGTAGTATAATAAAAAAAGTAGAGTAATGTTCTAGCTGGCAGGGGAACGCGAAAAGAGGAATGAATGCTTCTCAATTGGGAAGCTAAAGAGTATGAACAGGACAAAAGAGTAAGCTGGAGGGCCCAGCACCGTAGGGTTTCGGGAGTAAGTAAGTATAATAAAAAGAAACCCTTCCCACAAATAATTGGCGAAGTATCGTCCGTTTTTATGGTTTTATTCCAAAACTTTCAACCATTTATAATAGATAGGTATTAGCGACATTTATTATTTTCTTCAGAAGTCAATGATAAAGCTTAAAAGAAAAGAAAAGTATCAAAAAATCGGAAATATTAAAAACTCAAAATAACACTATTAGATTTACATTCGGCTTTCTTTTCAAAAAAAGTTTTCCTTGAGTGAGAAGATTTTTTCTAAAGTTTTAAGCCTATCACTTAACTTAGCATTATCTAGTGAAAAGTACAAAAGTTTTCCCATCTTATTCTTAAGAGGTAATGTTGCGTGGAGAAAAATAAAACTTGAGGGAAATTGATAATGTTAAAAAGAAAATTACCCGAAACTTGTGCTATCCAAAATAAGCTATACAATAGGAAAACGTTTAGAAGAGATTTATTTTTTTCAATAACGCCAATCTTTTGGATATAAATATAATGGATAAAGTTTTTCTTTGGGAAAAGGAAATGTATCAGATAAAAATTACCAGAAAAATAGTGCAAAAAATATAAGCATAATAATCATTATGTTTATAAAGGAACATGTTCTAAGACTGATTTAATAAAACTAAACCTTTGCAGAATGTAGAATGCACATGACAAATATGTTTTTAGAAAATACTCTGATATACAATATATGTTTTATGATATTTGTAGTAATTACAAAAGTAAAATTCTTAGGCAACCCTGATAAGCTTTACTACAATATTCAGGATGCACGACACTCCTAACATGCATGCTTATTGTTAAATCAAGCTATATAATTAAATGGGAGCTTAAAACTAATATGCATGTGTGCTATGTAGTATGTGCATTGTGCATCGGATGCAAGATTTATGCAGAAGTCCTTTTTGTGAACCGGCTGATAGTGTGAATAATGATGTATCTATCCAGATACATATGTATGTGTACATATGTGATGTAACAATCACATATGTAAGTAACTAGGGGGCCCCAAAATGATTGTGGTTTGAAAAATCGAAGTTTGATATCATTTTAAAGGTATTGAAATTTAGTTCACAAAAATATATCGTGTTTCTAAAATAGCGGCTATTTTACCCCTAAAAAAATTCAATAAGCGGATACCGAAGATGTTAAAAAATAATAATATATGCACATCTTGATGGTTAAAGGTGAACAATAGATATTTTTGTTTAAATAAATAAATAATAATAATGAATTCTTATGACTGAAGAAACCCTTTTAGTAACTTGTTGGCAAGTACTTGACGGGATTTTTTTCAATTTTGTAAGTTATTAAAAATAATAGTTAAAAACACCTTTTTTATTTGACTATTATTATTTTTTTTGTTACTTATTTGTTTTTTGTACTTATTTTTTGTGACTATTATTTTTTTTAATTAACTTGATTTATTTATTTATTTTTTTTTTATAGGTAAAAAAAAAAAAATCTACATAAAAAAATCTGTTTAAATGGTGAATTTTTATTTTTATTAATTTGTTGTTAATTTTCCATAATTTGTTTTTTTTTTTTAATTTGTTAATAGTTAATTGATTTATATAATATGACCTTGATTTATATATATGATATGATTATTATTTATGACCCTCTCTAATTGAGATAGAAAAATATTTTATTTTTACCTTGGCGACATCTTTATTAATACATATTATTATGAGATTATTATTATCATTATTATTAATAATAATAAAAAAATAATAATACAATTAATATGATCAAAACATCTTATGATGGGGGAAAACTAATATGTAATATAATAGGAAAATTATAATATCAAATATTTATAACTGTACATAGTCCAGAACTAGTATTATGTATTTTTACTAGAAATATGGCTATTTTGAACAAACTACCCCGGCTGAATTTATACTAAAAATCGACTGCATGAATATGTTTAAATTTGATGTAAAAAAAAGCTGTGCATTTATACAATATATTTCTATAGTCTGGTAAATATAAATTGGTTCAAGATGAGGGTTTAAATAATAAGCAAACAGTTGCTCTCATTCCATAACCAAATCATATTCGATTATAGTCACGAGCCTTGAATATTTGTTTTTAATTCATCTATTATAGTGACTCTATAATTGGATAAATATAAAGAATAGTAATATAAAAGTATGTATTAAAGATCATTATATTTACTTACACCGTAAGATATAAATTTAGAAAATCAATTTAAAAATAAAATGTAAAAAAAAAAATAGATTCAATAAAATAATAATTAACTGTTAGATATAAAGTGGGTTTAAAATTAAAATTTGTTTGCATGACCGGATTTAAAAGCTGTTGGAGAAATTATAAGAACAATTATAGCCTCTTCTCTAATGTGAATAATGTGATATTAAAATTATTTAAAATCTAGGATTTTATAGCAGAATTATAATAACAAACAAAGGTTGCTACACAATTATCTAATATGAAACATATTTTAAGGTAAGCTTAACAATTGACAAGTGGTATTGCTCTGAAATAGTACACATTCCTCCATAATTTTTGATTATTTTTTATTTTATTTTTTTTATTTTATTTTTTTTTTTTTCCCCCCCGAAAGTTGTTAATGATAACCATTGTTGGAGACCAACAGTTGTTCTTTATTTACTTTATTATTTATGTTTTTTATTATTTTGTAAAAAATGGCAATTTTAGCACACAACGAACATATCACTTCTACATTTTAAACTTATTTCTTCGTTCACGTAAATAACGTAAGATTCGCAGGAAACCACGATGCAACCTCCTCTTTTTCTTCGAACGTGTTCCGAAAAGGCATCACTTTCACTGGAATTCGAACACATATGATCCTACGCAAGATTTTCCTTACGTAATTACGTAGCAAGATAAGGAATCCGTACCCTGCGATATACGCAATCGCCATCCAGAATCTGCAGACGACGGATCTAACCGCTTTCTAAGAAAAGCGACCGACACGTGCACGTGTCACCATTCAATTTTTATTAATGTTTAAATAATCTAACTTCATTAGTTTAGTATCAGGGCCCTCAGCAAGGTGAAATGAAATACTATTCTACCATCTTGGGCCCTCAGCACCATTTAATTTTACTTCGCATCTCTTCGAGTCGAGACAGTAGAAGACTTGGACTAGCAGCTTGCAGCCTAGGTCGCAACCGCAGCGTCGGCGTAGTCAAGTCACCACGGCTAAGTCCATTTTATATATATAATTTCATGTATTTAATTTAACTTCAGTGTGAATGTGTGTGTGAATGATTGTTTTTGGTGTGAAACAATTTTTTATGTATAAATTTAACTTTTAACTTGACTGGTGTGAATGCGTGTGTGAAAGAAGCTTCACTTCCCTCAAATTCCTTTTGTCCGATCTATTGTCTGTGTTCGGTTTCGGAACGAATACAGACAATATATCTGGTTTAACTTCATTTTCATTTTAATAAACTTTATCCTTTGTAAAACAACTGCTGGTAACTTATACCGCGTGGCGTGTGCCACACGTAAAAATTTATTTGCAATTACATGCTTTTGTTACGCTATCAATCATTGTTCGTAGTATTTTATTTTCCTTTTTTAAAGGTGGTCCTTGGGTTATGTTGTAATTTTGGAAACCAGAAATTCTTAGAAAATCATATAAGGTTTGTACCCTATGAGTCTAACAACCATTTGAGGTTGAAAATAAAGTTTTGCCTCAAAAAAGTTAAAGTGCTGTAACAAAAATTTACTTCTTTACCTCAAGGTCAAGACATAAGTCTAACATAAAATTATAGTAATCAATGAGAAAAAATAGATAAATGTACAATTTAGGTAAATAAATGATAAAATGGGTGCTTCGGCTTTCGCAGGGTTTGTGTTATAATAAAAATTAATATTTATTTTAAAAATTAATATTGTTTTTAAATAATTTTAATATTTCTCCCATTCCTGGGCATCATCAGGCCTTTTATCAGAGTATAATTTGTAGTGTAGTGAGTCATTTCTTATCTACACTAGTATCCTGTAAGTAAACATACTGTACTCATCACTCTGAAAACATTTATCAGTTACTTAAAAAAAAAAAAATAAAAATATTGCTAGAAGCATATTCGTGTTGTGCATCGTGGAGTTGCACTCAATGCAATAACAAAATGAATTGGATAAGCTAAGGCTTTGTTTATAGATCATGATGTTAAGTGTTAAGTTAATGCAATAACAAGAAGAACTGGATAAGCTGAATGATATGGTCTATCAGTCTATGAGACCAAACTTTCAAACACCCTTCAAAAAATAAATAAATAAATTGGATAATCAATATAACAGATAAAACTGCAGTCCATCTTTTTGCTGCTTCGAGTTAACATTATGATACTCCGCATCCCTGATGATGCTGTATACACTACAGTCTATATGATTAGAGTTGGCACAATCGAAGGCAGGAAACAACAAATGTGGAGGTAGTTTTGGGGTTATAAAAAGGGAAAATCGGTGTTGCCATGTTATATTTTTTTGGAGAACAGGGGTAGAGTAGAGCATTTTTTTTCTGTTGCATCAAGTTGCATTCAACATGGGGGACCAATAAAATCGTTTACCTCAAAAATGTTCCCGCTTTTTGATTGTGCCAACTCTAATCTTATAGACTGTAGTAGTAAAAGTAAAACCGACTTCAAACTGTTTTTAACACGAATTACACACAGGAGAATCAAGATAGTTGTAATCATAGAATTATTTGCATTATTTGTTGTTAAAATAAATGAGCTGCCTGAGTAAAACCTTTAAGCCAGTTTTACAACAGACGATGAAAAGGGTTGTCAGGGATTAACTGAGAGGATAGACTATTGTACCAGAATAAGGGCAATGGGATAAGAATTAATGAAATTCCATTCAGATATAGATAGATTTGAATTGAATGGGATATTGAAGTCTTAGAGAATCGGCAAGATTAGATTCTTATTAAGGAATCTCTGATTTTCCATTAAATCTTTGAACTAAAAATAGAAAACAAAAAATTTGAAGATGAAGATGACAACTTCAAATGTTTGATGTTGCCACACAGCTGACAATCTACAAAATATTAACTAAAATAAAGAATATTTGGTATTTTTCTTGACTTACTTGATTAATTTAATGAAAAATATTTCTAAGAGCCACTGTACAAGTTCTTATGCATAATATTACATTTGAATTTTCAGGCGATTTATGCTCAGAGGCCAGAGGATTGTCATTTTCAATATTATTAAGAGAGACTTTGTTGAAAATAAAAGCTAAAGTTGTATATAAGAATAATTTTATAGCACAAAAAATAAATTACCCTAAAAATAATAGTGACAAATTAGTAAAATGTACCAGTGAAAATCCAGTTATATTTTTTCAGTGTGTTCTGGTAGATAGTTCAAGAGAAAATTATTATTCATATAAAAATATTCACATTTAAAGTAAAATAAAAAATAATTTAGTAATAAAAAATATTAGTTATGTATATGTATAATGACATAAGAATTCATAAAAGGAGGGAGCAGTTATGATTTGTAGAAAAGAGATGTTACAAACCAAGAGTAAATACTTTTAAAATGGTACTAGAGCTGCATTCTAGCGAGAGAAGTTGGAACTAAACCCTGAACCCTGCATAGTGCTGCACTCAAGGAGCCACTGCACTAACTACTACCTTATATTTTATTTAAAAAACTATTCAGAGCTTTCTAAAAATTATCGTTAAGCCGTTTTTTCTTTTACAAAATATTAATTTTAAAACCAAACTTATCTCATATAAAATATTGTTCATATAAAATGTATATTAATGCAAGAAAAGTATAGATTATTAATACGTATTGTATCAGCTGTATAGCGAAGAAAAAGTCAACCACTACTACGATTTATCAACCTATTATGCAAAATATCAAATATCTATCATGCTTCTAATAATTAACTGATGTGGCACGCAAAGAATGTTCGCGTAGAATTGTGCTTTTATATCGGCCATTATTGTTTCAAAATGGCTACCAGGAAACATTTCCCCAGGCCAGGGGAAACCTTACTTATTTCTTATCTACCTGAAAAGAGATTAAAAATTACAACACGTAACATGCCATATAAACATGTTTTGTAACTACCTAGTTATTTTGTAACACCCTCATTTTGGCCATATTGGTTGTAATAATAGTTAGATAATATTATTTTTCTACTGTAACGAAAGGGAAAGGACCTTTAAACGTTGTACATATTATAAAGAACTAATTTTTAGTCGTCCACCTATTGGTCACAATCTTGATTTTTTTTTAAAAAAACTATAAAGTTATCACGAATGCTTGAGATAAAAATGTTGGTCGAATTTTTGTTAAAATCGGTCAATTATTTTGCCAGTTATCGAAAGGCAAACAAACTTTTACAATTTAAATGATCTAAAATGGAGAATTCACTATGCGCCGCCAAAAAGTCATGGCCTTGTTTGACTAAACTTCTGTGCCTTTAAGTACTTTTTTGGGTTACGTAAATCATTCTCTCTCGAAATACTTATGCGAATGCGAAGGGTGGTATGTCTGACTGTCCATCGCTATCTGGTTAATTTCTCCAGAAGTTGAAATTTTAAATACTGATAATGTAATATATTGAAATAATTCCCCCCCCCCCTTACCACCCTATAACTGCTAGTCCTACAATTTTTGTAATAATTCATTTATGTATAGTAATATTCATGTATTTCCCGCAAAATTTAATTTACGTTGTTGTCATTACCAAAGAAAACATTGTGACCGTACCCCAGGGATCCTTTAATTTTTGTTTGATTTTTGGGGGCCTTCCACCTAAATTGTTTTTATCATAAGAGCAGCAGGATAGGGAAATAAAAAAAATGTTATTTCATAATATAAAAGAGTACATGCTTGATAATCTTCTAATGTAACATAAAGTACATGGACGCAAGTACTTCCCTATGATTTTTGTTATATAATTATAACCAAACAACTATAATTATTTTTCAGGCTCACAAAGCTTTCCTGTCAACAGAAATACGCTTTGTCTTATTTTCTTTGCATTTTATAATCATCTAATAGAAAATAAAAATCTTGAAGAACAAAAGTTAAATTTCTAAGGATAGGAAATGTATGGGGTAAATCAAAAATCAATTAATAAATAAATAAAAACAATGAAGTAAAAGAGTTTATAGATTGACACACGCCCATATATTGATAATACTTCGGTGGTAAATTGTTCAGGACGATACTTGGCATTTAAAAGGTATTTGGCCAGTTAACTGAAAAATAGGGGGAAAAAAACTGGTAATAAAAATATCGAGGAGAGTTGAATATAAATCATAGCTTTAATGAGTTCGAATCATGTACATCGTAATGCCCATAAAGAGAGAAATACGGTGAATATATTGTTGGGTGTATGATGATATGGAAAGCTATGTTAGAAATGTGATAAGAACCCTAGGCTAGTGTAGAGGGGAGAGAGATTCTACATACAAGCATAGCATATAGCATAGCATGGCAAGCATAGCATGGTTTCGGCACACACCTCAAATAGCATGGTATTTCAAACAGCTAGCCAGTATTTCATGCAGACCATTATCATATGTTATCAGTAGAACGTGGAAGCCATAATGTGATATACTGGAACTGGGAGGAGCAAGTAAGGGGTAGTATGCAAAACAAGGGTTGCTTGTAGGTTTTTGGAAGTAAAACGTGCTTCAACGAAGTGCTATCTGACTAAAAAATCCAACTTTTAAGCAATGACCTTTTCGATTCTGTATAATAGATTGAACATTTTTCAAAGAATATATATAAAGAATATTATAAATAACAGTATTCAAATTTTACAAATATATATATTTTTCGGAGAGCATATTAAAATAAAAAGACAAAGTTTATTAAAATTCGTCAATGATCTACGACAATTATAACTTTTCTTATTTAAAATTATTATTATTATTTTTTTTTTTAATAACAAAAATAGTCTACCAATTAGTGTGGCACATAGCTTCCTCGCGTCCTATTTTGTATACTTTAACGTTAACGATTTTACGTTATTACAACCTATTATTGTCAAAGTTATTTAATTTTCCCCCGTTTTTTAAATCTGTCAAAAATTTTTCCATTTCTTTACATGAAATAAAGTATCAATTTAATAGGGTAAATTTAAAGAGTGCAGACGGTTGAGATTAATCTGGGGCTAGTTGCTGACTACTTTAGACAAACCATCCAAATTTTATAAACATCAAATGAGTACTTTTAAAGATATAGGTGCAAATAAATTTATGTTTGTGCGCATACAAATACGAGAAACAAATGGGCGCAGAAGATTGAAATTTAAATAGGCCCAGCAATGGGCTAATTATGACCTACTATCTGAATTTTAATCGGTAAAAAAAATCGGTAAAAGTAGTTTTAAGTTATCTTGTTTGCGGCAGACAGGCACGGAGCCAAAAATGTTAGTTAAAACGGATTTCTGTCAAGGAATTTTAGAAAATTGAGATAATAATTAGAAGAAAAACAAATTAGAAGAAATAAAAACGTATTTGCCTTATTTTGCAGTTCGTTTTTTCACAGCAAGAACGTAAACCATTCCAGGTTTTAAATATCAGCTATTAATAAAAAAATTAAAATTGGAATTATCCATTTGTAAAGTTAACTAAAATTATATTAGTCGAATTAAAAAAAACATACCATTTCTGTTTTCGCTGTCTGCTGGCTTCATTTGAATAGGATGATGCATCTGAAATAAACAAAATTACAAAAATTATTAATTATTTTATAATTTAAAAGTTAAAAAATAAAAACATTCAATTTGACACTTAAATTATTTATTTCTTAAGCCGTGTCCACACTATGTCGACCGACAATGTAAAAATCTAAAGACACGTCCACACTTGTTCGACATTGTCGTTCAACATTGTCGGTCGACATAGTGTGGACACGGCTTTAAGCAGTGTCCACACTTGTTCGACATTGTCGTTCAACATTGTCGGTCGACATAGTGTGGACACGGCTTTAAGCAGTGTCCACACTTGTTCGACATTGTCGTTCAACATTGTCGGTCGACATAGTGTGGACACGGCTTTAAGCAGTGTCCACACTTGTTCGACATTGTCGTTCAACATTGTCGGTCGACATAGTGTGGACACGGCTTTAAGCAGTGTCCACACTTGTTCGACATTGTCGTTCAACATTGTCGGTCGACATAGTGTGGACACGGCTTTAAGCAGTGTCCACACTTGTTCGACATTGTCGTTCAACATTGTCGGTCGACATAGTGTGGACACGGCTTTAAGCAGTGTCCACACTTGTTCGACATTGTCGTTCAACATTGTCGGTCGACATAGTGTGGACACGGCTTTAAGCAGTGTCCACACTTGTTCGACATTGTCGTTCAACATTGTCGGTCGACATAGTGTGGACACGGCTTTAAGCAGTGTCCACACTTGTTCGACATTGTCGTTCAACATTGTCGGTCGACATAGTGTGGACACGGCTTTAAGCAGTGTCCACACTTGTTCGACATTGTCGTTCAACATTGTCGGTCGACATAGTGTGGACACGGCTTTAGGAAATAGTGGAAAAAAACAAAATATATTTTTAAAATCCAAGATGCTAAGAAAAATAGCTGACGCGCTTTTCTTTGTATACAATCTCATCCTTCCTTTCCGACCTCAAAGTACCTTTTGTTCGTGAATTAGCCTTTTGGAGATACCAATTCTTCCTTGATTACCTTCACAACCATTCCAATCCACTAGTTACTAGTTCAGTCTGATTTCGAGTTCATAGTCTGAGTTCTGATAATATTTTGGCCCACTAAGGTTGATAATGCAAGTGATGCAGTTTTAAACTTCAATTTTTGTTCAAAAATCTACCCTCCTTGGGCTCACATACTTCTAAAGGTGGGTTGCAAGAGGGACATTGTACTCTTGCAGGTAATTGAGAAGTCTCATTATTCAGAAAGGCTGAGAACTCTCTTAGTACTTCCCTAACCCTCTCACGTCTCACATTATGATTTTACACAAAAGATAGTGATAAAAGCAAGACACTTCTTATCACTATCTCTAAGAGCTCTTACTCTTTAAGGAGCTATGCACCTTAAAGTAAAAAGTAACACGTTTAGGTTTTAATTAATTTAAAAACAATTTTTAAACTTCATTCAGCATAAAATTTATTAAATTATTTAAAAAATGCATTTCTTGATAAAAGCCCTTAGTAAAATAACAAGAAATATAATATAAAAAATAAAAATGTCGGTGAGCTCGCAGTGGAAAAGAGGAATGACAGAATTCAGTAGGGTGTCAAAAATTCGGAGAACAAAATAGCTTATTATGGTTAGCTCTGACCACCTCTAAACACCTCTGCCCAACACAATTCACAGCTATTGAGAGAAAATATAATATTTAAATTATAGTCCTGCTGATTATACCCTGTAGAATTAGTTATAGATCGAGTAATTTGGAGCCTTGAAGGGTAGGAAGAGAAAAAGACCAACAGTGATTCATACTGTGGCAACATTTCGGATACTCGAACCATTTTCGAGCCTATATACCTAGTTATTTATTGTAAGAATGACATACAAAGTAAAACAATAGTTGATACTGTAAAAAAATGATCTTGCACATCTATCCTAAACATTTTATTAAGGGAATGGTAATTACGAGATAATTTCCATAACGGTATCAAATATTGATGGAGTACTTCATATGCCATTCTTAAAATAAATAAATATATTTTTAAGGCTCGAAAATGGCTCGAGTAGCCAAATGTTGCCACATAGTAAGAAGCAGAGTTAGGGTTTTTTTTTCTCTCCCTATACCCTTCAAGGATCTAAATTACTCGATCTATATAATATAATATTTAAGTTACTACAAACACAATTTAGGGTACGACCCGAGTTTACTAGAAACACGCGCACAGTGAACATAAGTTAAAGTGAGGTGCCACGGCCACAGTGGAAACAGGCTACTGGTTCTGCAAGCAACTTAATACTTGAGCAGAGGCAAAGCAGTACAGGGAAATGGAGGTCGTCGGTTGTTCGTTTTTTTTCATAATGAATGGTTTTTTAAAAACTTTCTTGGAATGTATTGTAAATTTCCACTATTCTTCTTGTAAAAAAACATGTTTTATATACAACATAGTACACTACAAAATAGAAACGAAAAAAAAAAAAAATGTGAGAAAATATTTTCTAGAGAAATCAAATGTAATTTTTGAACACAAGAAACAGCATTTATTCGACAAATAACTAACTAACAATACATAAGCTAAATAAGGCTATTTTACAATTCTCCTTTTAACTCATTTACAACAAAGAAAAAACTCATAATAAAACACACAAAAAAAAGAAAAAATCCTAAAAAGAAAAACTTTTGAATTGAAATTAAGAAAAAAAAAGAAAAAAAGTGAATATCCGTTCAGTTCACTTTATTGCTGAGCTGATTAAAAAAACCTTTTTTTAAAAGTATAAAAAGGAAAAAAACAAGAAACTTTGCATCAGAATTTACAATTTGTTTAGGTAGGATTTTATACACAGATTCAAAAATTTTATCCTTCAAAACAAAATTAAGAAAAATTCTTCCCCTCCTAAAATTCACGTTTCATACAAACTTCCTATTCTTTTTTTTATTTTTTTCATTATTTTCTTTAGGTTTAGCTTTCACAGGAAACCGAATTAAGTTATTTTCTTTTTTTTTTTACCTCAAATTTAATTATTTATATTCAAGTAGAAAAGATAAGTTAAAAACTCTTCGCAAACAGATTACTTTAGGATTAATTAAATTAAGTAATGTTACCTTTTCATCTACATCGATTCAACTTTGTATTCTTGTTTTTCCCACTACTGGTTCCTTGATTTAAATAGATTCATTATATTTTCTTAACAGTCGTTCTTTGTGATATTTATTAAAATCTAATATAATTTATAGTTCAGTGCACATATACTTGATAACAATCTAGGTTATTTGATAAAAAATAGGAGTTTGACGAAGTATTTTGAAGGCATCCTAAGGGAAACGCAGTGATTAGGGAACGCCCTTACACAAGGAGGACAGCCGTGGACTGAAAGTGTCAAGAAAGTCAAAACTCTTCTTTTTGCAGTTGCAGTGCTACAAAGTAAGTTAGTAACATTCTAGGTTTCCCGGGTGTTGAACATTTTCAGAGTATCGTAATGTAGACTCCATGCAGGGCCACGCTAACAATAGGGCTAAATGGGCTATAGCCCTGGGGCGCAAGCATTTTGGGGGCGGCAATTTTTATTAGCGTTATATTAATTAGGTGCCCAGTTATGAAAATTACAAAGATGCTTTGAATAAAATATACAAAAATAATTTTTAAACACCTGCAACAAAAGTTAAAGCTGAGGGGTTGTGAAATGAGTTCAACTCGCTGGAAACAGCCATTATAGTAGCATTTTAGAGCGAAATATTAGAAATCATAGATAAAACTAATATATTTATCACAAAAAGTTCTTTTACTACAATTAAAAGCATTATTGGGTTATGCACTCTTTAGAAAACTATGTACAGTCCAAACGAAATACCGAATCATATCAACCTTTACAAATCCGAAGGTTAAAAATTGCCCGGATGGGATGAGTACAAACGAACTCACAAAAAAAAGTATGACGAACATTCATCGGAAGAAGTTAAATTTATTTTGTACAAAAGAGAAGGTGTGCCTTCTCAATTTACTCAAAATTTGGATTTCTGGTCATTTTAAACAATTTAAATAAAGACACAATTAGAAAGAATGCCGCAAAACTGTGCAAAACGCATAAGGACGATAGAGAAACGATTTTATTGAGGAATGCCTTCATTTTAAACATGAATATTTATTAAAAAATAAAAAAATATATATATCTACTGCGGGACTTAGTTTAAGAACAATAATCGAATTGAAAATTAAGTCTACATTTCCTAACGTAGCCACAGCTTTGCGATTTTTTCAAGTATTGTCTCTACAGCTTGCAGCGGTGAAAGATCTTTTTCAGCACTGAATAGAACAACAAATTATTTACGGTCTTCTTTGGTGCAGAGTAAATTAAATGATTCAAGTATTTTATCTATAGAGGGTGAGTTATATAATAAGTTAATATTATTATCAAGTTGACCAAAGTTCATACAATTTTTTAAAAAATTATTCTGAATAAATGATATTTTTTTGGTTTAGTCTATAATGGTAATAAATTGACTTTTTATAACTATGCCACACCACCATCCATTCCGTGAATTTTCTCATGAAGAGGGGCGCATTATGCATTATTGGTAGTAGCCCATGGGCGCCGAATATCTTAAGACGGCCCTGACTCCATGTAGGTTGAGTTTTCAGTAACTTTCGAAACATCATCACAATGTTCATAACAACATGAATTTCATAGTAATCAATGACTACTGGAGTTCGATAAAAATCTAGAGATGGGAGACATATTACACCGATCACTTTACACAATTGTGAAGAATTTGGTCTTCTAAACCGGCTTAATTCGATGGACCTACTTAAGTGTTCTGTGTAAAAGGATGTTTTTATTTCTAAATTTCTGGATCTTGTAGGACGTGTAACCGGCTTAATTCGATGGACCCACTAAAGTGTATTGTGTCTTCGGTTGTAAAAGGATGTTTTTATAACTTAATTTCTGGATATTATGGGACGATTAACCGGCTTAATTCGATGGACCCACTAAAGTGTTTTGTGTCTTCGGTTGAAAAAGGATGGGTTTTTATAACTAAATTTCTGGGATGTTGACTCTAAAAAATAAATCCTACCGCGGGTATCCGCAAGCCGAGCGAATTTCCATTGGAAATTTGTAGTATTTGTATAATCGCAGTAGTTTGAAAGAAGTTTAAACTGCTCAACAATTATACTACAAATTTCCAATGAAAATTTGCTCGGCTTGCGGATACCCGCGGTAGGATTTATTTTAGATTGAGGACCCCAAAAAGTATAAGAAGCAATACCTCATTTTTTTTTGTATTTTTTTCAATCTTTGCTGACTCATCAGAAGGGGTTAATTACGTCATCAATATCCCATTTTCAATAGGGATCATCGTCTCAACGAGCTTGATTTTTCGGTGCAATTTTCATTTTGATACGTCAATTCGTTCGAGCGCTATCGTGCTTACAAAAAATCCCCAATAAATTATTACTATTACTATTGTCATTATTATTAAAAATGTCATTTGAATCGCTATGGTAACTCATTTTTTGGATTGAGGAACCCAAAAAACATAAGAAGCGATACCTCATTTGATTTTTTGTATTTTTTAAAATCTTTGCTGACTCGTTAGGAGGGGTTAATGACGTCATAAATATCCCATTTTCAGAGGGGATCGTCGTCTCAACGAGCTTGATTTTTCGGTGCAATTTTTATTTTGATACGTCAATTCGTTCGAGCGCTATCGTGCTTACAAGAGATCCGCTAGAAATACATATATATAAAGTTTCATAAGACCTATTTTTTCGTGATCAGGGGCCTTTGAAACGTATTTTGGCCACATTCCCGGGTCCAACTCCCGCCATGAGGGTGGCTCCATTAGCGAATTTTTTCCAATGGAAATTCGCTAACAAGAATCAACTATAAATAAATATTTAAGTATCCCAAATTTACCCATTAGAAAGGTCGTGATTATAAGGAAAAATTTATTTTTGCCCATAACCATCAGAATTTATTAATATAAATGTATGAATATTACATAATACTATCAAACAAATCAACAAAAAAAAACACAAAAACTAAAATACTTTATCAGGGTAAAAGGATGAGCAGATGTGGCTATAGATTATAGAAATTATACATTTATAGCTTTAATATTCAAACTATATATGAATACATAGACACACTATCATATAAATTGAAAAATAACGGGATGGTACTTTATAAAATTGTAAAACGTAGCAATAAAAGCTTAGTTGGTTGGTGGGAAGCGATATGCTAGTTATACAAGATACGATGTTTGGCCAACATGTGCGGCGCGTGGCCTTTAGTAATGTTTGTTTTAACTGTCAGATAAATACGTTTACAGTTAAGTTGTATATTTTTCTCTGTATTTTACCATATAAAGCCGTAATAAGCGAGAACGAAATATTAAAGAGATATTTTTTTATTTTTAATAGATACCATTTATAAATATTATGTATTGTGATTTTTATAGAATGGTATNATTTAAAAAATCAGACAATGACGCAAATTTTGTATGTTTATGTTAATCGAAGCTAGTTTAGTTCACTATAAATAAGGTAAAATAATGCAAAAAAGTATGGAATTTAAAAACACGTTTCTCTTTCATACACATATTTTTAAATAGATTTTTAAAAGAAATACTTTTTTAAAAAAAGGAAAAAAGTTTTACTCAAGAATACTAATAATTATTTATAGATCATAAGAGACAAGAGTAAAATCTTTCAAAGATGTTTTTCAGGTGAGATAAAACAAAGCTTTTTTCACTACATTCGTAGCCTAATTGATTCTAAGAAACTTGATGGTATTTTGAAATCTGTCTCTCGTCTATACTAAGAATACAGAAAATGTTTCAAAGAGAATCTGTTTTTAAAAGCATGACACACGGATATGCATCACTAATCATACGTTTTCAGTGAAGAATTTGAAAAAATATACATAATATAACGAAGATATCAATTTTTGCGTAACAGCAGAATGGCGACAATACAATCATCGAGGTATTTATCTGCATCATTTTAAGTGTAGTTTGAATGTTTACAGTCAATAATAGAAAAATGACTCAGAACAGAAACAGAAAATTATTTTTTGAAGAAGTACATAGTGGATTAGGACCTGTTAAAAGCCTCAAATCAACAATTAAACAACTAACAGATAATACTGTGAAGGATGATATTACAAGTTCGACCTGCAGAAGGTACTCAATGGTTTTCCAAGGAAAACTATTTGGAATGCTCTAGCTAGAGTCAAGAGCAAAGGGGAATTTCGAGAAACGTAATATTGCATATAAGCATTATCAACCACAACTGCAAACTATAGCTCATATATCGAAAAGTTTTTAATCATTATAGCAGTCAGTCAATGAGAAATACTTCCATTACAGTGATGGATAATGCACAGTTAAATCTTGTAACAGCAGACCTAGAGAATCCATGTTGTATTGTCACATGGTAAGAGCAATCCTTAAAGTTATGGCATTTACAACAACCTTATTTTGGTTGATGTTGGTAAAACAGATAATGTACTGTAGAGAATAGAATAATGGACGGTCCGAGAAACTTGAAATCAGTGGACTAAAAATGAACCCAGCAAAAAACCAACAGTATCATCATCCACATCACATTGCAAGGCGATCAGACAGAGAAAGTTTCTAGTTTCAAATGTCTTGGAGAGATGATCACCTAAGATAACAAATTAATGAAAAACTGGTCAAAAATTTTATCTACAAGCAGATTCTTTCATGCTATCAACCACCCGGTTGATTATTATAAGCAAAGCTAGAGTAAGTGTCCAGACGAAAATGATAGTGTGCAAAAAGTTTATGGGCTGTGAGTTATGGGCTTTGACCAAAAAAGTAGAATTCAAGCGACTGAGAAAAGATTCCAAAGGAGATACATCTGATAAGACCAGGAATGACCGAGTGAGGGACATTACCAAAGATTTAGGTTGACTGCTCAACCAATCGAGCAAATCATAGAAAATTCAGGATTTTTATGGTTTGGTCACCTAATAAAAAATGAGAGGAGATGATCCCAAAGAGACCTGGATATGAGATGAGTGAAAAAGAAACCCAGGGAAGAAATATAAGTAGCAGTGTGGACATCACATCAACCCTGGTCAGATAAAATTATTATATCACTGCAAACCCTGTCCAAAGGTCAAAGGTAGGAAAGCCCGGTAACGTTTTGATAGTACAATTATTTTAGATTCAGTTATGAATTCATTGCTTATGTTTTACAGAAAACATATTGAATTACATATTAATTAATCCAGTAGAATATAAAAAAACTTATTATCAATAAACAAAATTTCTGCCTTTTGAAGTAAAGCCTCACTAAATGTCGCGACATTTGTGCCGCCGAGTGTCGTCGTATGAACAGTAGGTGTCACGGCACTAAACGCACTATAACTAAGACGCTGAGTGTCATGCAGTGTCACGGTATTAAATGTCGCGACATTAGTGACGTCGTGTGAACGAGGCATAAAGATTAACTACCAGTAGAAGTAAATGTTTTATTCGAAACAAAACAAAACTGTTAAAAGTAGGATAGATTTTACGGGTCCATAATAAAAACATCCAATTTGACGAAAGACATTTAAAAATTCAAGTATTGTAATACTCATGGGGAAGGTCCTCTCAGTTTGAAAGGGTCCTTCCTGTAGAATAAAAATAGAAGCGCATTGCAGGGGGGAGGTAGGGGGGCCCAGTTGTTACAATACACTAAAAAAACAACACAATACACTTTTTACCCCCATTTTCCAAGTGTGTGTATGAGAGGGTGGTAAACAAAGCTTTATTATACTTTTTTTGGGAGTTTGACAGTGTTAGTTTGTAGGTGTGTGTATGCGAAATTTCACCATCAAATGAATGTTTAACTGGTCTCATACTGGGTTACCCCCTTTCTGTTTTCTCTTTAGTACCCTCTAAAACCTCCCTCCACTTTTACCTAACGGACAATTAATTCAGGTTGTTTGCATTACTAGGGGGGGGGGGGGGGGGGGCTAGCACGCGGTTCCCCCTCCAGATCTGTAACTCCTTGTTTTGTAGAGAAAAACCCACCTCACTCTCTTCACGACCGAATGTATAAACGTTTCCGCTTTTCAAACCTAGTCCTCTCTCACTCTTCCATTGTTTACATCAGATTCAGGAAACAAGAAAAGGAAGGCTACACCCTCAACCCAGCATTTTGGATTTGGTAGATGTTTCCCTAGTTTTCGTTAAGTAAACAAAACGACGAGGAAAATAACCTACCTATTAAAGGTTGTTCCGAAGTCCGGTCTAGGACTAGTTCCGTCAGAGTAAACCCGTTTTTAACCCATTACCTTCGTCTAGCATGTAGCTTTTCCGACACTTTTCGCACTCAAACGGGTGAACATAGGAAAGCGATACCCTTTCCCGTTGCGGGTTCCCCGGACAAATTAATAACCAAAATAGCGTTACATCGACGCTATTTACCATTAAACAATGTTTAGAGGTAATTTACACAAAGAAGGAAGCTTCAGCTCGTTAAAGGTTGATTTATTTAATGAACAGGTAACCGCAGTTTTAGAATGCCCAGCAGAGAAGAATTCAATAGTAGACATCTTGTTTAAAGAGTTCAAATAAACCATAAGTAAATAATAATTGAATGAATATATTATGTGTTCTGGTATAGGATTAATATCATAAACATCCACTATACAATATATTTATAGAAAATAAAAGCTTTCTCTATGTTTTTGGTTTAACAAAAGATTAACTAAACAAAATATATTTTCTTGTAATTAAATCGTTTTATTGTAAAACTAGATATTATTAAGTCAGTAAAAAAAAATGGTGCGTCAGCAGCTTTACATTCTAATGGATACAAGCATGTGTATGGAACAAATCTAACCTCTGAAGAAATATTTTGATTTAGGACTTAAATTTGGAGAGGGAAAACGACCCAAACCCAAAGGCCGCCCAGTCGAGGAGGGATTTTTAATTTTATTTTTTACAGACTCTATACCCCTTCCATATGAAGTTATTTCTAAAGAAAGCTGCTTAAAGGTGCAGTGCCGGATTTCCCACTAGGCACTATAGGCACGTGCCTAGGGGCGGCAGCACCAGGGGGCGGCAGCGGCCGCGGAGCTATTGCTTGAGTTTTTAGCAATAAAGGAAAGAAGAAAACCAATTTATATTACACCTTAAGTAGTAAACCAATTTAACCATATCTAAGTAAATTTAAATATGTCGACACGTTTGCAGTGAGTTAATTTGTTTATTTTTTTTAATATTCTTTTCTCTACAGGGTGACCCACAATAAAATTTCATAAAGAAACTGCCAGATTCTATGGATCAAATGCAACAAAAAATATCGAGTAAGCATATGCCCATATCTCGACAGTCTCGAGATATCGATTTATTTCTTTTTTAAAGTGCTTCGCGAAAATTTTCAAAATGCCTAATATCACAAAAACTAAATGAGATAGAGAAATTGAGCTACGGGCCAATTTTGAAGAGCACAAAAAAACCTATCAGAATCATTAATTTATTTCCAAATTCTCAGCTGCTAAGGATCTCTTAAGTTCTGTTACATTTGAAAATTTGGATTTTTTAAAAAGTGACCGCAAAATTCCTGAGCGCATTTCTCTTAATTGAGGGATGTTAGAAGTGTGGCGTTTTCAGAAAAAACGTCTGCTTTTTTATCATTAATAAATCACAAGATCACATTAAAAACTGTACAAACTTTACTTTACAATGAAAATTACAGCCAAATCAAGCAGGATGGTTGGACATTTCGCTTTGGCAAAATGGGCAAAAACGTCAACTGTAGTTAGTAAGACTTGGTTTTTACCTTTATTAATTTAAAGTATCTTTTTAATTTTATGGTAAGTGTTACCTCTAATAATGGAGTCATAGTAGTGAAAGAAATACATAGTTTTAATTGAAAAAATAATAAAATAATTACTGCCAACTATTTTACCTGTATGATCTGTAAAGCTATAAGTCGGTCTCGATTACCTAGTAAACTATTAATTACTCTAGTTGTTAAAAATTGAAAGAAATGATAGCACTTTGAACACTTTTCTAGACTTTCTAGAATTTCAACATTTGAACACTTTTCTAGACTTCTAGCTAGTGATAAAGTAAAATGTGAAATTTGATTAAAGAATGAGAGTAGAATTTAAAAAAAAAATCGATAACTAAGAATACTTTTAAAAAAAATAATAATAAGTTTTAAACAAAAACCCTTCGTTATAAAAGGAAATCTGATGTTATAATGAATTATAAAAGAAATTCTTTATACTTCAACGATAAAATATATTTTGTTGTCTACCTACACACAACCCTTAAACGTGAAAAGGTTCTAGAAGAATTTTCAATTCTATAATATTAAAGTGCATTCATCCCTAATATTCTTCTTAATTTTCCGGTCGAATACTTAAAGCAGCCGACCAAAACCATATTTATACAATGTTAATATGAAAATGGACGTTACCCTATAATTATAATCATAATGTATTATTTAGTAGATTGAAAATGTTAAAATCCAAGAACATTGTAAAATTTTATATTTCAATTTTAATAATTGAAATATTTTTGGAATAGGGTTTCATTTAATTCAACATGTCAACGAAATGTAAAATATATAAAGTTTTTTAAAAGCCCGTATGTTCCTTAACTGTAATAATATAAACTTTTTTAAAGAATAAATCTGAGCTATATTAACACCAATTAGGCAACACATACAGCCAATATTCGAAAAAAAAAAAAAAAAATACAAGTTTTAGTATTATCTACTTTCAAACAATGTATGTTTATCATCGCTTTTGTTAAGTATTTTAAGCATGTATCTCAATGCTTTACAAAAGTGTCCGACAATCATCAAGCTACAATTTTGTGTATTAGTAAATCTATTTTAAGAATATATGTGATCGGCTTAGTTCGTCTGCGGGACATAGCTTTGCAAGAAACATTTGGAAATACAAACCGGTAGAGAACGGCCATGATGCCAATTATGGAGGCAAGACTTTTTTATATCATGGACTATAAAAAGTTTTAATATTATCTACTTTCAAACAATGTATATTATTACCGCTTTTATTAAGTATTTTAAACACACATCTCATTGCTTCACAAAGCTATTTTAAAAGGGAAATAAAGTAAATCTTTATAAAACATGTTTAATCAACATGAATACAGTGTTTGGATGCTAAATACATATATTTGTAAAGTTTGTACTATCTACTTCTAAACAAAGTCTACTGTTATCATTGAATTTAGTATTAAGAAATTCAACTTTTATACACTGCTTTATGATGTCTATTATACTCTAAGAAACCATTAAGTTAGTCTTTAAATAAAACTAGCTGTTAAGCCCATGGCAATGCTCAGAATAAATATGATTGAAAAAAAAGAGCTGAGAGATAATTAGTTATAATTAAAATATTTAAATAAATATTTATTGTTTAAATAGTAAGTTTTATGCTAGGAGAGTTATTACAGTGGGATGGCTCAGAGGTAGAGTGATAGCTTATTGTGCTAGAGGTCACTGGTTCAATCTCAGCATATGGCGCATTAATTTTTAACGTTATAAATCATTTAGAGGTGAGTCGCCGTCGCCCTCGCCAGTCGTCGGGACACTACTCGATTATATAAAAGATGAACCTGTTGATACAAGAATAATTACACCTACATCTTCAAAAGTACTCATCTCATCATATAAAATTTGAATGGTTTGTCAAACTGTACTCAAAGCTTACAGATAGCCCGAGATTATTTGTAACTCCACTTAATATTTATTTTTAAAAAAAAAAAAAAATGCATACTTTTATATTTGAAATAGATCAAACATAAAATTTTAGGTTATAATAAATCGTAAAAGCATAAAATCAATAAAGTAAGTGATAAGGCGAGGAAGCTATGTGCCACATGTAATTGGCAGAATATTTTAAAATGATTTTTTATGTGTTAATGCATAAACGTCTTCTGGATTTAGCGAAAATAAATTAACACAATATATTTTTTAATATTTTAAAACCAACTCTAAAGTTAACTAAAATATTTTAACATGATATAAAAAAGAACAAAAGAAAAAGTACACTATTTTATTTTATTGCATTTAAAAGTAGTTGAAGCATCCAAGTGATATATACGAATAGTTTCAAACGTTTCTAAGACATAAAACAAAAAACAAGAGCAAAACTCCTAAAAAATATATATATATATGAGATTGAAAACGTATACGTGTTTTTTAGTGGTATTTTTCTTTCTTTTTTTTTTTTTTTGTTAAAACTCAAACTTGCAAGCCTGTTTTCAGTGTACTTTGTAAGCTTTAGGAGATGAGAGAAAAAAAACGGGGTAAAATAAAACATGTGTGCGCGAGTGCAAAGAAAAAGGGCCATTATTCCGTGACTATGTCCCTTTAGGGATTTTCAGTTACGAGGTTTATAGGACACAATTCTTCTTTGTGAGGCTAAAAAGTTTTTTTTTTCCAAAAGGGAGGGGGAGAAAACCCACTTCAAAAAACCTTTAGGTGAACTTTAGAATAGATTTTAGCAGGGATGGGAATAAAAGTTTGTTCAGTAAAACCTGAGCCGGAATACTTATTAATCGTGGACAGGAGCTTCTTGTGAGTTTTATCTATCTATACTTTTTTATTACGTTATTTATCAATGTGAAGAAGCTCTTTTTACGTTAACTTAAGGTACGTAAAAAGAATTAAATTGAAGATTTTAAACGTTAAGTAAGTTAGTGATAGCAATAAAGTACGGGTTAATTAAAAAACAAAAACATGAGTAAAAATACAAATAAAAACAAATTAAGAGCTTCCTAAATTATTTTTTGTTCTATATAGTAAGTTATTAGGGTTTTAATACTAGTTATAATAACTACGCTGCTTGTCATACGAAGTATATAAAATCGGTATATGTACATTTAAACCTCATAATTAAACTCAAAGTTGGGCAGAATCAAGTTTATTCTTTTGAGATTTCTTCTGTAGGAATTTCAAATAGGAACAAAATAACTTAGTTCAGCTAATTATCATTCATTAAAGTCATATTCTCTGGTTTTGAAGTAGTTTTTTCTTTGTGTTCACGTGTATTAAACTTTGCAAACTTGAGCAAAAGTTGAATGAATTTTATATTCATAAAGTTACCATTGTAAAGATGTTCATTAGGGAGAGCATTTGCAAACTACATTTGAGCGATTGTTCCCTTATGAAAGTAGAAGCTGGAATTTTTGAACTGGAAAAGAGTCTGAAATTATGTGTGCTTGAGAAAGACAACTTTCTACCTTTTTTTTCCTCTTAAAGCATTCATAAAATAATTTCACTGGCTTCTTTTTTTCTTAACAGAGCTACATTTGCCTAGTGCCGTTACCTAGTGGTTGGTGTATTTTTTTAAACTAATGGAAAATACCAACGTAGAAGACGATAATACGTTGGAAGGGAGAACACTTTAACCAGCTTCGTCCACGACGACGACACTGACAAAGTTTAGGGACAAAACAAAAGCATAAGACTAAAATGCATGTTTGCAATGTTTCTGCTCTTATAATGTTTCTAGAATACGACAAGGTATGACGGTGTTGGGTTCAGTGGATGCGCATTTAGACGAAATTGCTTGGCGGATGGATCCGATTTAGTCAGAACACAGTGAAGTGGAGTTAGCCAGATGAGAACTTTTGAAGATATAGGTTTAAACAAGTGTATGCTCGTGCTCGTGCAAATTTAAAAAAAAAGAGAAATGGGCGAAGAAGTGGCGTACATAAGACCCAACAATAAAATAATTATACCCAATCTAAATTTCATTAAAATCGGACGAGTAGTTTATTAAGATATGTTGGTTCGCAAAATATGAACGACACACAGACTGTCAGATAGATACAAGACCAAAAATGTTCCTTAATGTCTAAAACGGATTTCTGTTAAGTAGCTGGAATTTTTAAAATCGGAGACATCAATTTTGCTTTTCAGAACGTTCACATAAAGCTTCCATAACTTTCGGTATGCTCGAAAGCACAATCCCCTTAATTAGCTGTATTTTATAGCTATGTATCTCTTAACATACACATTATAAGTATTTAAATAGTTCTTTTCTTCAAGTGAAATTTATATGGAACTTTTTTAATATCACTTTGTAAGTTTTAAAGATCTATCAGGAATATTTTACTTCTCACTTTAAGTTTTAAAAAGGAAGGAAGGAACGAACTTCTTCCGTGAGAACTTAAAGTTGTCGAGTTTTAGCTTTATTCAAGTTCAAGTATAAATCGTATTAAAGCTTTAAGTACTAACTACATAGAGCAACTAAGGATAAACTGCATTTATCTCCCAACTATAAAACCTTACCGTAATAATATACAAATTGCAATGAAAGATATAAGTGTATATTCTCAATAAAATACTTTTGTTAAATGGTTTTTGTTAGTTATAATTTATTAACTTCATTTACAGTTTAAAAAAACTTAAAAAGAGATAAAAATGAACTAATTAAAAACTTTTTAATTCTAAAGATAAAAAATGGATACTATACTTTTAATTCTTAACAGTTTGAATACATTTTGATTAAAAATAAAATTAAAGAATAATAAAAAATATTTAACTACCCAATACGAATTTACTCGTATATAAGTAATAGATTTTATTAAAAATTCATGATTGGGCGAAGTGACCTCCACAGTCTAATTAAGAATTCATGATTGTGCGAAGTGACCTCCGCAGACTGATATAAGAATTCATGATTGTGCGAAGTGACCTCCGCAGTCTAATTAAGAATTCATGATTGTGCGAAGTGACCTCCCGCAGTCTAACAGGTCTTGCACACTATGCGGTCGCCGGATAAGCTAAAACTGATGGTGCATCCACACTATTTGCCAAGCACAACGGCGAGCTGTATATGTACGGTCTGTCGAAGCATAAACTCCGACTTCCTACCGAATCTCAGTTGTTCTAGATTGTTTCACTGTTTGGTCTTTTCTGTTTGATTTGTGTATATGCAAATTGAGTAAACCGGAGCTGTAACGGACGCTTGACATCCAAACCACACGTATTGCTTCAAGTTTGGCTGAGAGTGTATGGAAGAAGTTTGAGATGTCCATAAAGCGTACGGTCACCAAGACAGTGTGTCAGCCTCCGTACACATTATATAGTTGCCAGGCCGGTATGAAAAAATACCTTAGAACTGTCCGGTGACCGGAACGGTAACCGGACAGTCTACACACTGTATTGTCGGTGCTGTACGTTTGCTACTTGGACCCTCACCTAAATATTTAGAAATTGGCGTTTATATGTGAACTAGCTAGATACCCGTGCTTCGCTACGGAGTGTTTTTAAATTTGATAAGTTTATAAACTACCAGGAAAGCATACAAATTATTTTACTATGCGAGAATATCTAGATTCTATCCCTCCTACTAATATCCCCCTCCTCTTTGATAAGATAATTTGCAAATATCCTAAATTTACCCCCTCCTAAATGAAAATATGACAAAACTGTACATAACAACAATTACTGTACTCTTAAAGAGCATTTCAACGATATGCATCATGAAGATGAAGGGTATTCATTACTTGCACCCCGTACCCCTGTGTACCAAAATTTTAACTTCGTAATCTCATGTAGGCAGGCAGTGACCAGTTGTTCTAGATTGTTTCACTGTTTGGTCTTTTCTGTTTGATTTGTGTATATGCAAATTGAGTAAACCGGAGCTGTAACGGACGCTTGACATCCAAACCACACGTATTGCTTCAAGTTTGGCTGAGAGTGTATGGAAGAAGTTTGAGATGTCCATAAAGCGTACGGTCACCAAGACAGTGTGTCAGCCTCCGTACACATTATATAGTTGCCAGGCCGGTATGAAAAAATACCTTAGAACTGTCCGGTGACCGGAACGGTAACCGGACAGTCTACACACTGTATTGTCGGTGCTGTACGTTTGCTACTTGGACCCTCACCTAAATATTTAGAAATTGGCGTTTATATGTGAACTAGCTAGATACCCGTGCTTCGCTACGGAGTGTTTTTAAATTTGATAAGTTTATAAACTACCAGGAAAGCATACAAATTATTTTACTATGCGAGAATATCTAGATTCTATCCCTCCTACTAATATCCCCCTCCTCTTTGATAAGATAATTTGCAAATATCCTAAATTTACCCCCCTCCTAAATGAAAATATGACAAAACTGTACATAACAACAATTACTGTACTCTTAAAGAGCATTTCAACGATACGCATCATGAAGATGATGTATTCATTTCTTGTACCCCGTACCCCTTTGAACCAAAATTTATAGTTCGAAAATTCATGAAAACAGTTACCTTCCCCTTGCTTTGAAGGTCAAGTATGCAAATTTTCATCGAGATCGGAATAAAACTGTAGATTTGTATAAAGAACATGCACACATGTTGACTTTTATATATGTATGGCCGCCATCTTAAATCAAAATGCCCGATAAGGTTAACCATTTATCTAAAGTTACTAATTTGATATATGGGAGCTAACTTCTAAATTTCAAGGTTCTAGTGCAATTGGTTCCGGAGATATCGTATTGTCGAATTTTGTATATAAATGGCCGCCATCTTGAATCAAGATGGCGGATTTTTAAAATATTTCTTAGAGAGCACCTAGGAGGTAAGAGGAACACACCTACAAAATTTCATGGTCGTAGGTCCAGTGGTTTCAGAGATATCGTGATGTGTCAGTGAGTCAGTGAGTCAGTGAGTGGTATTTGGATTTTATATATATAGATAATTAAATGTACCTAAATGATAGTCCTGCATTTTAAAAAAAATCTATCAGTAGAAATAGTAAATGTCAAGGTCATGTATGTGTGTGTGGGAATGTCACTGCTTAATTTCCATGACATTTTAAGAATATAATAAAATATGGCTCGTAGACCTAGACTATGTCATCCAGAGATGTAACAAAAGTAGGGTTCGAGAGATGAATAATGAGGTGGATTTATGGCCCTGCGTTTGAGAAGAACACCTGGAGAATCAGAAGGAACTGGGAGATAGATTTCGAAGCACCAAGATATAGTGAGATTTGTGAAAGCATGAAGGATAAGGAGGGCTGGCCTGATGGAAGATTCAATGAAAAGAATATACAAGAAAAACGTAGACAAAAAAGAAGGTTTGGCAAACCAAAGAGTAGCTGGAAGGATAAAGGATAAGGCGGAAAAGGATGGAGATAGAGAAAGATGGAAGACATTAACTCGAGGGGCCAAGGGCCTTTGAAGCGCCATGAAAGTAAGTATCGTAAAAATATAGGGTACTTTCCCGTTAATGGACGACTTGTTTTCCGCCATTTCTTAAACACCTATAACCACACCACAGTAGGACTTTGATAAATTGTTTGGAACTACAAGAAAAAAGTGACCACCTTCAAGTACCAGCAATAAAAAAACGGGTGACGTTAAGTATAACGATTGACAACTCGCCGTTCATAGTTCATATACTCGTGTTTATCCAACTGCATGATCAAGAAACTAATGTGCCACAAGAAAATAAACGTTGTATTTGATACGATAGTAGTGCTATTGTGTAAGGAAGTTAAGGAATTGGAAGTTAAATGAAAATTATTAATAAAAAAAGTAAAAATAAACTAAACCATTATCGTAACTTTAGCTCAACTGCATCGTATTATAGTGTCGATATTACTTCAGTTTTTTTTCTCTTTTCTGTTCTAAATGGACGGTGAATCAGCAGCAGCCGGATGGGACACCCGAAACCCTTGTTTGCTCAGGGCGTCACGACCGAGCCCAAGGTAAACATGAGCTCCACCCTAGAAACACTATACCCCTAAGTGCCCTAAAAGTACGTACAAAGGGAACATAAAGGCTCAGAGAAAAAGAAACAAAATTATTGATAAAATGCTATTGAAAAAAGGATCAGAAAACAGGAAATGAAAAACCACGGATAAATAACGAATTATTCTTACAGTACATATTTGACTGATTATTTATTGACATTTGTTGGTGCCAATCTATCAGATACTATGATTTTAAATATAATGGTCCTAACATAATCTGAACTAGCACTCAAAATAATTTTATTCAGTAAAACCTACAGCTAACACCTAATTTTACGTACATCTCATGCAATAAAGAAGTCATTCTTCCTAAGGTATTAAATCCACAAAAAAGGAAATCCTATCTAAAGATGGCCTGTTGTCCATTCTATGATGTTAAATGAACACCGTGATTTCTAAAGTTCATAATTCGCTTCTTTACTAGGACGCTAGACTTGAGCTAAAGGAGAAGACAGAGAATATTCATTCATCAAGAAATATTTCCAAAGGTATACTTATTTTAAAAGCCAATGCCAAAAAATCTTATATCTTAGCTATTAGCCACTCTAATACATTGACTGACCAAAAGTTTCTTTTTATATCTTCAACAGGAAAAAGCAAGCTAGCGAAAACTAAGCATAATTTGTGGAGATTGTACTTTCCATGACAAATCTTCACTTGGAAGTTCATTATCTAAGTGACAATGAGGAGGAAGGTACCAGGCACAAGGAGACATCAACGTGGAGTTTAATAGTATATTGAGGGATAACACACTTCTCCCGTAGAAAATGCTATGCGGCCCTAAAGTACAAATGACTATTGAATATGGTACGTATACTTTTCTTGGAGATAGAAATTCTTATAATACATCTTCTCCCAATACTACCACAATCAGCTTTAAAAAAGGCGGAAGCCAAGAGCTAAAATTACCTAAAAGAAACTTTACGGGGTAAATATTGTGGGTTCTTAAAATAGTAAATATTGTGGGTTCTTTTCTGTATTCTCTAATTTATGGTAGGGTCTAAAGGAAAAAAATCTCACTTTTGCAAAATATCGAGTCCTCCTTGGGTCATCTACAGCTCAAAACATTTTTGGTTTTATTCAATTAGGAGGATAGAACGGTAAACTACGAGCCTTTAGGATCTATCATAAATTGGATTCCCAATTATGTTGTGTATTTACGGTGGTCCGATTTAAATTGCTCTTAAAAACCCCTAATAGTTATTAATCTTAAAGGTCCCTTTTAATTTAAACTAAAAAAAAAATATAAAAGTTATAAACATTTTTATGAAAGAACATCAAGTTATAATTATGTTGTCCTAAACGAAACAAATTAATTTTTTTTACAAGGTATTCAGAAGTAATACTACCAGAAACCAATCACAAAAGGTTCTTTTAATAGCTTACAATAAAATGTCAAAAAAATGCCTTTATTTACATCCCCTATTTTAACCGAGAAGAGAAAAAAGAAGAAGAAGAAAGAAAAAAATTAAACTGAAAATTACTTTTTCTATAATAAAAACTCAGCCTGCGGATTCAGATAATTTTTTTTTTAGTATTATTTAAAAAAAAAAAAAAATGTTTAATGAACTTGGAAGGGGATGAGGAGCCTTCCGGCCCTAAAAGAAATTAAATAATCCTACGCTTCCTCTATAGAATTTTTTTCCGTTACAAAAATACAGAAAAAAATGGAAAAAATCTGCCTTTAAAATTAATAATAATAGGAATAAAACAAGAAAAATTTAATCTGTTTCTTGATTAATTCACACCCAGGATAAATTGGAAAATTATTTTTCATTTTTTTTTATTAAGCGGGGAAAAAAATAAAAATTATTCTAGTTATGTTGGCTTCTTTTTATTTTTAAGCGACACTTTAGTAATTTCCGGCTGGGTTTTTTTTCTGACGAAACGTTCATTGATTCCTTTTATTAAAAAAATGATAAAGTTTTAATCTTCGCTTATTTCAAATTTTTCACTGAATAGGTATTGAAGAAAATTGCTTTTTTAAAAACTTTGTTTGTTTTACGAATATATATTTTTTTTAGGAGGTGCAAAGTAAGTAATAAACTATAATGTCCTATTATACAATAAATATGTGTTTATATGTAACCTATATTAAAGTGTTTTAAAAACTTAGTTTGTTTTACGAATATTTTTTTCAGAGAGGTGCAAAGTAATTAACTATAATGTCCTATTATATTATATGTAGTTATATTAGCTAGTGTGTGTTAGCTATTAGCTTAGTCTTCAAGTATTATTATCATTATACTTAAAATAAAATTTTATTATATTAAGCCACACCTGGAATTGACCATTAAAGATACCAACTGAAAATTGGGACTAGGTACAACAATATTAAACTGTAATATATGCTTAAAAAATACAGTAAACACTAGTGAGGCACTTGCCTTCTTGCGTCATGTACTGAACGAATAGTCACGTGATATTATTTTAAAAATAAAGTATAATGTGATATTTCTAAACATAAGGTTGTGCTCATACGTTATAGAAAGCATTGTCATAGAAACTTATATAGGAATCAATGACATAGAAACTTTAAAGGAAGTAATTTCATAGAAACTTAAATAGGAAGCAATGTCAAAGAAACTTTATAGGAAGAAATGACATATAGTCCAGGAGATAGCGTGCAAAAAAGTGTCTGACTAACATAAAGCTAGAATTTTGTAAACAAGTTAATCTTTTAGCGCTTTTTAAGAATATGTGGTCGCCTAAGTTCGTGTGCGGGACATAGCTTGGCAATAGGCATTTTAAAAAAACAAAATGGTGGAGAGCGGCCATGTCCCGCCAATTATGGGGGACAGTATGATTTTCATGATCCTGAGTGCAGAATTAGTTAGTAGACCAAAAATCAAGTCGATGTTATTTTCACACTTGATAGTTTAGTTATTCAAATAAATCAATAAAGTCATAGGAATTTATAAAGGAAGCAATTTTATAGAAACTTATATAGGAAGCAATGTCATAGAAACTTATATAGGAACTACTGTTAAAGACTTACCTACTTATATAGGAACCAATGTCATAGAATCTTATATAGGAACCATATCATAGAATCTTATATAGGAAGCAATTTCATAGAAACTTATACAGGAAGCAATTTCATAGAAACTTATAAAGGAAGCAATTTTATAGAACCTTATATAGGAAGAAATGTTGTAGAACTATCTATGAGATAACTGTTGGCGTTTTTACCAATTGCAATAGGGGAAACATTTTTTGCTAGCCAGCGTTTGAGGTACCCACGACGTACACAAAGAATATTTCTGACAAAAACCTAGTTAACTAAAGAAGTAAATGTGGTACTATAAAATGTATATCTCACAACATGTGGAGTTAGACACAAGAGACACAAACGGCAGAAAGGAGACTAAAAAACGTTAACTGAAGTCTCCAAACGTAATATGATTGGGTTAATTTTCAATTTACAGGATAAAACTAAATCGTTTTTCAAAAATAATCTATGCTTCCGTAACATTCGGTAAGCTAGGATACAAAATCCTAGCCAATACTGATAAAATTAAACTAGCAAGTGAAAATATTTCATTTTCGCTATTTCTACTTATAGTAAGCTTCTTACTCAAATTCCTTAAAGAATTGATCATATAGCAACAGTAATATACCTTATCAAAAATACATGTTTAAAGACTACTATAAAGTTTATACTAATTCGATTTTTCATTATATCGGCTTTCGTGCTTCTTATACCTCCTTAAATTCGAAATATAATCCCATCTTGAGTTGATACTTTTTTAAATGTATTTAAGTACATTTATTTCTTAACCAAAAAAAGAAGGGATCTTTTTGAGAGGCTTGAAAAAGGAAGTTTCTTTGATGAATAGAATATTATCCGGTTTTTCCTTTTTCTCGTATTCTTTCTATACTCTATAATATTCTTGACTCATTTCTTTCTCGTCATAAGTTAGGACCGTGTTTTTTCTACGCTTTCTTATTCTCTGAACTTCAAGGTTTTTTTCTAAAAACCAAAAGAAAAGACATAAAATCCTTTTTTTTGTCCTCTTTTTTCCTTGTGCACTCCTTTCTAATATGCTTCGGTTACTCTTTGCTTTTCCACTCGTTGCTTTTGCCACTCTTCCTCCTCGCTCCTTATCCTTAGTTTTTTCTTGTCAGTGTTTTTCAAATCAAAGGAGTAAAAAGGGTCTTAAGGGAGAAGAAGATTCTCTGTCCGATTTAATAGAGACTGATATCTTTATTCATGTTATCTTCTTATTTATTTATTTTTATTTCTTTAAAAGAACAATAACAGAGGTCAAAAAATCTCGAGCGACACTCTTTATTTTTTGGGGGGTATTCCATACACTCTAAATAAAACATTTTATAAAAAGACAAAATATACAAAATTGAACTTTAATAAGTCTGTAATAACAGCTAATGTTCCTTTAAATTCCTGTGTGAAGAATTTGATTTTGTTTTATTGAACAGCTACTGGTAATTACTACTCGAGTTTGTGATTAGCTCTTGTCGAGAAACAGTTTGTTAATGTTTTACCTAATCAGTTTTACTTCCCCTAAACAAAATTATTTCCTTGAGAAGAACTTCTGTAATGGGCTAGAAATGACAGCATTCACAAAATCTCGTAATTTCCTTATGAGGATCTTGACTTATTCAAGTATATCGTAGACTAATTTATATTTTAAATACAATGTTTTGGAAACTCAAAAGAATCCATTCACCAACCTATAATCTTATCTTATCTACATACTTGAAAGGGGTCCTTCCTTTAAAGTCTCTGACAACTCAATCAATGACTGACAAATCGAATGGTAATACTCACTCCGATTTGAGAGAGCTAAAATTCAGTAAAAAGTTAAACTCAAAATTAACAATAATTGCACTTCGCAGTGGTTCAGAACCGACCCCAATATTTTGATGAAGCTTGTAGGAGCCTTATCAGTTGTATACCCTCATTATAGACTAGTCATAGAACACACATGTCTCTAGGTCTAATAACTATGACGGCGATAGTTAATGTAAAAGTTGCTTTCATGACTGTAACTATTGCATCAACTATCAGTGTGTATACGGAGCTTGAATGTTTTCACAAACTTTAAAGCAATGCACAGTCCATTGTAAACAGACTGAGGTTGTGGTAGTGCAGTGAAGAAACTTCATTTTCCTAGATTTGGTTGAAAGAGAGACGAAATAAATATTTGTAATACTCAAGATAGTTCCGGCGCAATGTGAATAAAAGTTAAAACGATAAAAAAAACTACTGTATATTAACTGATAAATCGTTAAATGGAAAATTAAATTTAGCACTGTTTATGAGTTGTATAGAATTGAATTACATATCACTTTATATTATTTTATTAAATAGTATTATGTATTTTATTACTGTATGTTATTATATAGGTATATTTTTTTATACAGGTGATTGGTACGATTTTATTTATAGAATATTTCAAATCTGTTTTCATTATGTAAGTATAGTTAAATGAATAATTGTTTTAGACTTAAAATTAATATGATATTTATACAAATTCCTGTTTAAATTGTAGTTCTCTGAATTCGTATTTAAACAGCTCTTTGTTCGGAATTAAATAGAAAGTAAACATCCAAAACAAATAGTAATTAAAGGAATCGAGTTGAGTAACCTTCAGGACGCCTTGGAATTTATAATTCACTGTTTCCTTGTTTTAAAGGTCTTCCTCACCCTCAGTTCGGCTTTATTAAAACAGAACCCCAGCGCCTTCTTAACGATAAAAGCTGAAATGTTAAATGAAACTTGGCAGAAGAGAAACCTTGAAGGGTTAGATTTAAACACCAAGTTAAGTCAAACGCTAGTAGTAAATGCTTACAACTAGTTGTATTGTAACAAATTTCGTCCGGGGTTGGTTCAAGTTTTGAAGTTTTCAAAAGCCTATATTTAATTCATGATTTTCCTCTAGTCGACTTTGTAGGCTGGTTGTTTTGGTTGCCTCCCAATCAGACTGTTTCATTGTAATTTCAGAGTCTGGGCCAAAACCCTCAAAACCGAGCAACCTGAAACCCCCTCCCTCCAACCCAGCTTCCATTCATGAATAAGAACTAGTTTATTTCAATATTAGAAACAGTTATCTTTGTTGGTCGAGTTTCAAATAATATTAAATAAATTAAAACGTACTTCTATCAGGCACAACAAAGAAACCATATTACAAAGAGTAAAAATATATTAATAATAATTAATCTAAATTTAATATAGCTTTTCACTAACAATCGGTGAAACAGATTTTTGGTTGCTGATAAACTCTCGATTGTAACAAGGATCTTTATCGAAGGATTGATGGTTAGTTGCTTGTAAATTCTCGACTGTAACAAGGATCTATATCGAAGGATTGGTGGTTAGTTGCTTGTAAACTCTCTATAGTAACAAGGATCTTTATCGACGGATTGGTGGTTAGTTGCTTGTAAACTCTCGACAGTACCAAGGATCTTTATCCCTAATCGAATCCCTGATAGTTAAGACGTTTCCACCCTGATGATTATATTAAGTAGATGTGTGAAGTTTTCAAAAATCTCCTGTTAGTGCTTGGTGGTTAGTTGCTTGTAAACTCTCGACAGTACCAAGGATCTTTATCCCGAATCGAATCCCTGATAGTTAAGATGTTTCCACCCTGATGATTATATTAAGTAGATGTGTGAAGTTTTCAAAAATCTCCTGTTAGTGCTTAACAATTAACAGCACTACAGCGGGTTTGCTCAATGGACCTACTATATGTCCAGGTACACCCCTTCCCGAAAGAAAAATAAAAAAGCATTCAGTACATATGTATGTTGTTGGTTTAGTCTAGTGATGATTAAGTCAGCGGATCATATTTAAGAAAATACAATAAAATAGAAAAGTAGAGGAGGCGGAAAACGGTAGTATGTAGTATAGTATCCAGAATAATGAGATGTTTATCATTATGGTGAATTAAAATTAAACTTTACATTATACCAGAAATATTGAAGAAATGTAGAACATTATTATTATTAATTCAAGTCCTCTCCCACACAAACTTTTATAAATGTTCTCTATTATTAAAATACTGGGATCAAGGAGACACGCACCACACACAGATCCCAGGAGATTATAGCAATTATTTGAAAGATTGTGTTACATATTTTATTACATTTTAAGTAAGTTATTTACTTACTTAATTAATTACAACTATTTCCTCAGTAGTCGGAGAATTACTAATTAGGGTTTACTAAAAATTATTTGATACAAGAGGAGATTGAATATAAGTAAGGAGGGAGAGATTAAGGAAATTCTTTGGCTTATTCTTATTTCTTCTTGGAGATTTTATTCTTAGTAAAATAACAAATCAAATTAAAAATTACATTAAATATAACACACTCCGTAGTGAAGCATTAGAATTCAGTTATTGCTGTTATAAAGGGAAAAGAAAACACAAGGTTATATTTTATCTCCAATTTTTTTTTTAGCAGGCGTTTTAATGAAAACTTCATTATTTGCCTTTTCAAAAATATTACATCTCGTATGGTTCCAAATAGAAACACGATGAAAGTAAAAAAAAAAAATTAAAGCGGAGCTAGTAAAGCCAGTTTTTAGAGGTGTAGGTATGGGAGGTAAAGCAAGCAATACTTTGGCCCAGCAGGAGGTCGCAAGAATATGTGAAACCATATGGTTACATTGTTTATGATACCGCTTGAATACGTTTTGGAACCGGGAATTAATAACCAACATACCTTGCATTCACCCTCACCCTTATACCTCTCAAGCAACACTTCCCCAACATATTTTATATGAAAACACGTTTCAGACACTCCTGCGACATAAACATTACTCGGTAATATACTAGGCTCAATATACGATACTCCTGTTTTTTTCTATTAAAAAAACAAGCAGCGTATTTTTATATAACAACCTAAAAAATGTAATAGGAATACAAGCTAAGGAATCTCAAGAGTGTGTGTAATGGATGGCAAAGAACTTGAAGAAATTTATTACAAACAAATTTCGTAATAATATTATTTTATTTTTTTTACCGTTTTGAATTCGTGTTAGGGTAGAAAAGCAATGTTTATGTATTTAAATTCAACAGTAGGCTATATTGTAAATAAAAGATGAATCTAAAATAAAATCTTTAAAAAAGACAAATGTTCTCAAATATAAGCCATAAAAAGGAACAGTAAATAATGGATTGATAAAGTCTGTGCTGAAGCTTAAGGGCCTAATTTATTAAGCGGATTTTAATTAAATTGGTATACATATTTAGCACGGTCATATCTAGAGGTGAAAATATTATCTAAAACTATCCTATCTTTAAAAAATTTAATCAAATTATTTTCTCGTTTTGCTTAACTAGCAATTGCAGTTTGAAAAATACTGATTATTTGCACTCTGCCGCAATAGTTTCACAAAGTTTTAACAATAATAATAATAATCCGAGGCGTAACACTATAGGTAGGTAGGATATGTGTACTGGATGACAACACAGGGGTAGGCATTTCGCTAAATGATCTCTATAAACTATATAATTGTTATGTAAGACTGAATGGACTAAGTCCGAATAGAGCTCAGCCACTTTACTCAAGTAGCTAGAATTTATTATCTAAAGTTCCTGAATGAAAACCGAGCTTGGGGCCCCTTACTGGAGTCGGGAATCGAACCCGGATCTCCTCCTTCCAAAACATGAATGGTAGCATGAATGATGTGGCTCCTTCAAAACATGAGATGCAAACCGAGCTTGGGGCACCTTACCGGAGTCGGGAGTCGAACCCGGATCTCCTCCTTCCAAAACATGAATGATGTGGCTCCTTCAAAACATTGAGATGAAAACCGAGCTTGGGGCTCTTCCCTTACCGGAGTTGGAAATCGAACCCGGATCTCCTCCTTCCAAAACATGAATGAGCCACCTTAGGAGTATTTTAAATGAAACAACCAATTTAAATAGTGATTTTTTCTACAACATGTGATATATTAATAAATTTAAAATAGAAATAATTTTAAATAAAATTAACTTTTTTAAAATGATGGTGGACACTCAAAATAAAGGCCGAAAAGTAAAAAACATTCTCATCCCACAACTTTATTTAGATAAAACAAGCTTTCAACTTCCAACCACAAGGTTATCATTCAAAGCCGGAGAATTTTAGCAGATTTCTTTTGAATGCTGAGTTTTCTTTAAGTATCCGACGAGATGGTTTATTATTTTTAAAATAAAAATTTATTAGATGTTTTTTACAATAGTGTGATACCCGATTTTTCCTCCGAATCAGATGGCGCGCCAGTTTATTAATAATATACTTAACAAGTAACAAAATAACTTACAAGCTGTGAAAAAGATAAAAGAAAAAGTATTTTTGACTACTGAAAAGTTTAATATGCCAAATAAAAAACCAAAGTGTTTTAAACAACTTTAGCATTAACGAAAATTCATCTAAAAATAGCACAAGATAAAACTTTTGTGTGTCTAGGTAAGTGTTGAAAATTGATAAACTTTAGTTTTCTGTTGTTTTTTTTTCAGCCAAGTAGTTAAAAGTAAAAAAGAAAAAAAGGTATATAAAATGAAGAGGAGATGGGGGGAAAAGACTCAAGAATAGAGGATCTTTTGAAAAGGGAGTCATTGAATTATAAGTAGAGTTGCTAAAACTATAGCCTGCCTTGGGTTAGGAACTGGCTCATTAATTATTCATCTTTTTTTTTTTGACTAATTTTAGGGTCTATCTATTCTTGAAACTTCCCTTGAAGAGTTGAGAGGTAGAAGGGAACAGTAAAATAAAAGAGGCTTCCAAAAAAAAGTAGAAAATCAAGACAAGAATAAAAAATAAACAATTCTGTAGCATGAAGTCCAGACATGATTGATTATTTGAGTTATAAAGTAAACTATAGGGGGGGGG
>KZ651366.1:465812-497116 GCA_001010745.2 Gerris buenoi
TTTTAAATGATTTTTTAATATTAAAATTTAAATAGATATTATACTGTTTAAATAGAAAGTTTAAGGCCGGAAGTTTCAATCTGGTTTGGTAGCTCATTGGTAGCATTCCCGCTCCATACGCTGGAGGTCACTAGTTCAATCCCAGCTTATGGCTCATTAATTTTTAACGTTATAAATCATTTAGAGGTGAGTCGTTGCCCGTCGCCCGTCGCCGTCGGGACTCTACTCGATTATATAAAAGATATTATATTATGTTTTATTATAAAATATTACTTATAATTATTAATTAATTATTATTATTATCGTTGCTAATAATAAAACTATAATGATGTGCTCATCGCTTCTAGAATCACTAGACATAGGCATTGTTCAGAGATACACAAATATGAAAAATACTGGGTGTTTGTACGGCCTATTGCCGGTGAAAACTGACTTTACTCCTAAACGTGGTTTGATTTCGCAACTTGAGTCGTCGTAGTGTGAATATGAAGAGAAACTTGAATCTCGCAGTCTCCCAGTCTCCTGGTCGCGAGAGAGTTCGAAACGCGATTTGCGTTTCACCGTCTAAATAGGGCCTTAAATGTAAACAAACTCGCTAATCGTAAAATTATAAATATCAATAAAATTGAAGAATTCTTCTTCTTTACCGCGCTAGAGTGGTGTAGAAGAGGAATTCTTAAAAACTATGAGACACGCATGCGCAATTAATACAGGTGCGTAAAGAATCACTTTCTACGAATCTAAAAAGAGATACAATGTTTATATTACGTATCAATTGTAGGTAAAATAATTTTACTTACAAAAACCATTAAAAAGACTATTTTCAATTTAGACTATTTTGCAATTAGATTATTAATCAATTTAGATTATGGTGCAATTTAGACTATTTTCCTTACCTAGTTTATAGAAGTAGAGATGCAATTTACTGTTTTTCTTAATTCGTAAAACATTCTTTTTTATTTCTGCTAAAAAAATGGTGCAATTTACACATAATCAAAAAGGTAATGAACGAATTTCGTTATTGTCATTTTTTTTTTTTTTTTTTATTTTTAATTTATTCTTAGCCCCTATTTGACGAGGATTCGGGTTCTGATTTTTCTGAGATGATTGACCTTAGTAATACCGTGTTCCCTAATGCAGCAAATTTTACTTCAATTGCTTAGTGTCAGTATAAAAATAAAATTACCATTTGTTCACCTTCCGCAATGTATAAGTATATTATAGCAGAAGCTATTTTCGAAAGAGAATTATAAAAGAAAAATACCAATTTAAATTGTTTATATGGTCATTGGTAGAGTAAATCGATAGCGTTCGGATATTTCGACGTCTCGTTCTAACTTTTCATTGTATAGTAAAAAATGTAATTTAAAGAAAACTTCAACAATATCTTTGGTTCATTTAACATTGTATTACTTTTTAATTCTATTTTATTTTCGAAAAATAAAAACATGGTTAAAGAATACAGAGTGTCGAAAGGACGATAAAGAGGAAAGTGAATGAATGAAGGAAAAAAAAGAGGCCAATTTCAAAAGAGTAGTTGAACAGAGAGAAAAACTGTAAAAAAATATAAAAAAAGAAGTTATAATAATGATAATAATAAATAAAAAAAGGAAACCTCCCTCCAATTCACTTATTCGAAATTACAATAAGAACTCCCGCCTTTGCCCTGTCAAAATATATAATAAACCTTAAGAAGAAGTGACGGGGCCAATATAGAAATGATAAAAATGGAAGAAGTGAGAACCATTAAGTTTGAATTGTTAACAGTGAGAGGGGAAAAAAAACAACTCTGTTGTTGGTAAAGAAGAGGAGGATATAAAAAAGCTCTCTTCCTTTCGATACAAAAAAGGGAGGACTGAGAAAGTAGAAAAAAAAACAACTTGAAAATATCGTCTAAAAATGATATTGTGGTATAAATTTGTTGGATTTTTGTCGAGCATATTTTGCCCTGCCTCCGGATAACGTAGCAGGTAGTATTCACACAATAGAAAACCCCTCTCCCTTTACCTTCATTGTATGGGATATAGTGGTAAGGGGTAAGTGGAAGGTAAGGAAGAAATATGAGAGGGTCAGGCTATGAGATAAGAGCCACGAGCCCTTATTGTAAAGTGTGGGAGAGCGCCAATAGCCCCCTTCTTTCCTCTTATTGCACTGAGAGGCATTAGGAGAGAATATACCTTAACAAGTTAGGAAATATTTAGGAACTCTAGGTGAGATATTGCCCTCCTAATCAGAATTGGGGTAATCAATATATACAAACACACACACATATTATATGTGTGTGTGTGTATGTTTTGTAGAAACTCGATACAACGTTTTAGTTGGGCTCAGTAGAGAAAAACAATAGCATTAAAACACCTAGAGGTCGACCAAGAAGTCATGGAAATCTGAGGAGTGCGCTAGTGTCATGTACAGTCAGTTTTTAATAAAATAGACCACTGTCAAAAAACACAGTGTTGTTCTTTGGTTATTAATCATTTTATTTTTTTAAATTCTATATTTTTTGCTACAGGCAACAATGTACCTGATAAGAAATCACTTCTACTAAACGGTAATATCTTTATATTATTATTTATTGATTATTCCTCTTTATTTCTGAGTTTGATTTGTTACTTTTGATTTCCTACCCCGTTATTTGTAGCGTCCTTTTTATTTGCATCATCCCGTGGATTTGTGGATCGTACGAAAATCGTTCAGGACAGTTGTGACTATAACTCGCACTGTATTAAAACAAACAAAACAGGAAACCTAACAAATTGGAAACCTTCCTGTTGTTATTTGTGAGATTTGACATAACTGCGCATGCCATACAAACTAGAATAGCACCCGACTATACTGACTTCGGCAATACTCGGAAGTTCCGACTTTAAACGAAGCTAAGCTTTCAGTTTCTACCGTGTTCATGACTTCTTGGTCGACTTCTAGCATACTGAAACAAATTAAAGGCATCCTAACTATACGAAGTACAGTTAGGATTCCCGTCACCAGCGGAATGGCCTCCATTTACGGGGTCCTTACAGGATATATTATGAAATAATAACTGTACCGAAAAATTAAATAATACGTTGGAAAACATTTTTAAGAAAGAAGAGAAATAATCCAGGAGATAGCGTGTGTAAGACATAGCCGACCCAATATTCTTTAAGGGCTAAATAATTAACTTAAGGGCTAAATATTCTAACTTGGTGTCAATCAGTTATTAACTGCAAGTAAAGGCGGAAACACACTACTATCACGTCACGTGACATCGCAAGACGTGATGTTTTGTATGTACTGAAAGCTACACTGATAGCACGTGACGTGACGTGATAATAGTGTAGCTGCAATGTATATACAGACCTTACTATATCAGCATCGCACACTTTTTTTCACGTGATATCAAGTCACGTGATGTCACGTGAATTGATGGTAGTGTGTTTCCGCCTTTAGAATTTTTGTTTACAAGTGAATCTTTTGGTGTCCTTTAAGAATATGGGGTCGGCTACGTTCACCTGCCAAGGTTTGACATCAGCTATTTAAAAATATGGACCGAAAGAAAGCTATTTTGGTGGAAAATGTGATTTCTCATGATCCTGAGTACAAAATTAGTTAGTAAACCAAAATTCAAGTTAATGCTAGTTCGTCACTTTATGTATTATATATTTATATATTATTTTTAACAGCTTACGCCGGCACTATATTATTGAAGGGCATCAAAAGATTAACTTATACACAAAATTCCAGCTTGCTTTTAGTCAATCACTTTTAAGCATGCTATTTCCTGGAATAAATGAAGGCTTTTTTAGATTCATTAAGAATTCAATAAAGTTGCAGTAATAATCAAGAATGTATACGTAATTTAAATAATTGCTTATAATAAAATTAAAAAAAAGCATTTTGAAAAATGATTTATAAATAATTAGAAAATACAAATACATGAAAGCTATCTTGCATGCAACACTCCTTGTCTTAAGAACAAACACAAAAATTAACCATAACTCTACAAGGCTTTACATGTATTTGTATTTTAAGATAAGAGAAGACATAAATGTAAAATAAAGGCATACTGAACGAGTAACAGTAACAATTACATACCCCAGGAAGTACTTTAATGTTATGTAGAGCATTCTGAGCTGCTAAAGCCGCTTGCCTTGTGTAGAACGTCACGAAGCAGCAGCCTGCAATCAAAGATAACACATAATGCTTAACATACTTCATACTTTAAACATGTTAATCATATTAGTAGCTAAGCATATAAAGATAATTTTGAGAACAAAATTGCCAACGTATGTTTAAAATAGTGTAACATTTCTCGGAGAATAGGAGGAAGAGTGTGTTTAAAATGATGATGTCTCCAGATTAACAAGATACGATGCTATTAAAAGAACAGTGAAGCACTAATTATTAATGACTGAAGAACAGCACTATTATTAATTATAATTATTTTGACTGAGGAGAGGATTGTGACTCTTGCCTTATGCCTTATCATGTGGTGAATGCTAATGTGTTCACACATTGTGTGAATGAGTTAACACATTGGCCATTTGATAAGGCATCATATGGTTCAGTTTCATACCATAAGGCGTCCTATCACGGGCTTTAGCAGGTTTAAAGGCCTCCATACACACTTCAACTTGGTTGTCCAACTATGTCTCTCAACTTGGTTGATCAACATCAAAAAAAGTTGAACAACATCAGTAGAGAGAGAAACAGTATAAAGAGAACCCAGCATAAAGTGGAACTATACCCGAATAGTTTCGTTCCTGTGACTGTCAGTCACTATGTATGGTTCTTATAACTTTTGAAACAAAAGAGATAAAAAACATAAGCTCCACCCACCATTATCAAAAGGGTTTTGATGTCTTTCAACTTGGTTGTTCAACTTGTGATTTGGTCTCTCATCTTGCCCATACACACTTCAACTTCAACTTCAACGTCAACTCAACCAAGTTGGACAACAAGTTGATGTGTGTATGGGGGCCTTAAGGCGTCACAAAGAAGGGCTTAGCTTCAATGGCCAGAAAGCTGACTTTAGACCTAGAAAAAGTTGAAGAGAAAACCTTACTCGGGATCACATAAGAGAAATTAAGTTCTTCTATTACTGATGAAGGTCACTACACTGAAAACCGGCTTATAGAAATTAAGATAAGTATATTTTCATAATTACTATGATTTAGAAGAAATTTCCGTCAAAAAACGACACGAAAAATGAGATGCTCTTAAATACCGTGACAGGAAGTTGAAATATAATAGGAGGTAGATTGGTTTTCACTTGCATTCATTGTAGTTCTACATTTCGCAGATAGAAGTTCTAAATGTTATATAAAATTATATCAGAGCTTTTTTTAAAAAAGCTCTGATATAATTTTAAGAAGGAATTAGACCAAATGGTAATCAAAATAGATTAATGATTTATAATTTCGCACCTTAAGATCCATCTAATATATCAATTAGACAAATTTATACTTATAAATTTGTTACTTGATATATGGATTCAATGCCAATAACATATAATATGATTTTCCATGGAATGGAGGAAATGGGATTTTGTTTTACATTGAACTTGTGGATAGACTCCTTTTTTATCTGAAGTACTAAAGTCATAGGCATTGAGGAAGTCCAACAAAGTTAAGTGATCTAGAGGTACAAACTTTACTTACTCTATTTTCTTAAATAAAATATAATTTCTTTATGTTTATTTCTCTATAATTTCCATCAAAAAGGTATATAATTTACGTTAAATTCTAGGTATTTTGAATAATTTCTTAAGTTTTATTTCTTTTTTTTAAAAAATAATACATTAAGATTATAAAGACCAAGATAACAATAGTTCCAATTCTACTTCCAAATAATAGTCATGTTGGAAAGAAAATTACTTACTGTATATCAGGATAGAGAAACCAAAAAAATAGACTTTATACATTAGACATTATTAGTCATAATATTATAGGTTACAAGTCTAATGATTACCCTTAGGCTTCGGATAAATTGAGTCTATTATAACTATAAAATGAAAATTAATATCTTGCGTGTTCAGAACGTACACTATAGTTTATACATACTTTCATTAGAAAATAGTTGTTTAAAAAATTATAAATAGCAATGAAGTTTATTCAAAGCAGAACATATATATGTTTCAGTTGGCTAAACAGGGGGAAAAAACTATAGGAAGACATTAAAGGCAATCATTGACTAGAAAACTTAAGAATCGCTAAATAATTCAGTGGTCTAAACGTTTGCTCAAGAACCAGCACGACTATCGAAAATTGTTCGTTCATTCTTTTTCTTATGAACTTTTACTTCTCAACAATTGTAGAGTATGGTATCGCGTGTGTCAGGGGCGTTTTCATATTTAATGCCTTTCAAAGTTCCTATTAGAATTCGCTAGATTTCTAATTTTAAGGAAACAAGAGAGAAGAATAAATAGCACCGAAGGTTGAAATCTAAGAATAAAATAACTGTAAAAATAATATCGTCGGAATACTTTTTCAATAGTCAATTTACGAGTATAATGATATCATTTATTGAACGATAACTTGACACAAATATAAACAAAGAAAAAGAAAAAAAATCTATCCGATACAACTCAGACAAACTTTCTTATATACAAGTTCATAAGTTCAATTATTTTTGCTTCAAACTTGAGCAACTGAATTTGAGCTCCATTCAATTCTCGATTTCACCTCGGGTGTATAATTTTTATAAACAAGTAAGCCAAATTTCGTCAAAATCGGCCTAGAAGTTCAAGTCTGCATAGACAGGCGAAATACAACAGACAGAAATGTGTTAAAACAACTTATTTGGACTCAGGGGACCTCAAAACGTGTAAATCCAACAAAATCTCAAAACCGACTTTTCACGCCATCACAATTCTTTCTCTTTATAGGAAAAAGTAAAAAAGTGACAACCATTAATCAAAAACAATGTACCAGTACAATTCTGACTGTATATTAAAATTAGTAGTGATAAAAGTATTATACATTATAATTATTCTAATTATTATTTCGGAGTTTAAAATCAATCTCCGACATGAAGTAGACTAACCTCTTACTAAATCTTTTTATTAATGTACCTAACTCTTTTTCTACTGCAATAGGTACTCATGATGGCCTTTTGAAGGCTGAAAGCTTCTTTGTTATTGAAGTAATTACAATTAACGTGGAGAAACAGTTTGTGTTATTCCTTTAAGATGACCGTCGATTTCCAACATGAAGTACTCTTACATCTAACTAAATCTTTTTATTAATGTAACTTTTTACTTTCTCATATAAAGAGAAAGTATTGTGATGGCGCGAAAATTCCATTTTGAGATTTTGATGGATTTACACGTTTTGATGACCCCTGAGTCCAAAAAAGTTGTTTTTAAAAAATGTCTGTCTGTCGTCTGTGCAGACGCCTGGAGCTTAAACTACTGGGCCGATTTTGACGAAATTTCGGCATACATGTTCAGAAAAATCATACCCCGAGGCGAAATCGAGAAATGAATTTTAACTCCAAATTTGAGGGTACTACCCCCCAAAAACTCTGAAAAAACATGAAAAAAAAAATTCTCGAAAACGGTTCCGACGATTTTGATTAAAACATTCTAAAATGTAGTCAATTTAAATACAAATCTAACGGTATAAGCCATTTTCCCGGGAAATATCTAGTTCCTGAGAAAATAGCTTAAAACGCGGATGGAGAGAGCCCGGGTTCGATTCCCCGCCCAGAGGAAGTTATTTTTATGATAATTTTTGATGGAATTTCCCATAGTAATTAAATGCACATATATGAGAAAGTTTGTCTAAGTTGTCTCGGACCGATTTTTTTTCTTCTGCAATAGGCACTGAAGATGGCCTTTTGAAGGCTGAAAGCTGCTTTATTAAGTAATTTCAATTAACGTAGAGAGGCAGTTTGTGTTATTCCTTTAAGCTTACGTCCATAGACGCTCCAATATCTAGTATAGGTAATTATATAATATAACATAAAAATGCTTTGCCTAAATATTACTGCCAAGCTTATCGCGAAGGTACGGAAGCATTATAATTAGGGTTAGGAATTGACATAAAAAGCATATTTTTTTCCTAAGCTTTAATAACAATGAAAATCCTAATTTTCGTATTTTGGGGGCTCTGCCTTCCCCCTTTCAAAACTTATAAGGACATAAAAAAGCATATTACTGGGTTTAAAGAATATTTTCACATATTTTGCACATTAGAGAATATTATGAAATATTTTAATGATAAAGAAATTCTAAGTGGGGGAAAAAAAAAAATTTAAAGCCGCGTGAAGCAAATAATCTGGGGTAATTCAGGTAGTGTAAAGTCGATTTTATTTTCAATACCAATGATCCTTTTATAAGACATGAGCAGCGTACTTAGAGGATAACCATCAGCAGATTCGTAGTAATATTGAATTAACTCCTAGTTTAGGGATTAACTCCTCCTTTAGAAACATATTGTTTCTGTTTTAAATTTGTGACCATGCCAAAGGATAGAAGTTACCGAACTGCCCTGCTCTGACAGCGATGCATACATACTGAAAGCGGGGATGTGTTTAAAAGTGCTGTTCCCTAAAATGGTCCATATAACCTACTTCGCCCATACTGTTTTTCATCAGCTATAAATGACTTAATTTCAGCGGGTAAACAATTTGTATTAAAACTCCAAGTCGAGTGTCATCTTCACGGAAATGCTTCCAGGGACCCTCTTCCTCCAGAGCCTATCCAAAGATGGGAACTTGAATAAGAGCGGCCCTTTATTTCGCCGAACATGGAAAAAAAGTGAAAGTTCTATTTAAAGAATTCGACAAAGAGGATGACATGGCAAATTAAAAAGCAAAGCAGGCACTGGAAACCGTTCTAACTTTGACGCAGCTAAATTTTATACGAGCTCATTTTTTTTATGTTGCCACAGATGATAGAAGAATTGGAGTGCATAAGGCACTTCCTTGACTTCAGCTGCTAAAGTTGTCTTGGAGCTCCAAAAAGCAGCGATGAAGTGACCAAGCCAAAAAGGAGAGCAAGCCAGAAAAAAACTGGATGCTGCTTTAAATAGAAATTCAGATTGGAATGAAATAGTTAATATATTTAAAATAATGCAAGGAGGAGACGCAGTATCAAATATTAAAGACTGCTCTATATTGAAGTATAGAGCCAATTGTTTCTACCAACGTGGAAAGGTCATTTACGAAATTAAAAAATATACTAGCCAAAAATTGCTTAAAATTGACCATAGAAAATTTTGAAGAGATATTTTTTTTTTTTCAAATTTTCATAAAGAAAATAAACATTTGAATAGAAATGAATGACATAGTTATCGAAGATTGGAATCAAAACAGTTTAAATTTGAACGGTTTAAAATTTGAGAACAATTGACCTTTTTTATTTCAATTCACGTTAGCATATTTAAAATAAAACGGAATTGAAAGCAATCAGAGCAAATAGTTTTCTTGAACTTCGTCCATTTTCTCAACAATTGCGAAAAACTCATTAGCAAAAGAATAATTCACTTAGTAAGTAAAAGATAAGAAGAGATTATCATTATTTCTAGCCAAGTTAAAATAAATTAAAAATAAGATACAAACCATTTGCAATCAAAGTAAGTATATAGTCTTTTAGATTGCGAAATAATAATCTCACTTTAATATTACTATTGCATAAATGTTTTCAAACATGTATTGTATTATAATTAAAATTCTGTACTGTCAATGATTACACGTTTAATTTAATATAATATGGGTTAATTATCAAACAATAACTACATCCTTAAGATTCACCCAAATATTTGAGGGAGTTTTCTTTTTACTTTAGAGAAGAGCGTTTAGTAGTTCTTCTAGTTTCTGAGCTAAAAAATAAATTTTAAAAAAGCATGAGATTTTTGATCTGTCTCGATTCCAATCTATGGGCTAATTTCGACAAACTATCGAAATGTCTTTTACTTTTAAACATATTGTCCAGGAGATAGCGTGCAAAAAATTGTCTGACTAACATCAAGCTAGAATTTTGTATACAAGTCAATCTTTTAGCGCCTTTTAAGAATATGTAGTCGGCTAAGTTCGTCTGTGGGACATAGCTGGGCAATAAGCGTTTGAAAAAAACAAACCGGCGGAGAGCGGCCATGTCTCACCAATTATGGTGGACAATGTGATTTTCATGATCCTGGGTACAGAATTAATTAGTAGACTAAAAATCAAGTTAATGTTAGTTTGTCCCTTGACAGGTGAACACGTTTAATTTTAGTAATATTTGAATAACTAACCTATCAAGTGTGAAAATATCATCGACTTGATTTTTGGTCTACTAACTAATTCTGTACCCAGGATCATGAAAATCACATTGTCCACCATAATTGGCGAGACATGGCCGCTCTCCGCCGGTTTGTTTTTTTCAAACGCTTATTGCCCAGCTATGTCCCGCAGACGAACTTAGCCGATCACATATTCTTAAAAGGCGCTAAAAGATTGACTTGTATACAAAATTCTAGCTTGATGTTAGTCAGACAATTTTTTGCACGCTATCTCCTGGACTATATGGTGTTTAACAAAAAAATAATTGTGCGCATAGAAGATCGACATTTATATGAAACTCAAGAGTGGATTAATTGTTACTATAAGTTCATGAAATTTCATTAAAATAGGATGGTCAGATTTTAGGATATGGTAGTTCCTATCGTACACATGAACAAAAAATGGATTTCCGTCTAGAGGTCGACCAAGAAGTCATGGAAATCTGAGGAGTGCGCTAGTGTCGTTGTTTTGGTGTCATGTATAGACAGTTTTTAATAAAATAGACCACTGTCAAAAAACACAGTGTTTATTTTGTTATTAAACATTTCATTTTTGATAACTTCTATCGACTGTACTGACTTCGGCAATATTCGGAAGTTCCGACTTTAAACGAAGCTAAGCTTTTATTTTCTTCCGTGTTCATGACTTCTTGGTCGACCTCTAGGAATATTTAATTTTGAAGGCTTAAAATAATTTCGTTCTTCAGAAAGATTACAATCCATTATCTTTGGTAAGCTATCGGAGGCAAAAATAATTTTTTTTAAATACTTCAAATTATTGTAGAACTCTACCAGAAAGAGATTTCGCCAATAATAATTCGTTGGACTAATTAAATCTAGAAATATAAAGTTGTATTAAAACATTAACTATCAGCCAGTTACATAAACCTTTATTTTTGAAAACAAAAATAAGATAAAAAACACCGAGAATGTAATAAAATAGAACGGGAAAACCTCAAAAATCTAAAACTTAAAACTGAAAATACGAAAATTTAATGATCCCGCGGGCATCTCAGCAGACAGTTTATTATTTCAAAAAAGGGCCTTTCCCTGTGGCCCCGGCGTGGAACTTTATTTACTCCTGGCTTTCACCGAAACATTCCCTAGAGGCCAATTTATAATTTCCACGCTGGTGCACTTCGCAGCCACCCCTTGCCACTCTGAAAAACTTATCTCGGATCTGCCTCATAAAAGCCCACTAACCCCTGAAATTATTATCAGAGAAGGGTTTTTTGAAGGAGGTAACCTAGACGTGGGCAAGAGTCAAGTAGGAAGTAATTTCGGACGAAAACTAAAATTAAATTTAATACAGCACACGAAATTAAATTAGTGGCGTTTAAAACGAGCGTGGTAAAAATACAGAGGGGATAAAGTAAAAATTAAAATGTTTAGTACAATTTCAGTTATTTATTTTCGGTTTGAATGATATTAAAATTTTAAGTCAAGCGATTATAGTAGTGGGATTATTTACAACATGGCGCGAGAAAAGCGGTGAGGTACAAATCACACCCTAAAATTGTCTACTTATCAAAATAGATTCACATCTAAAAATAATTACTTGTACGCCAACTCTTTCCATTTTCTAAGAGCATTTCAGATGAGTAATCACCGCAATTTAATAATAAATTACAGGGAGATACTAAAGGTTTCCAATATTCATAGATACCGAGTGTTTTTAAAACTCTAAGCACTCCTGATATTAATTACACGGAATTTTTGTAGATGTTTGATTTAAAATATAATTAGACAAAATAAATGACATAAATAAAAAATGTGTGTGAGAATTACGCATTAGAAGTGAAACTTAAGTTCTAGAAACAGTTGATTTTATGCATTGCTTTCTTAGCATTTGTTGACGATTTTTTTTTATCTCAGGATTAAGAAATTTATTTGTGGAAGTTAATTGAAAAATAAAATTTTATCAAATAATGTAGAATAAACATGGAAACAATATTTATATATAATATATTATTATAATGTATATACCAATTCTGTGGATTGAAAAATCATCTACGTCCGTAGTGCAATGGTCAGTACTTTGCCTGCTGAATCAGAGGTCGGTGGATCGATACTAGTCCAAAAAAAATATTTATTTACAGGTAAATCAACTGCCTAATTAAGCCGACAGTTGATTTACCAATAAAAAATCTTTTACTTAAACGAGTCTCGAATCACAAACTTCGTTACATTCAATTTCATTTCATACAAGCCAATTTAGTCTACCGTGCCTAAAAAAGTCTTACTTAAAAAAAGACAAAGTTAATTGATTCTATTACATGGTGCATTCTCAAAATCCAGTCTAATATTTGATTTGACATATGTAAGTAATCGAGGATCAGTAATACAAACATAAGTAACCCATCGATTGCACCCTGGGTTTAGATGTAATAATAATCATCCTAGATTATGATCTAGGTCCTAGATCATTACGAACTTAGTTTGGCATAACGCTAACAGGATTTGTGTTTGCAAACTAAGTAGAAGCGCCAGACATATCGGACCTACCAGTGAGACATGTTTCGAACTGATGCGTTGAGTATGAGTACACAAATCCCCTATCGTGTAATAACCTCTACTTAAAAAAAACATAAAACCCTAGATTTATTTAGAGAATTTATAGTTATCTATAACGAATATTAAAATAAAACTTAAGTTATATCTCACCTAAAGATATTCAATAACTTCAGTGTTAATTTAACGAACCTAACATTCAAACTTTAGACATACCTTTCCAAAGATACTTGTTTACTGTTAACTAATCTAGCAGTAAAACTTTAGTTATAACGCACCTAAAGATATTCAATAACTTCAGTGTTAATTTAACGAACCTAACATTCAAACTTTAGACATACCTTTCCAAAGATACTTGTTTACTGTTAACTAATCTAGCAGTAAAACTTTAGTTATAACGCACCTAAAGATATTCAATCATTTCTAGTGTTTTATTTAACTAAATCTTATAATAAAACTTGAGAATTTTATTTAACCAATCCCAAATAAAACTTTAGTTAAACCGCACCAAAGGCCAAAGGATATTTAATATATTGAGAGTTTAATTTAACTCTCACTTAAATATTTCAGATAGTAAAGAAAAATGTCATTGGAGAGAACGGAAGTAGACGTGTATAATGCTTAACCAATATGCCAAATACGCCTACAGTTATCATAAACAGCTCTGATTAAAAAGAGTAAATATTATCAAATAGCCGTGCACAAAAGATAAACATTTTTATGATTTAGGCGCAACTAATAAATTGTTTAGGTTTGATATCAAATTGAATTTATTATATTCAACCACTGAGATGCGGTAACCACTGAAAGACCCTTACCTTTTTTAAAAGTTTTCGTTTACGTCTGGGAATCGTGAAACATATTTATTTTCCAATAGTAATCTAACAAAACCATTTAGCAATAAAAATGTTAGTTGTTATAAAAAAAATGAAATGTCAACAATGTTAAATATAAATCAACTTATACATATTTAAATTTAATATGTATATTTTACGACTGAAAGAAAGGATATAAAATAGGGTACAATTTCGTTAGTTCAAATGAAAAAAAAAAAAAACTTTTTAAAGGATAGTTCCTCAATTTCTTTTTACTCGTTTCGGTCTCCGGTCTGCTAGAAAGGATAAATGGTTCTAGAAAGGAAGGAGCAGAAGAAAATCTCTATTTTCACGGACTTTTTAAAGAAAGTAGGTAAGGCGACGAAAAAAAGTAAGTTACGTAAAAAAAAGAATGGAGCTTAGACTCGAAGGATTTGCATATGAATTGTGCTTCGGGTTCCTACAGTCGACGGCAAGAATCTCCCAATCTTTTTAAACTTTCTTTATGGGTTAAAAAAACTCCATCTTCTATGTTATTTCTTAACTCGTGCACATGTATAAAATATACTTGAAATTGTTGAAGAAAAGAATTAAAAAAGTTTTTTTGATTTGTTTTTTTAACCAAAAAAAGTTAAATGCAGAAATTTTAAGTAGATTACTTTGAGATATTAGGTTCTCTAAAAGGAATTTCTATAACACTTATAACATTAACATTAGAGTGGAATTAGATAAAATAAGAAGCTATAACACTTATAACATTAGAGAAGAATTAGAATAATTACAAGATAAAAAGAACTTTTTATATACTACGTTTTTTAATTAAATTAATTTATTTTTTGTTTAATTGGTTTACTTATTCTTTTTTGCTCATTCAATGGTTACCTCTCAATAAAAAATCTTACATTTGAAATCTGTCAAAGGAGGTAAATATTGGGGAGGTCAAAGGATTGTAAATATTTGGGATATGAAAACAAATAAAATAACTATTTATAAAAATCATAAATTTGAAATCTGTCAAAATGAAGATTTTTTCCGAACTAACTTTTCATACAGCAAATTTGCTGAAAACTAATTAAATTCTGCTGAAAAATGACTAAAAGCATTAAAATAATGCATTGTTATCGTGTTCTGAGCTGTTCTGAAAGTTTCAAATGTCCAGCTACTCGGGATGTTAGTTAAAATTCGATCGCAAGATTTGTACCGAACAAACAAACAAACATACAAACAAGAAATCAAGTTAATAAAAACGTAGTAAAAAATAAAAAGCTACAACACTTATAACATTAGAGATGAATTATATAAAATAAGAAGCTACAACACTTATAACATTAGAGTGGAATTAGATAAAATAAGAAGCTATAACTCTTATAACTTATAACATTAGAGTGGAATTGGAATTAGACAAAATAATAAGCTATAACTCTTATAACATTAGAGTGGAATTGGAATTAGACAAAATAAGAAGCTATAACTCTTATAACATTAGAGTGGAATTAGATAAAATAAGAAGCTATAACACTTATAATATTAGACTGGAATTAGATAAAATACGAACCGTTTAAGTTCAAATTAAAATTCACAATTTCAGAGAATTTCTCTAATGTATCTAGTTTAGAGTCACCGAACCTTATTACTATTTATTGATTTTTTCTCTCAAGGTATTAGATGAGATAGGGATACATTGATACATAACATCCCATCTCTGACATTCACATTCCCTGGATGAAGCAAGTTAAAAAAAACAACAACAAAAGAATGAGGGTGAGATTTAAATTGAAAGAAATACGTCTTGAATCAGTAGGAGGGAAAATATGCGTTTCGAAGATTTCGCCTTCAAGATTGAAATATACCTGAAAAAGACACTAGAGAGGCGTTTTTTTGTCTGGTTTGTTGTTTGTATGTAAAACGGCAAGAAGGTAACGTTACTAAACCACATAAATCTTTATAGAAGGGGGGAAAAACACCTACGAGGTTCAGACGTAGTATCGGAAAGCTTTGTATGCTAATACCACCTAGACCCTATGGTTATTTACTTTTCAACATCTTCTCACTCTGTCTTCATTTCAAAAGTATCTGTTGTAGAAAAGAGAGTGAGGGAAAAGGCGGGAAAAAAGCTAACCCCGAAAAAATTAAAGCCGCGGGAAATCCCTCCGTCACTGCAGGAGAAGCTCTGCTTCGTTTAATCCCGTCCAAGCACGTACAGGGACGTTAATATTCCGAACCAGAGCTTTTTTTTTTTCTTTATCCCCTCCAAACAAATCCTAAAAAAGTGAAGAAAGCTAACAAAAACCAGTAAAAACCCCAATCCCTGTCTGCAGGCTCTCAATCGCACGATTCCTTTTCTCTAACTCAATTCCTTAGAGTTACCGGTTACAAGAAATCTCGAGCTTAGGGAGGCAGTAAAAAGAGTTAAATCCAAACCTCTAATTCCGAAAACCCACCCCAATGCCCTGTTTCTCATTTATTGTATATTTATTTTTTTTTTAAACTTTTATTTTATGGACCAAAAAAATAAAAATCTAGAAGAAATAAAAGAAAATCTTTTATAACATTGAAAAAAAAACGTCCAACTAAATAAAAAAGACAGCTGTCGTTTTATAACTTGGAATATATGTATTTCAAAATAGATTGCGACTAGACAAAAAGCATTTGAGTCAATTCAATACACTCATTTTTTGAGAAAGAATCGTATAAAAAAAATAATAACATGGATATAATATAAGTTGCATTAGAATTCTATTAAATATAAGTAAATAAATTATTTATAATAAAAATAGTCTGCCAATTATTAGCAGGGTGACAGCTTCCTCGCGTCCTATTGCGTACTTTAATATTGTTTTACTTTTATGTCCTATTACTGTCTAATTTATTTAATTTCACCTCCCTTTTTGCTTCCTAGCTTACCGAAGGTAACAGAAGCTATGTTATCGTTCTGTGGAACGAACATTTTATGTGTGCAAATTAAACAATTCCAAGATATAAATCCGATTCGGAGATCAAGGAACATTTTTGGTCACATGAAAGTTAAAGTCTGTGGAAGATAATTTCATGGAGTTCGATTTTCGATTATTCTACAGATTCCAACATCTTACACACCCTTGTGAATGTATAGAGCTCTCAAACAAGAAACATTTTGTATATCACATATAAGTTGGACGCTAACGAAGTATTCCCTTTAGAACTGTTTCCCTTGTGAAGTTGAAGAAGGTGTGCAACCGACACTGTAGATTGTATTTCCTTCCGAAGAGTTTGTGAAGAACGGAGCTCAAAGTCTTGATTGCGTGTGAAATACAGACAACATAATGTGTTTCGTTCAGTCTTTAGATAATGCCAAGGATGAAGTTTAATATTACTACCTTGCTCTTCTTCAAAACTTCTCAAGAGATCTCTTCAAAAAAGAAAAAGAAAAAATGTTAAAAGGAATTAGCCAGGTGAAGTGTGCCGAAGGGTGAATTCGGATACATTAGAAGAGAAGCCGATGTATCTCATTTAACAAAAGACCTCCAGCCTACACCCTTAAAGAACTTTTCCACAAAGACAGATAAAAACACGCTAGGATCAAAAGGAACTTGGACTGGGAGAGGAGAAGAGTTACCTCATGCTGTAACATTAACTAGCAAGAAAGACCTAAAGCAAAAGAGAGGGGGGAAAAAGATGGAAAAGAGGAATTCGTTGAACTCAACCGTGAAGTTGGGACACGATGAAATAAACCTTTTTACTATGGTCTCGAGTGGATTGAGTCTTAAAGAGTAATAAAACAAGAAAAAAAGATGAACGAACGAGAAAAAGAGAGAAAAAATATACAGAACAAGAGAAGAAAAAACCCACAATTTTAACACGAGCACACAACACGAGAAAATGATAGAGAAGTTAATGAGATCTCTGCGGTAACCTCCTTCCATCTTCTTCTCTTTTTATATTAACTGTGGGGCATTGAAAGAATTGTAGACAACTTGAAATTGCAGAGAAGAATTGTTGAAAAAAGTTGAAGATCATAATCCTCCTGAATTAAAAAAAAGTAGGGCAGAAGAATAGAAATTTAATTTTAAAACTAGTTAAAAGAAACTTGTAACAACGGGAGGAAACAAATAACAGCAAGTGTTGGAGGTTTGAAATAATTCTAAATTACAAATGAAATGAATAAGCAGCATAAAAATAGGAAAGCAAAAATCTAAAATTACTTCTTTATTAAAATCTACAGAATTGATTTTACGAAAACAATTCTTTAATACCATATTTATTTCATTGCAAATTTGAAGTTTTATTTTGCTTCCCAGCTTACCTAAAATAATGGAAGCTATTGTGATAGTTCTGAAGAACGAAAATAATTAATTTCTCCGATTCCGAAAATTCCGAGACAGAAATCAGTTTCCGCACCAGGAAAAATATAGGGTACCATGTAGGGATGGGAGGAAAGGAACGTAACTATAAAAATAACTAGTTCCTGTGTTGGAACGGTTCCAATCGTTCCAAGATTTCATGGAACTACGTTATTTTTGGAACGACTTTGAAATTTTTATTTTACACGAATGTCTATTTATATTTATTTAACAATATTTTTGTCTTAATTCAATTCAAATTAAAAATTATATTTTTGTAAAAAAAAAAATATATTTAAGTGATTATGGAAAAAAATAATACCAAACGTAACTGATTAAAGAGGAAACGGTAACGAGAGCGAGCAAAAGCAAGCATCAATGAAACTAAACAACCAACTTGAAGGGAACTTAAAAAACTCGTTTTGCGTGGAACGAAAACTAACTTGGAGGAACGAGTTTTCGTTCCTCCAAGTGCCAGGCAAAACTAAAACGGAACGTAACTAATCAAAGAGGAAACGGGAACGAGAAATCATAAAGAAACTGTAACTGTAACTTGCACGGAGGGAACGTAAAAGATTCGTTTCGCGTGGAACGAAAACGAGTTGCAAAACTAGTTCCAGTTCCACCAAGCTGGAACGAAAAAGTAAAGATGTTATGGTTGCGCACGTCTTATAGGAGTGGGGATGATAGCTCGAGTCTCGGAATCACTCCAGTAAGCGATGCCTATTTGCCCTTTTTACTTTCCCGGGTTCGATTCCCCGCCCCGGGAGAAGTTATTTTTATGATAATTTTGATGAAATTTCTAATAGTAATTAAATGTACATAATATATGAGAAAGTTTGTCTGAGTTGTCTCGGACAGATTTTTTTCTTTCAGTTCCCTAGTCAACTTCAACTTGTCGCCTTCGCCCTTCGCCACTCGTTTCGTAAATAAAAATATCTTAATATTATTATTATTATAAATGTTTGTATTTTATTTCTACTTTTCATCTTCAGTGAAGAGTCGAACTATATAATAAAGAAACTGGTATTTTGTGGAACGAACCTGCACTAGACTTTGAAACACGTGAAGTATAAAAGGAAAATGTTTCTTTGGAACGACAACTGAAACGTTCCAAAAATAACTAGTTCTTGGAACTAGTTACAGGTTTGGAACGAAACGACGAAACTCGTTCCACTCATGGAACGGTTTTTCCCATCCCTAGTACCGTGTCTATTAGTCGGTCTGTTTTTTTGCCGGCCTGTCTGTTTGTCGGTCAGACGTTCAGTCGGTCTGTCTTTCATTCAATTTTTACGTTCCAACAAATCTTAAAAAATTTATAAATTTGGATAAAAGGTCAATATTAGCCCATTATTGGTCTCACATAAGTATGAACCTTCTGCCCACAACACATATTTATTTACACCTACATCTTCAAAAGTACTCATTTAATTTTTTCTAGTGTTTTAGATTTTACGATATAAGCCTATTGTAGAACTCATTTTCAGTTTCTTGTGCTGAGTGCTATCAGCAGTATATAAATTATTTATATGTGCTATTAAGCATAACATTTATTTCCGCAGTTTACGCAACACCTTAACTTCCAGTTATAGATTATAGATAAGTTATAAGCCGAATCGAAAAATCTACATACAGTACAATGTTTAGGCTAAATGCAAGTCGCAGTCCAGGGGTAAGTCTTCTAAAGCTGCCCTATGGCCCTCAAAAATAGGTTCGCACATCAGACTACGGGTTCTTGAAAATTTATATAGTGGCACACTGCACAGAAGCAGAATAGATGTACTGTGCACTTTAAGTAACTTAAATAAAATTGAAGAACTCAATCACATCTTATTTGAATGCCCAATGTACGACAAGTTAAGGAAGCAGTATCTGCTAATTGTGGCTAACAAATCAAGAAAGCACTGCTGACACAAACATACTTCTAATAATTGATCCCACTTCAAATAAAGTAGTCAAACTTTTATATTATTTTTGCTTCCGAAAAAAAAAAAAAAAAAAAAAAAAAAACAGTTTTAACAGACAATAATAGGTTGTTGCAATAATAACTTTTTAATAACGAGATCATTTCTTTTGTTTGAATAATTTTTAACTCTGTTTATATGAAAGAAAAAAGATATAACTCGGATAAGTTTATAATATATGTTACTACTTTATATGATTCAGTAAGAAATAAAAAGGATTTTAAAACGGTATTTTTAGAATTAAAATTGTTTTTCTAAGGGTGTATACTATAAGTATACAAATAGTATTTTTATTTTACCTGTATATGAATAGTGTGTAGAAAGTAAAAGGTATAATTTCGAGAGAGGAAAGGATTCATTTATATTAATAATTCTTATACTTCATTAACTAAACGTTCTGAAGGGCCAAATGAAAAGGGCTTACATTTTTCTACATATTGTTATTTTTAATAAATATCGTTGTTCTTGAAACTCAAAACTTTGTTTCGAAAATTTAATAAAACCATATATACTTCCAAATATTCAATTAAGTCCCCAAAAATGGAGGGCTAAAAAAATCTGAGTACTCTTAACAGAAAAGAAAGGGACAAAAAGAAATGACAGACGTTACATTAAGGTCGGCTAAGGGAGAGAAGTGACAGATTTCAACCTTGCATAGATAGAATGAGGGTGTATGTATGAAGTATGAAGTACTGTCATCCGAGAGGGTCCGAAAATGACAGACAGCTGTCAAGTTATGTAACATGATAAAAGTTCTTCCAGTTCCCGTATTCCGTTTATTCACAATTCTATTTTCAACCGGTGGAAAAAAATGTCATTCTTATCATTCCCGCCTTTTTTTATCAGGAGAATCAATATATTTTCAGTTCAAATGTGTAATTGATATCGCATAAAATCATGGACAAAAAGACACCTAAAAATATACTCACTAAAGCAAGATCTTAAAAATATGATAATATATAATCTAAAGACAATAAGGCCGATGTTAAAGTTAACTACTACAAAATTTGACGACAATGTAATTATTGAATAACAATGAATAATAAGAACATTCAAACGGAGTTTTATATAAGAAGTTGAATGTAAAAACAAAAAGGCAGTTAGTGATTTACAGCAGCACAGTAATTATTGTAAAATTAAAAAATAAAATAAAGTACATTGTATGAAAATATAAATGGTAGGACATGTGTAAATATCATGTTTAAAGCAATGCTTGGCTTAAAAAATATTTACAAAATATATTATACTTAATAGATTTTTTAAGAATAAAAAATAGAAGAAATGCTTCAGAATATTAACAGCGTACAACAGAAAAGGCATAGAAGGATGATAGGATGCGAAATAATAAGTTTTAAAGATTAGCTAAAAGGCATAAAGCAAATTTACTGGTTAGTAGTATTGTTTTCTCAACTAAATAGTAGAAAGAGTGGCTCTCTAAGTAAATAAATTGCTTCGTATTAATAAAAAAATCAATAAATAAAATACAGAAATAAAAACTTGGAAAGTTTCAAGTTTAAAGTTGTGTACTTGCATAGGCTATAAAAACATTGGTCTAACACAGTCTAAACTTTTTCATAAGCATGTAACTCTGGTGGTTTACTTGTTACTTTCTCGTATTACATATACAGTATACAGTATATAAACGAAGAAGTACATGTACATACACGTAATACATTAATAAGGATTCATGCAGTCTCAGGGTATGATTTTTCTGAACATGTATGCCAAATTATATCGGAATCGGCAAAGTAGTTTAGGTCTAAACGTCAGTAAACTACTGGCGAAAAGGATATTTAAAAAAAAATTGGATTTAGGGGACCTTAATTTTTACGCTGTCACAATAATTTCTTAATTTCTATAAAAATTTCGTTTATCAGAGAACAAAAAATGATAAATACGATAAATGGATACGAAGTTTAAATGTAAAAATTATAAAGGATATACTAATATTATACATAATTTAATAAAACTGAAATAATTCCATTTTAACTTAATAATGATAATATTTAAAATCCCATAAAATTACTTACAAATGTTTAATCTAAATTACACTTTGTAGTACGAGAGTCACTAACTCGGTTTTAGCACGTTGATTCACCAAAAGCTTTTCTACGTTGTGAGCTTCCACCCTACCTTATTCATACCTCTAGTGAATTAATAAATATTTGAGAAGGGAGAGAAGGAGGGGAGGCAGCAAGTGATAAGGAAAGCAACCGAGACGAGACGCTCCAGGGGGTAAAAGGATGTGCAAAGTAGTTCAACAAATGTAAACAATATGTTATAGTTAAGGGATGGATAGGGTGTTGAGACAGGGAGAAACTAAACTGTGGAGCTTCTTCAACGAAAGCACATAGAAAAGGGTTGCGGAAAACATGAATAGTGAATGAGATACGAGAGTAAACCTTAGGTAAGGTTTACCAGTATAGAGCGAGAGAGAGCGCGGAAAATTGCTAAATTTCGTTTCGGAGTTGAAAACAACTCCTCGAACACACAGGAGGGTGGAACAGAGTGAAAATTAGCATGACTAAAAAGTGTGAACCTCTCCCTTTCCACAGGTAGGGCAAAAGGGCTGATGAGGTTATGAATAAATTTTCCAGGGAAGCCAAACCCCCCTCTAACAACTCTCAGTAGCCCTTTTTTCTCAAAAAAATCTTCAGGTCTCTGGAGAGGAGAAGTGGTGAAAAAAGGTAAAAAATCCCTACTTTCTACTCCTTCTTTTTAAGGCATCACAGAGTGTGTTCCAAAAAAATGTAAGAGATTTCACCAAGAACATGTTACAAAGCCAAGTAAAGAGGAAAAAAACCTTTACTCCCAACATTTTTAATACATGAAAAAGTGGGAAAAAAATCTCTACAGATTAAGCGAAAAACACTCACCAACCTTTTTTTCACACACTTACAACTTACATATTCAGGAAAAATCCCTTCTCCATTAAAAAAAAATTGTTTTCAGATGATCTGGATAATTTACACACATTTTTCATTCCGGCACATTAGCTTAATTAACTGTAAGAGTAAAAAATAAAATTGTTTTCACTAATTTCCCCTAACATCTCATTATAAGAGAAATTAAGGTTTAGAATCACACAAAAAAAGTTAGGATTTTTTTTTGTGTTTTTAAATAAAAAAGAGGAAAAAAAAAAGAAATTCCATTCAGAAATCTCTCTCTGAGATTAAATGTTTTTTTTTTTTTTGAAAAGCATTCTCTGAATGAGGTGCTCTTTTTTCCATTCGAATTAATTAATCATTATATTACATTTATACCTAACACAAAACACAATGATTAAGTCAGATTAATAACAGGATGCGAATTGATTGGAAATGTGAATTTATAAATGAAATCGATAAATGAGAAATGTCTGGTTATTATTAATGGATAATAACAAAAGAATTTAATTTTAAAGGTAAAAATAGCTCTTCGCAGTTTTTATCGACATTCCTTATTAGATATAATTTAGCAAGTGGTAAAACGCGGTTTATTTTGTTAGGTTTTGAAGAGTTGAAGAGGCTTATTGCAAATAAAGTTTTCTTTATTTAGCGCTCGGTACTTAAATTCCTGGGTAGAGGTTATTAAAATAGGGTTTTTATTTGTTCTTTGTAAAGAATATTACAACTAAAAAATAAAAATAATGGATAGTAAAGTTTATATGGATATTGAAATAATGGGAGAAGCAACCTAGTAGTTTTAGGTATTACATATAATAGCTTATTTATAAATAAAACATAAATTGTGTTTTAAATTTGTTATTTATTTGATTTGATTTTTTATTCTAATCGCTTAGGTGATGACTAAAAATAGGAAAATAACGTATTTTAAAAAGCTCCAAAAAACAGGGGTAACGGGGGAAAGATTAAATAAGCCTGCCTGAATAAAGAAGCCAGGCATGTTTCGTCACTTGACTATTTTCGACAATTTTCACTGGCAATACATGCCTTTTGCCAATAACGTTCAAAAAAGTTTTGAAACATGGTTCATTTTGTTTTTAGACGTGGTTCATTTTGTTTTTCATTGGTTTTTAGACTTGAAGGACCTAATTGGTTTTTAAATAGATCTTTTTGTTATTGTTATTATTATGATTTTGTTTTAGAGTATTACTGAATTTCATCATTCTTCGTAAATGATACATTTTGCTAATATGCAAAAGATGTTACTTTCCATTTGAGTATTAAAAATATATTTAAAACTTAGATTATATTTAATAAGGAGGAAACAAAACTATTGTTAGACTTCTGGTAATTTATTAATATTAGCAGAATATTGAATTATATTTAATTTGGACTGTTACACATAAAGATAAAAAACAATAAAAAATAAAATACAATAGCCATAAATAATAAATATAATTAAACATACACATATAATGTACTCCGCATTTATTTAAATAATTCTAAAGATGTTAAAGCAGTAAAGAATATTTAATTGAAATTAAAGCAAGACGAAGGACTATGTCGTGAGCGAAGCCTTTACGTTAAATGCATAGGAATTTCCATGGTACTACAGCTTCAATATTTGCGAGAACACTCCCCAATTTTAATTTGTAGTCATGTCATATTAAGACCATAAAAAAGTGATTATAGCTGTATTTTTTAAACATGGGGTTTTCTTAAATAACCATGCTACAATATTCAACTATACAACTATAATGCAAGATAAATTTATTAAACTTATTGAAAAAAGGGGCAAGTACCAGAGCCTCACTAAAAAAGTCAGCCTATCAAAGCAGTGATAACAACAATGTGGACAAATCTAATAAAAAACAATCTCTATAATAGGAAAAGTATTGTGTGTTTTTATTTTGTTGTAATATGTTATTTCTTATGTTTTTTAAATCAATAAATTACATATTTACTTTACTTACTATCTCCTCTTTCGTTACTCCTACTACTCATGAGCAAGGCCACTCTTTCATTTTTATAGCTTAACACTTGGCCTGTTTCTGTCTTTGATCCCTAAAAACTACTATTACTGCAAGCATTTTTACGGGGTGTACTAAACGTGCACACGATTAACGCTTAAAGCGTGTCAACATAAACCAAACATGTGTTTGTTCAAAATAGTTGTCAAACTCTATTTTGAACCAACACATGTTTGTTTCATTGAAGGTTATGCCAATTCTTACCGTCACAAATAATCAATTCACGTTGATAAATAACTGCATAAGGAAAGCCATATGATATTTTAGGCGGGAAGAATAGGAATCGAGAAGCTGAGGGAGAGCTGCGAAGAAACCCTAGTAGCTATAGTATAAACAATTAAGAAAATAAAGTATCAATAAATCGGACGCACCCTAAGAAGAACCAAGACTGCAGACGGCAGGCATTAGAGTGGCTTGAGATCTGCATGGAAAAAGAAAACCTAAACTCACTAGGAAAATAATATTAACTCATGGAAAGATCTAAAATGGTCCAATATCGCGTAAGATAGAGATCCTTTGTTTTGGCCCTACGTCTATATCCATCCTAAGGCCTCATTCACACTAGAGATTCCGGAATGCGATTCACGAATCAGCGATTCTCATGATACATTGCGGCTTATGGCTCCATTCAGACAAGGATTCCGGTATGCGATTCGTATGAGATTCTCAAATCGAGAATCCCGTCCCCGTGAGCCGCCTCGATTCTTTTTAGAATTCTTCCAGGAAAAATTCTAAAAAGCGGCTCATGATACATTGCGCTATATGGGTCCATTCAGACTAGGCGATTCCGAATCGCATTCTTTTTCTATCCTCTTGCTATTTATTACTTTAAATAAAATATTTTAATTATAAATATATGATTATATGCTTATATTATATTTTAATATAAGAAAATAAGTGATCAGCAATAGTGACCTGAATAAAAGAAAAAAAATGAGTTTATTTTTTGAAAAAAAGGCTTGTTAACAAAGCTCCTGGAAGTAATATTATTGGAATTGTTTTAATTCATATTAAAGCATGTTCATCTATATTTCTTAGCTTTCCTAGTCAAATACCACACTGCTAAAACTTCTATCTCGTCCATTTTTAAATTGAAATAAAACAGAAGTTGAACTGACTATGTCGATGGAGGTCTTTCAAAGGTCGGAACAAGTGGGAGCATTCTAGGAAAATTAAGAGGAAGAACCCGCCGAGATACTGAATCTTGATACTTTTTTGAATCTCATACACGTATCGCATTCGTGAATCGCATTCCGGAATCCCAGTGTGAATGAGCCCTAAGTGTTAGAAGGAAATGAGCATGGGCATGACTACCTTAACAAGTCTGAAGAAGCAAAATTCGACTTAAACAACTATGAGAGTTATGAATACCTCAAAAAAGCTTCCAATGTTGGGAGCGAAATGTATGAATCAAAACCCTTTAATAATCTGTTTCCAAACAGGATCATAAAAACCCCTAGACTTTTAAATGGAAGTCCTCCACACCAGCGTAGAAAAGAAATATAAAAGTAATCATGAAAAAAAAATAAAAATAAATAATAATAATAAAATGAATAATATAAAAACCAAAGAAAGGTTGTAAAATGGTGAACGAGAATTTTCCGTTTTTTATTTTTTTTATTTTACGCGGTATTTGTGTTTTTCCTGGTTTTGGTTTGAGTGTAGTTTTAGAAGAGAGTGGTTGAGTTTGAAAATGGACTTAGGTGTTTTTGAAAACTTTATTTTACTCCCTTTAGTCAAAGGGGAGTTGGTGTTTCGAAGGGGTGGTTTTAGACTTTGAGTGAAGGTCCAATGTAGATCTTCAAACCTTATATATTGGTTAGAGAAGAGAGTAGAAATGGTCCTAGGGTTTACACTCTAGGTCTTTTAAAAGCACGTGCCTTAGTCCCCTTTTCCTTGCCTTGACTTTACTCACAACTTCGCATAGGACTTAAAGTCTTAAGTCCAAGCTAAATCCTAGAAGGAAAACCAAAAAAGGGAGGACGCCGAGAACCGGAGTGAAATAGAAGGAATTTAAGAACCGAGACTAAAACCGACTAAAATAAGTTCTGTTGGACTTTCCTTTAGACTTTTTAGGATTTAGCAATTCGGTACTAACACCCCCTTTTTAAATCTAAACAAAAAGATAAAAATAACCTTTACTTAACCATCTTATGTAAAACACGGCACTGAGACTTATTATTGTATATCTGATTAGGAAAATGGACTTTGCAGTACTTTTGGAGAAAATACTCAACCACCCTCCATACTGTGCAAAGTAAATGGGCAGTTTAAAAAACATTAAATACACTGACAGTGAATCTGTTTAGCGTAGAAGATGTTTAAAATTGATTATTAACACCATCTCAATTTTTATAATAAATAATTTGAGTAACGCTAAACTAGTCGGGAACTGCCCCTACAAAGATGTGGATTGCTATTTTAAAAACCTCATTATTTCATTAGAGCAGTTTTACTAATAATAATTAATTAAAGTGGCCATAATGGAACTGAAGAAATAAATAATCATACATGAATTTAAATTCATTTAATATTTCGGTGCTAGATATAACGTAATTAACGTTTTACTGTGACAAACATAGATGTTTCGAATAAGTATACAAAACAATGTTGTAGGCTTCCGCGGTTACAAATATGTAGGTATAATGAAGTTCTAGGTCTTCTGGTGGTGACCGCGTCTCGAAGAGTGTACGTCCCGACGTTTCACTTCATATCCTAGAAGCATCTTCAGGGGTGTTCATGGTGTCCTAGTTTAAGACAGGTGTGAACTGTCTGAAGACAGAAGTGAACTGTCTGAAGACAGGTGTGAACTGTCAGTGAACTGTCTGAAGACAGGTGTGAACTGTCTTAGGTTTAAGACAGGTGAGAACTGTCTTAGGTTTAAGACAGGTGTGAACTGTCTTAGGTTTAAGACAGGTGTCAACTGTGAACGGTCTTAAACCTAGGACATCATGAACACCCCTGAAGATGATTCTAGCAGTAGGAGCGAAACGTCGGGACGCACACCCTTTGAGAAGCGGTCACCACCGGCAGACCTAGAACTTCAGGTATTACACAGTTTCAAATACTGTGTCAAATAAGTATCAACAATGTCATGCCAAATTTTACAACTAATAAGCAAGTATGCATATACATTTAACGCAAGTTAATACACCAACATAAGAAGTTAAAAACGAAGAATGGCTCCCCTCTACTAATAGAGATTTTATCGATAGGTAAACATAGATGGATAAAATATTCTCTAGTATAGGTTAAAAATATAGTTCCGAGTTTCAACTTTGACAAATTTATTGTATCAGATGTTTGATAAGTCTCGTGAAAGACAAAAACCGGACCTATATTTTATCGAAACATATTTGGTATAAACATCTTATTTTGAATTTGATATTTAATTATATATTTATAGTACACATATCTACTTATAGAGATTCACTACATTTACTTTGTTCCTGTATGATGCAGATAATTTCGGTTAAAACAACAAATGATTTTAGGAGTTGAACATATAAAATTACAAGATAAAAAGAACTTTTTATATACTACGTTTTTTAATTCAATCAATTCATTTTTTATTTACTTGGTTTACTTATTCTTTTTTGCTGTCATTCAATGTTTACCTCTAAAAAAAAAATCTTAATTTTGAAATCTGTCAAAATGAAGGATTGTAAATATTGGGGATACGACAAAACCAATAAAATAACATGCGTATTTTTTCTGAACTAACTTTCCATGCAGAAAATTTGCTGAAAACGAATTAAATTCTGCTGAAAAATTACAAAAGCATTAAAATAATGCATTGCCATCGTGTTCTGAGCTGTTCTGAAAGTTTCAAATGTCTAGCTACTCGGGATGTTAGTTAAAATTCGATTGCAAGATTTTTTTTTGAACAAGCAAATAAAAAAATAAAATAAAATAGACTGTCAATGAGAAACAAAGGGGCGGATCTTGTCTGTCTACCGTTTAGTTTTTGTGGGGCTGTCTACGGTCTACTATCGATAAACCATACTACTTTAAAAAAAAAAACTAGAGAAGTTTTTGAAGATACAGGTTTAAATAAATGTATATTGGTGAACATATAGAACTAGTATGGTTCTAACAATGTACAACAGTCTATAAGATTAGAGTTGGCACAATCAAAAGGCGGAAAAAGTTTGAGGGAAACGATTTGATTGGTCCCCCATGTTGAATGCAACTTTAGAAAAAAAATGCTCTACTCTACCCCTGTTCCACAAAAAAATGTAACATGGCAACACTGATTTTCCCTTTTTATAACCCCAAAACTACCTCCACGTTTTCCCGCCTTCGATTGTGCCAACTGTAATCTTAAGGCCCGTTTACACTTTGATTAGTGCGAGTGCAAGTGTTTAGTAAATTTTGCAAGTTTTTAGTGCAAGTGTTTAGTGTTTAGTGTTTAGTGATTAGTGCTTAGTGATTAGTGCAAGTGATTAGGATGTCGTTTTATTTTGAGGAAAATTTTATATTTTATTGAACATTTATTTTTTTTATTAATTTTTTTTGTGGGAGGGGTAGTGTTTTGTTGATTTTTGACACATTGTGACAGTTTTTTGAGCAATCAATTAAACATTTTTACTTTTAAATTGTATAATTATAAAATAAAAAAACCCTGACATCTAGGTTGGAGGGGGGAGGCCTACTCGCAGATCCACTAAACAGTGCAAGTATACTAAACAGTTAACAGTTCACTCGCAAAATTACTAAACACTAATCACTAAACACATCGTCTCCAAACGGATTTAGTGATTTTACTAAACACTTGCACTCGCACTAATCAAAGTGTAAACGGGCCTTTATACACTATAATTAGGTATTCATTACAATTTCATTAAAATCTGACAAGTAGATTTAAAGATATGTTGGTTCGCAAAAATTGAACGAAAGATAGACAGATACGAAGACAAAAACTTTCCCTGACTTAAATTGATTTAGATTGCTTCCGTTACCTTCGGTAAGCTCGGAAGGAAAATCGACAAATTTATTTACATTTATAATTACGTTAAAAGTAAATTTCGGTGCCGCCAAATTGCGAAAGTTTCTATAACAAAGTCTAAACATAAAAATATCGAATTGGTTCGAATTCCAAAGAGATGAGTCATGTTTACACTGACGAGTACATCCAGTGGATGTATGTATTGAATAGCCTAAATCCCGTTCTGTAATATTGTTTTGATCAGGGTGAAAAAGAAACGGCAAAACAAATAACCTTTACAATTTGAAATGTTTGATGAAAAAGTTTACCTTGTTTGTTACATAAAAATAAGAGACAATTTTCAGGAATGTACAATACCCGACGTCAATGCATTGCGTATTTTTACACGGAATGCATGGAAAATAAAACTTTATTACAATCTTCCTTTGGATGTTGCAATGCTTTATCTCAAAGGAGGAGAGTAAACAAAGTAAAAAAAAGTAAAATTTATATATTTACGAAACGAAAATATACGGATCAAAGAACATCTAACAAATTGTTTATATTCTTTGATCGTACGAGTAAATAAATATATTTTTTTCTTAATAAAATAAAATACATAAAAAAGGAATAACGTTAACATGACGCTAAAGACAACATACACAACTTCCAACAAGAAAAATTCAGAACATAAATATAAATTATTTACGTTTCTGAGTAAGAAATAATTATGCATAACTGTAACGCAAAAACCAATTTGTTTATAAATAATGACAAACTACACACATTATGTACAGAAGTAGATAACGTTTTTTTATAGTGCAAGCATAAGTATGGATTGACAACAAAATGGATAGATGAACAGTAAATATACCGAGCGAGTCGTAAAACTTAATAGCATCTACCATTAAGTTTTATAGCAAATCCATTTTCAAACATTACCCCAAGATCGATTTTATACTTATGATACCTTTTCTTAAAAACGTTCACTTTATAAAATATACATAATCACATGTTGCAACACGCAACATAAACATATGATGCAATACTTTTGACGGAAGTGTAATATAATACACATTTTAAGCATCTTCATTCTTAGTTATAATTTTGTTTGCATTTAATTTCCCTACGTCACATTTATTAATTATCCTTTTAACTTTGTGCTCCCCACAAAATAATGATACTATTAAGTGGTAAGTGATTACAGAAGAGCAAAAAAGAAAGAAAAGATGATTTGTTAAGCTAATCAAATTTGATAAAAGATAATTTGATACCCTATAAATGTAGGATATTGAGATTTAAATATGGGACATTCTTGAATTATTCTATTTTTAAATCCTTTATATTAACTTCACTTTTGTGCCTGGCTATGCCTGGGGGAGTGCCTGGGTGCCTGGCGTCAACATTTTTGTTAAATCCTTTATATTAACTTCACTTTTGTGCCTGGGTGCCTGGGGGAGTGCCTGGGTGCCTGGCGTCAACATTTTTGGAAGGCTAGTTAACCCTCTTCTACTTATCCGATCGAGCTGAAACTTGGCACATAGACTCTCTACCAATACAACAACATTTTAACAAATTAATTAATTAATTAAATTTAATTAATTAATTA
>KZ651366.1:500548-511379 GCA_001010745.2 Gerris buenoi
ATTTAATTGTTGATAAAATATATATATATACAAATATATAGTAGAGTGAAAGAGCAAGGTCTAGAATAAATAAAATACCCCTTGGGGATACTTTGTACGCTTCGGAAAAAAAGCCTTAAGTAATTAAATGAAACACAGGTCTGAAAAAAGAAGGGAGTTACAGCTTATAAGGCTTGATTCAAATATAAGAAGTATTTTCCTTTAACCTCTAGAAAAAAAGTACCCTTGTACACCTAAAGACCGCCTACAGGAAAAAAGGGCTAGAGCAATTCCCCTTGCTTTAAATAGTGAAAAGTATTAAAGAATTATTTCAATATTATTAAATACGAGGGGGAAATGGTGAAAGAGAGGAATTTTTCTCTTCACCTTTACAAATCCCTTCACCATTTTCTCATTCACTTTAAATCTGTTAATCAAGTTCTCCCCCTCCCCCTTTCTTTAAACCTTACTACCTTCATCATTCTAATTTTAATGATGAGCCTCGTGAATAAAAACTTTCTTTCTCCTGAATGTAATTTTTATTTCAAATAGATTTTTTTTAAAAAATAGGGGGGAAAAAAAACAAGTTTAAAGGTTTAAATTTTATTAGTAATTACATGGAAATAATTCCTTTACAGACATAATATAAAATACATATATACTTACACGTACACATATATATATATATATATATATATATTCAAGTTTAAAGGAGAAATAGTTATCTTTTTAGGGTCTTTAGCCAAAAACTAGGAGCCTTAAAAATCCCTGCGCATGACTGCCTGTAACGCTGGTCTCCAAAAGTACTCAACACAAATATTTGAAATAGTTACTGCTTTAAGTTGATAGAAGGTTCGGAGTAACCGTGAACTCAAGGCACTGGTGCTGCTCGGATTTTAATATACCAAGGTCAAGGTAACTGGTTCGATCCCGAGCCTAAGCTCTTCGATTTATTTAGTTCAATGGACATCGACAGAAGGTTTGGAGTAACCGAGAACTCAGCGCACTAGTACTGCTGGGAATTTAATGGGTCTCAAGGACATGGTAACGGGTTCGATCCCGAGCCTAACCTCTTCGATTGATTTAGTTTAATATTAACTTCATAATGCATAAACTCCGTACTAGATTTTAGTATAAAGTGCCAAAACTAATTAACTGCTATTTGAAGAGCGCAAGATTCACCATTTAATCTTCTATCAAACTATTTCCCGGTAGAAAAAGTTTTATTCAAAATATGATTCAGAAGTAAAAACGACTATTTTAGTACTGAAGTTGGCAGAATCACAGAATCCATTTATATTTTTATGATGGCATATTACATTAACAAAGTATTTTCTACCTAATTTATCTATAGGTTGAATTTTATGAATATAGTTTTGAATAAAACAAACTAAAAGAGAAACAAATCATTATTTTTTTAAAAAGTCAACTGTTATTGGTCTACAAATAACCTAGTATTCAAATTAAATTCGAGAAATAATATTTCCAGACTTATTCCAGAAATAAGTATAAAAAAAACAAATATACATTTTTCATCAATATATTCAAAGAATTTTAACAAAACATTTTAAATCAACTAGTCATTTTGTAAAAAATATTTCCGAGAACGTTTGTTAATAATAAAAAGTAAATTCCCGCGGCAAAAAAAGGTTTTAAGCCTCCTCCAGACTGCCGAACCTCAGAGGAAACGAGTCGAGCATGGTCTCTGCGCATTCCCAGAGTGAGATGCGCAGGCGCACTTTAGACTGGGCATGCGCAGATATCAATGCTCGGCTCGTTTCCTCTGTTCGGTTCGGCAGTCTGGACAAGACTTTAAGGTAAATTTTCAACATCACTATTAAATGTAACCTATGATATATATATATATTTTTTTTTTTAGTTTTTACGTAACTACATTGAACATTTGTTGATAGTTGGACAAGTTGAAACATGGAGGGGAAAGAAAAAGTTGCGATACTTTTCTTTTATTTTTATTTTTACTTTTTCCCTCCAGAGTCTTATGACGTAGAAAGTAAAGCGGAATGTTGGGTTTCTTGGCGGGAGGCTCGTAGGGCCTAAGGGGGTTTCTTCTCCCGGAGAACATTCAACATTCCTTACGATATTAAAAAGTTTTTTTTCCAAATACCAGGCATCCCTAATAACGGATAATAATATTATTTAAAATTATATTTTTGTTCTGGGTAGCAAAATGGTAAAAAAGAAATTAAAAAAATATATAAAAAACAATAAAAAAAAGGCACACTCCCTTTTCGCTAAAAATAGCAAGAATTTTACCAAGATTAATTTAATCGAGCCTTCTTTTTTAATGTTGGAAAAATATTTCTTTCACCCCCCTATCTTCCATCTATAAAGTTTTATCTTCCTAATTTCTTTTAATTTAAAAAAAAAAAATCAATTAACGAAAGGGATAAGAACATGTAAATGGTTTAACCTTTCCTATTATATAAGCTACTTTAACTTTATCATTTAAAAGAATGGACTATCAAATACACGACTTGTTAGCAAATGAATAAGCATTGAATTAATTTAATTGTTGATAAAATAAATCTCTTTACTAAAATAATTTTTTTTTGGAATATGTAATGCTGTCTTTCAACTACTAATGATCATCTTCAGAGTTGGTGAGAAGAGTATAAATTTGAGAAATAGTCAGGAGTTGGAGTTGGGTTTTAGATGCTTTTACGGTTTCGATTGGGTTTTAGCGAGATCTAATTTACAGAGATTTGTCCTTTTATGCGGTAAAGATTATAGCCTATTTGTTTACTCGTTTCCCCCTTTTTTTTAAAAGATGTCAATTGTTTTAATTTTTTACATGAATTAAGCATCAATGTACCAAAAGTGAAAGAGAACAGATGGTTAAAATTGATCTGGGGCTATCCGCGTGTTACTTTCGATAAACTATAAAAGTTTCATACAAATCAGATAAGTACTTTTGAAGATATAAGGGTAAATAAATGTATGTTTGTGAGGATGTTGAAGAGAAAAAATGTGCGCAGAAGGTTTACACTTATATGGGACCAACAATAAGCTAATTATGACCTATCCAAATTTCAAATTGGACGAGTAGTTTGCAAGATATGTTGGTTCGCAAAAATTGAGCAACCAAAAATGTTTCATTATGTCTGAAACGGATTTCTATCTCGGAATTTTAAAAATCGGAGACATAAACCATTTTCGTTCTCCAGACGATCATGTAGCTTCCGTTACCTTCACTTCAGTAAACTCGGAAGAAAAATGTATACAAAGGCGATTATAATAAATGTTTTTAAAAGTTATCGCTAAAACAAACTTTTAAACGGCCACCATCTTGATCTTTCCCAAGTCCTTTTTAAGGTGACAAAACTTTCCGCTAGCTCTCATCTTTTTATACACCCTTGACTGTTCTCCGGTTTCCCACACAAAAAAAGTTGCAGGAAATCGTCGAGTAACGGCTTGAAGTATTTTTAGAGCCAAAAAATTCTGGTTGTGTGTTGAACGTGATCTTACGTTGGGGTTTAGTGTGGTCAAAGTGTGAAGCGTTGGCGGTAGTCCAAACCGCAGGGCACTTGACGCTACTGCTTTAGACCCCAGGCGCTAACCCACAGATAATAAAAACGGCCAAACCCTCTCCGAACTATCCTCTTTTTTGGAACTCGTTCAACCACTCTGACACATGATTATTGGCCCAATGAATATCATATAAAAAGAATAATAGACGCAATTCTCTATGTTTATTCAATTTTTATTTTCATCGCCCTTTTTTTATACTCATAGTATAGATTTTTAATGTTCCAAATGATCGTCCATTAAATGTAATTTATGAGTAGTCTTTGTTACTTTAACAATTCTTATATTATATTTATATATTTTATAATGTATGTATAAGGATATTTATCTTTAAAGATAACTAATTTTATTAATAACAACTAATACTATTCATATCGCAACAGACGAAACAAACGTAAATTTAAAATTTCAAGTTATCCCTAAAATAGTCTAGAGTTAGTCCTCGGATGTATTTATACTAATTTGATCCTTTTAAGTACAAGACTTTCTCTCGCTTATGCATAAAACCAACTTGTTTAGCAACATTCATACTTCATTTTATACTCAGGTATAAGAAGAAGGTAGAAGACTGGACAAGAAGAAGCTATGAGCCAACCTTATTTGTTAGCAATATTGCAATAATGAATAATGATAGCTTATATCTTTAAAAATAGTGTGGCGCCACGGGACACCCTTTAGGAACGAAGTTCCTTGAGCTTTCAACAATTCATAGCGGTGACGGTTTTGTTTTTACAAAAAAAAAAATTATACATATTTTTGTCTCAGTGAACAAATGAAGTTAGATTTTTTTCCCGTCCTAAAATTCCAATTTTACATTTGGAGCTTACGAAGTTACGTTTACGCGAGCGTTGCGCGCGAACGCTTGGGCGGATAGAGTTGTCCAATGAACAAGTTCTGAGTATTAGTAAATTGAACATGTGTGCCAAATTTCAACTAAATCGGACATCATTTATACTCAAGTTATTGCCATCGGTCGATTTCGTGATGGTTGTTTTTTTTCGGATTAACTCCTGCTCTCCAGACGCTTTAAAACTTTGATGCAAAAGAAAAAGTTGTCGAATAAAAGAAAATAATAATAATAAACATTTGCGACAGCCCATAGAAAGCTTGGACATGCCAAAAGCTTATACAACCATAGTTGTAATGGATGACACGGTGTTAGTGAGGTGCTTTATCATGTATAAAAATTCGTTGGTAGAACGATCGACGGAATGAATTAGTTTGGTAAAGCTTGAATTTATACTCTCTATAACTTCAAACACATATTTCTTCATAAGTTTGGTAAGAATTACGTAATAGGAGATCTAAGCAACCCTTTAGTAAACAATTTGGCACTATAAAAAGATAATTTATTAGTAAATTTGTGAGGAAAATTTCGTCATGGATAATTGATAATAAAAAAGATAACACGCTGTGGCCGAAAGGATTATTAAAATTAGATAAATAACTGTGGAAGGATTTGTAACAGAGAATTAAAAGGTCTGGGAATTAGTTATATCTCTTAGGATCTTTGGTCTGGAGGGTTTGGACAAGATAAGAGTTAAAATATTTGCTTCCATTATAGACAGACTATTTTGTTAGTTTAAGTATTAGAGAATAGTAATTTGTTCAGAATGATGAGTTAGTAGAGAAGGTGAGATATTCTTTGAAGCATCATCATCTTTTATAGAAAATAATTTGATAAAACTACGTGCTTCTTCGATATAAATTTATTAACAAGTTTGGGAGCCAAAAAAATTTGGAATATGCCTTATTCCAAGAAATAATATTAACTTGACTATATTAAAACTAAACGAATTTCAACAACAAACACTGTGGACGCTTATTGTGTAAGCATAAATTCTTACAACTTTTACAAATAATTTCAAGTTATCATTCAAAGGTGCTTCTTACATTACATCTATGGCCAGACAACATTGGCAACAAAAGCGCTTCATACGCGTTAGGTCTGGCTTCGATTCCTGACTCCGGCTGAGTGCCCTTTGCTCAGTGTTGAGTGTTCACCCAATATTGCCATCTAAATGGGTAGCTTTACTTATGTAAAGTTGCGTCTATTAGGATACGAATGCTAATCATACGGTTTAAACAGCAAATGGAGCGACAAGCCAACTTTGTATCATCCATTACATATATATAGTTGTATAAACCCTTTATCGGCTCAAGTCCTTCAAGGGATATTGCACCACGGATTATTATTATTGATAACATCCTATTCCTTAAGTATAATCCTTATCTCTACCCAATCTATTGAAGCTCATAAATGGGGCGTATCCAAATGGTCAGCATACTATCAACTTACCTGAAATCTAAGTCTGAACTCCGACATTTACGGTACTTTGGATTTTAGAGGGATAGGAAACTTTTTATATTGCCTTATCTATAGTGCGCAATCGGTCGTGAATCGCTTGGCAGCACAATTTTGCTTGATTTATTCACTTAAGAGATCATAATATCTCGTTGTTGATATATTATTGATAGTTAATTTTTAAGATTTGCACATTTGAAAGAATATATCTATATAAATTAATACATTTTAGAGGTGATATCCCTTTGCCTAAATAATACATTCGAGTGAGGCCCCCCAATTTTCTAACCTCTTTTCCTAAGGTGGCCTAATAACTGCAATTTTACCTTTATATTTTATTAATTAATTTTTCATTCATAATCATATTAGTATAGTTGCGTGAAATGGTCGATCCTCCGTCAAATGTGTTCCTATGAAACTATTTTTTAAAACTTTGCGAAAGAAACCAAGCAGCACGCACAGAGATAGAGAGTGATAATACAGAATCAGGTTAAAAGTTAGTTTTTAAATATGTGAAGATGCGGTGGAGACATTTTATAAAAAAAATCGGTCAGAGACAACTCAGACAAACTTTCTCATGTATGTACATTAAATTACTATTGGAAATTTCATCAAAAACATCATAAAAATAACTTCCCCCGGGCGGGGAATCGAACCCGGGCTCTCTCCAACCGCGTTTTAAGCTATTTCCTCAGGAACTAGATTTTTCCCGGGAAAACGGCTTATATCATTAGATTCGTATTTAAATTGACTACATTTTAGAATTTTTTAATCAAAATCGTCGGAACCGTTTTCGAGAAATAATTTTTGAAATAATTTTAATGAGTTTTTTGGGGGTAGCGCCCTCAAATTTGGAGTTAAAATTCATTTCTCGATTTCGCCTCGGGGTATGATTTTTCTGAACGTGTATGCCAAATTTCGTCAAAATCGGCCCAGTAGTTTAGGCTCCAGGCGTCTGCACAGACAGACAGACAGACTGACGACGGACACACATTTTTTAAAAATCACTTTTTTGGACTCAGGGGACCACAAAACGTGTAAATCCATCAAAATCTCAAAATCGAATTTTTGCGCCATCACAATACTTTCTCTTTATATGAGAAAGTAAAAAAAACAACAAAAAAACTACTTCAATCAACGATGCAGCCTAGCTTAGTCTGCACCGCGACTGAATATTGCGCGTCTTTCTTGCGGCTCTGAATTGCAGCAGTTACGATTCAGCCCTGCAACAATGATCCACATCATTGATTCCCGGAGTGGACTAAGCATAGACTAAAAATCGCGTAGGCATAGACGAAATGCGCTCTGGGCATTCAGCATCGACACAAAGATGCGCAACATTGAATCCCGGAGACAAGCTTAAAATGATGATAGAGAAAAATATTTGATAAAGTTAGATCAATATTAGATAAAATATTAGTAGTAATACAGTCTATTACTTTTAAGTAATAAGTGTATTTTTAAGATTTGCACATTTGAAAGAATATATCTATATAAATGATTTTTCTCTCAAGCTATGCTCAAATTGGAGTCTTCATTAGCTACTATAGATCTAGAATGTTTATTTCGCTTGGCTTCCTCATTGCATTTTGCTTCCGAGCTTACCGAAGGTAACGTAACCTGTGTAAACGTTTTAAAGAACGAAACTTTTTTTACATCGGGGAACATTTTTGGTTTCGTGCCTGTCTGTCGGTCTGTCACTCAATTTTTAACTATAAACGGAATATTAAGAGAGTGGAAAAAAGCAAGAACTACATAGTTTAATATTAAGTGTATCATTGAATTTCAACCGAAATATGTAGCTCTACTTAACTTCTATTTGTTTAATATTTTATATCAAATTTGATGTCAATATTTTAAAATAATTTAATTAGATTAACACCACAGCATCTTCCTCTTACATTAACTTTTGAAGGGAAATATGTATGTAGATATGCTCATGGTTGCAATGGTTTCTTTTTATTTCATCTTATTCCCTTATCACATACCCAGTTTCAATTTCTTTAATGCGTTCCAGATGTAACCTCAATCTACAAGTAATCTCTTTTCTACCCTCTAAAAAAAATACATTTTTGAAATAAGATGCACAAAGATTTGTGTTCCCTTTTACTTACGACTAAAAAAAAAAAAAAAAAAAAAAAATTTTAAAAAAAAAAAAAATTTATTTTTAGAAAAAAAAAAAAAAAAAAAAAAAGTTTTTGATAAAACAAACATATTAATTCTAGAGAAATATACAGAAGACAGAAAATGCTGTTGTTTTAAATAAAAAAATGTTTGACTTAGAATCACATTAAAATCCGAAGTTTACAAAGTATAATTCCTACAGAGTTTCCTTTATTTTAAAAGACACCAAAAGGACAGAGTAACTGCAGTAAATTCAATTTTCAATAGCATGTTATTTTATTTTAAATAAATGGATAAAAAAATGCACACATCTATAAATTAAGAGAGTTTTCAATGAGTAATAAATTCAGGACGCAAAAGTTAATAATAATAAAAATTATAAAGTTAATAATAATTTGGTACACAAGGATAAAAGTAATTAATACGGGGTCAAAGCAGTGAAAAGCTATTCAAGAGTACAGTAATTGTGGTTATGTACAGTTTTGGCATATTTTCATTAGGATCGGGGTGAATTTGGGATATTTGCAAATTATCATATCAAAGAGATGGGGGTATAGAAATAAGTTGGAGGGATAGAATCTCATAGTATAATAATTTAAATGTTTCTTGGTAATAGTTTATAAACTTATCAAATTAAAATAAAACTCCGTAGCGAAGCACGAGTATCCAGCCAGTGTAAACACATTAATTAATATTAGCTAGAAAAAAGTTGAAAATAGTTAAAAATTGCACTTAAAATAAATGAGCTAAGTATTATGTATTAATATTAGCACTCTTTAAGTGTTTCCGATCAAATACTAGCTTTTAGCTTTTATAAATTTGTATATATATACTATTACTGCGGCTAAGTAAGTAAATAGCTTAAAATTAAAAACATGCCTAATTCGGTAGGGGAACAAGTAGTGATAAATTGAAACACGCATGCGTAGAACCGTCAAAACGCATACGTAGTTATAATGATAAACTGCGCATGATTCTCAAACCGTATGAGGCTTAATAACGTCCGTAACTGAAAAGTAAAAACAGCGGTACTTAACTCACTCCATAATGAGCAGGGGATTAATTACTTAATCCCATCTAACAACACGAAATTAAGAGATAAAGTTTTTCCTAGCATTAAGTAAAAAAGAATGAACTAAATTTTATTCTCAAATAAAAGAAAGCCTAGATATTTTCCTGAATAAAACTGAATTTTTTTTTTTTTTATAGAATAAAAAGGTTTACTACAAGGCACTAACACTCAAAACAAGATCAACAAGCTATTTCAGGCAAGTCAAACTACTTTTATTATCCTTTTAGCTTATATATCCTCACTCGACGCGTTCTACCACCCTCCATTTTTCCCCCGTGAGATATAATAGACTATATAATGTTAATATATTAGATTAACACCACAGCATCTTCCTCTTACATTAACTTTTGAAGGGAAATATGTATGTAGATATGCTCATGGTTGCAATGGTTTCTTTTTATTTCATCTTATTCCCTTATCACATACCCAGTTTCAATTTCTTTAATGCGTTCCAGATGTAACCTCAATCTACAAGTAATCTCTTTTCTACCCTCTAAAAAAAATACATTTTNGTTTCTTCTACAAATATATTAAACTAATAGCTTTCCATGAATATTAATGTTTTATAACACCGTACTGCATTTAAGTGTCCAAAAAAAAGTAATCTATTTTCTTTTTTCCTACTGTAACCGAAAAACATTTATTTCCACGATAAACTATAAATACAAAATACCTTATTATTATTTATCTAACCTCTTCAAAGTATTGTTTCCTTGGTTGCATTTAAATTTGAAATTATTCACTGAATTAATTTTTATCATCTGGTAAGTTCTCTGAGGCTTAAAGTTTACCTGACTTTAATATAAGTAATAACAGTTTAGTACCGTATCGGATATTTTCTTCTATAAGGCATTTTATTGTATGGGTGTAAAAAATCAATCAAATCTTTTTTAGGGTCCGTAGGCAAAACTAAGAACCCTTATATTTTCCTGCGTGTGTCTGTCTGTCCGTCCGTCCGTCACCTGCTCTCACGGCTACACCTTTCGTCCGAAGACTTTGAAATTTGGCCTGTATATGTCTTCTACCTACCCACACATGTTAAAAATATAGCGACTTCAAAAAATACAAAACAAATTTCACAAAAAATTAGGGTAACAAAACTTAAGGGTTACTGTTTTTTTCCGACACCGTGAGGGGTATCATATGATAGGGTACGTCGAGCTGATTACAAAAATATATAATTCTTTGGTTATAACTTTGATAGGGTGATCGAAAGCAAGATTGAAGTGGTTGTGAAAAGTGCCCTCCCCCCCCTCTATCTGGCTTATATGAAGTGCAAAAAATCTGAAAAAAATCCTGAACATAATCGTAGATGTAGGAGAATTGTTGACTTTAATTTACCCTTGAAGACCCACAAGAAACAAATTATTCCTGAACATTCTTCTACTAAAAGTAAAGATACCACTTTTTGGAAATTTAGAAAAAAATTATTATTTTATTTTTTATTGACAAAATACGTTTTTTTTTAAATCCTTTATATTAACTTCACTTTTGTGCCTGGGTGCCTGGGGGAGTGCCTGGGGGAGTGGGTGCCTGGGGGAGTGGGTGCCTGGGTGCCTGGCGTCAACATTTTTGGAAGGCTAGTTAACCCTCTTCTACTTATCCGATCGAGCTGAAACTTGGCACATAGACTCTCTACCAATACAACAACATTTTAACAAATTAATTAATTAATTAAATTTAATTAATTAATTAAATTTAATTAATTAATTAATTAATTTTTCAATTTAATTTTTTTTTAAAAAAATGAATGGATTAAATAAATTTTAAAAAATTAAGTATTAAAAATAAACTAAAAAATTAAA
>KZ651366.1:518172-535301 GCA_001010745.2 Gerris buenoi
ATATCTCATTATTATGTCCTAGAAGAATGATTTACATTTTTTCTCAACTAGTTAAACATTTTAATATTTTCGCGACGTCATTTTCAAAAAGGTATTAAATCAAATTTACTTTGCACAGTCAAAGAATTTTTCAGCAACTAAATTATTTATATTTTTTTTCTTTGTCTAAAAATGTAATAAATATTTGTTTATAAATGTTTTTGATTTAAATAAATGAAACAACTACTTGAATAAAATTAAGAAATGAAAAATATTAATAATTTGGTTCTGCTGAAAATTATTAGGGTTGCACAGCACAAATATAATTTTATTTTTTAAATTTTTAAAATATATTTAAGTTTATTTGTCAATTATTATTATCACATGGATGATTATGAATAATGGATATGATGATTCGTTCGTAGAAAAAAAACACGTTATGATTGATGATTAGACGACATTATAAAAGATACTTTCCCGAACAATTTATGAATTTACTGTTACTATATGAATAAAACGGTTTATAACACTTAAACCTAAATATATATACATAAATTAAAAAATGTGTTATTAAATAAACGCACTAATTTATAAATAAAACATGATTTTGTGCATAAATAGCTGATTGTTTTAATTTACAGTATTTATGTTCTTCTACCGATGATGCTACAAACACAAAACCAAGAATTTCTAGATCATATAAGTGTCAATATCAGTAGTGAAATATTTTACTATTTATCTTAGGTGTTAAGGCTAGAAAGCTTTAGGATACGAACTTCTAGCTTGAAAATTAAGTTGGATACATATGTCTGGCATTTCATGGTAGTTCGTAATGGTGGTGCTAAGGTCCAAAGCAGGTAAAAGATTCCATTGTACCAGGTCTTTATAATGGTGGGTACCCGCCATTATAAAGACCTGAAGAAGGGTTTCTTCAGACCTGTTTTTAAAGCATACCCCGCCCAGTTAGTTTAGAACCAATGGCAGACCAGAATTAAACTATTCAAAATAATTTCCACACACTGATGTATCAGACTTTTTTTATTATCTCACTTATGTAGAATAATATAATGAAAAAGTTATTAATTTACTTGCTTAGTCACACATTAGGTGAGTAAACAAGTAAATTAGGTGCCATGTGGTAAATATTTACTTAATTACCTACTTTATATTTGTTTACCACTTATAAATAAGACATTTGCTTAATATCTATTACAACAAAGAGATATATATTTATAAGTATGAGTAAACAACTAAATGAAGTGTCATGTGGTAAAGATTTACTTAATTACTTACCCTATATTTGTTTACCACTTATAAATAAGTCCTTTGCTTAGTAACTATTACAGCAAAGAGATATATATTTATAAGTATGAGTAAACAAGTAAATTAGGTGCCATGTGGTAAAGATTTACTTAATTACCTACACTATATTTGTTTACCACCTATAAATAAGTCAATTGCTTAATATCTATTACAACAAAGAGATATATATTTATAAGTATGAGTAAACAAGTAAATTAGGTGCCATGTGGTAAAGATTTACTTAATTACCTACCCTATATTTGTTTACCACTTATAAATAAGTCCTCTGCTTAATAACTATTACAACAAAGAGATTTCTAGTTATAAGTATGAGTAAACAAGTAAATTAGGTGTCATGTGGCAAAGATTTACTTAATTACCCACCCTTTGTTGTAATAATTATCTACATATTACAACAAAGGGATATCTGCGAGTAGTTATAGTAGTCAAAGAACTTTGAAACAAAGGAATATCACACTTCTGCAAGTAAAGGTGATAATATCACTCAGTCTAATTAACTATTATGACAGGAATATTTACACACAAAGTGATTTTAGGTGGGTAACCAACTAAATGAGTGCCCTTAAAGTGTTTTTAAGGCGCTAAAATTTAATTTTGATATCCCCAATTGAACAAATTATAATTAAGTTTTAATAAATAAATTAAATGACATATTTTAATATTTAAACTCAGTAGCACTATGTATATGAAAAATAATAGTACATTACGCGTCGAGTGTGGAAAGTAGCATTTTGCATGCGAGTGTGGAGTTTACTCCCGAGCGACAGCGAGGGTAGTAAAAACCACACGAGCAATGCAAAATGCCGTTTTCGCACGATTTGCGTACCGTACTCTATCTACGATTGTTAGATTTTAATAATAAATGCAGAAAAAAATAATAAACTTCCTGTATGTAAGCTTGTATTTCAGTATTTCTCTTTTGATAAAGATGACATCAATTCGTTAGTTGTATTTTGTGCCGAATTAATTATTTCGGAAGGCGTATTATTCTCCTCATATTCTTCATAATCACTTAAATCACTCATTTATTTTCTCAAAAAAACTAGATACAAACAGTTACTTTTATTAAATAAACATCAAATTAGTTATGTTAAATGTAAACAAACTCGCTAATCGTGTGTAAAGTTGATAATTCTTCTTCTTTACGTCACTAGAGTGGAAAAAAGAGGAATTCTTCTTCTTTATGTCACTAGAGTGGAAAAAAGAGGAATTCTTCTTCTTTACGTCACTAGAGTGGAAAAAAGAGGAATTCTTCTTTATGTCACTAGAGTGGAAAAAAAGAGGAATTGTTCAAAACAATGAGATGCGTATGCGTAATTAATACAGGTGTGTAAAGAATCACTTTCTACGAATCTAAACAGAGATGTAATGTTTATATTACGTATCAATCGTTGATAAAAAAAATTGTAAGTGTTTGTCGGGACGATTGTTTTACTTATAATTTTATAAAATTACTTTTTTATATGAGTTATGTATTTCATAGGGAAACTGTTGTAAAAGAATAATAATTAGATTATGAGACATGTGCTGTTCGTGAAACTATGTCGAGCCATAACAACTGTGAACAATAAACTGATTAAAGTAAAACCTTCACTTACAGGAAAGCGAATAAACTGTTATGGATAAATAACAGTTATAATACTATAACTTAATAATAATAAAACTTGAAATGAAAATAATAAATGTGTTAGTGAATATATGCAGTAAGTTATAAATAAAACACGATAATGTGGTTTATATACAACGAATAAAGTCAATGTACTAGAAACCAGATAAATAAGGTAGTACATTAAATAATTATGAAGTTAGAAAGACCCCCCCCCCCAAACCTCTTACGGAAATTATCTGCAGTAACCTTTGAAACAACTTACTAATTATTATATTAATTTACACGTACAGTAAACACCATGTCACTCGAGTGTGTAAAAAAATAACATGAGTTTGCTGCGTGTTTTATTTATAAATATTATCCCACTGAAAGTGATTTTAAAGAAGTCGCAAAGGTAAAGGATAAAATAACACCTCCTTCAAAACATCCTTGGCTATATTTCGTCCCCTCTTGGGTCATCCTAATAAATTTTTTGATAATTTAACTCAATTAATTCTTCCCTATAATATTATAATAATCATGTGTAAATTTAACCAATTTTAAGCTGGGTCCAAATTTGTACCATATCCGCGAATCATAATCAGAATCTTTCAACAGTAGCAAAATAGAACAATATTGAATATGTAATAATAATAATAACAGTATTGAATCCTGTAATAACCCTGGCAGTTGATCGGGACTAAAACCCAAAAGAAAAAGAAAAAAAAGTGAATGTGGTTCATTATTCAATAATTGTGTCATTTTGCAACAGTTAAAAGATGGCGATGATAATACTCGGATTAGATACAAATGTGGACAAGTAAAATCGGTTAAATTTACAAATGATAATTATGATATTATAGGGAAGGATAAATTGAGTTAAATTATCTACGAAGTTGTTAATAGGGAAGGGCTTTTGAGTTGAGTAATTTTTCCATTACAGCAAGATTGCATAATAAAGTGTGTTAATCTGGTTAAACTTAATAGTTACAAGTGTTAAGTGTTCTTGATGATAAAGGAAATTGATACAATTACTTATACTCAATTGTCGAAAAGTTGGATGCAAGGAAGGGTTTAAGTTGTGGTTTCCAACAGTGTTAGCAACTCCATCCCCCTGATAGAATGTAGGAGAAAGGCCTAAATTAAATAAATCCCAGTACAATGAGGACCTTGTGGTCAGGATCTGAAGATTCGGGTGTGGAGTTTTACCCAGAAATGCTCACCAAGTGAAGGTTCGTCGAACAAATGGACCAAGATACTACTATTAAGGAGTTCCTAGGGTTATACCAGGCCTTGCTTAGAGGTCCTTTTACGAAAACCTTTAATCAATTAAATTAAGCGTAAAAGTTTAACCGAGGGAGATCCTATAGAGGGAAAGATATGGGGTCGGAGGTTTCCTACGGCTTGCCCACAATGGACCGCAATTAAGAACCTAGCAACTCTTGGAGCAAGAGCAATTTAACAAGCAACCTCTAACATGATGTGAACCAAGAGCAACGATGTAATGTAACCAGTCATTCGGACAAGCGACCCATTGACCCATACACACCGCAACATAATCTACAGACTCTTATTAACTTTTACTCTTAATATAACGTCCCCAATCTATTTTTTACTTGTTTCCTAATTATTGATCTATGGAAAAAATTGCAATAGCGGCCTTTACACTAGGGCGCTTTCCTGCAGAGCAACAAACGGGAAAGAGCGCCAGTGTAAAGGCTGCACACAGAGACACACGCATTACTTCGCGTAAGTCTCCTTAGTCTAAAGGCGATAGCGAGCTCTCCCACAGGCCTGCCGTATTCTTTAAATTTATCCCCACTGTGCACCCTAAAACTTTTCGTCTGACGACCACTCCACACTCTGAGGATTGCGTGCGGGATTCCTCTTTACACATGCGTTCTTTCCGTCACGCCATCATGGGGCACGCTTTCGCCTGGGAAAGCGCGTAATCACTTTTTTAGCTACCAAATCTTTCCCACACGATTACTTCCACGGTTTTACTCGCGCGCAATCCTTCACAATTCAAGCACGCAGGAAAGAACGTATTTGTAAAGGCAGCTAATTAAGTTATAATTTGATTAGTACAAAAGAAAAAAGCTATTGATAACAATAACAAAAAAATTCAGGGAAATTTCCAAAAAAGAAATCTTATTTCCATACGCAGTGTTTCCTACTTTAAGGTAGGAGAAATAAATTTAATGAGCGATACGTGTAAATTGCTAAATAAAGAAAACCCTAAAAATAGAATCACTGAAGCTCCTTTATAATATTAACGTGTGACCTATTTTCTCCTTTTTATCTTTAAACTGAATTTTAGGTCGGCATCACAAAAGGTATCAGTTGGAGCGTAAAGAGGCTTGGAGGGGGTAGGTATAAAATGTGATGTAGGTGTTTTTCGAAAAGCAAGATCTTATTTCAAAAGAGGGTGGTTTTCTCTTTGATCCACGCACAAAGAGTTCTCTTAATGGGGGAATAATTTTAAAATATATCCTATGTTTAAAGCAAACACAAAAATAAGGTTATAACACGAGTAAGAGACTCCTTACGTTGTATGAAAACGCGTAAAAGGTTTTAATCTTTATTAAGGATTAATCTGTAAAGAAAATTTGAAGAAAGGTGATAGGTAGAAGAGGAAAAGCCTATTTGACTTTTGTATTTAGATCCATAAACCTTAGGCTTTAAAGTGTACCGCTTCTTCTCGTTTTAGCTTACCCCCCTTCTAGCCGTTCTTCAACCAATATTTAGCTTTTAGCCATGAATTATTAAAAGGCTCTTTTCCCTCCCGAGACTTCACTTAACTTAGGGGTCTTGGCGCACCACCTTCCTCTTCATCCAAAAGTCCCCCGATGCAAAGCTGACGGGAGTTAGGGGGGGGGGGGGAGCAAGATTTCCCAAGCCTTGACTAAGGAACAAGGGGTAGAAGATGAGGGTTTTAGGGGGGTAAAAATGAATTTCCTCCCTAGAAATTAATTAAACACAATGTTTAATTATTATTATCTTGTAACTTTCCTAATACTGGTTTAATTAGTAATCCGGAGAGGGGGAAGAAAGCTTGATTTTTATTTTTTACATTTGTTTATTTTTATTCTTAGGGTGTTAATTAAGATGGGGAAAAATTAAACCTCCATAATCACTAACATAAAAGGAAAGAAAAAAATAGCACCACTTCTTTTTTTTTTCGTTATTAAAAGTGAAAAAGGAAACAATAAGCATTTAAAATTAACCCCTCGATCCACAAATCACTACATTCCTAGAGCACAACTCGAACCAAGATGCATCGTTAGTTAGAATCATTTTCTAACATCCCAACTGATCTGAATTTTATTTCTTTTATTCTAGATTCTAGTTAATAACCGTTATATCTTCCACACAGATTATTACTGAAGTCTTACGGCATATAAATTTAAACGATATCTAATTTAAAATGCGTTCAGTAGTGGCAGCGAAACGTCGGACTTCAACCCCTTTATGACGCGGATTTCACCCGAAAACCAAGCTGTATGTAATACACGATCTTAACACGTATTCTTTAACACAATGATGTTTTTAATTTAGTCTAATAATTTTAGTATAATTTTCTCAACTTTAATTTTAAATAAGTCCTATCAAAATATATATTTACATACAACCATGTAACCCATTTATATATTTTTTATTTATGTTATTATAGCTTACAATTATTTCTTATAATATGATATGCAAGCGCTATTCATTATAATCATCATAGTATAATCATATTCATAATAGTATACATAATCACCACATTCTTGAGATCTAATGATCCCCAAAATCAAAGAACAAATACTACTGTCATTTATTTAAGTGATAATAACATAATAACGACTTACAATATAGAAGGAATTTATAAAACAGCTATAGTATCCCAAATCAACTAAAGAAAATATACCTGCAACAAAAAGAAAACAATTATATTAATTAACGTCATAATAATAAATTTAATTTTTACAACTAATCTAATATAAAAGTACAATTGGAATTACAAGAAGGAAGCAACTATTTGGAACAAGAAAGTGAAATATTTTGAAACTATAAAATAAAGTTTTCTGATATTTTCCCTAAAAATATAGTTACAACAAGTAATTATTAAAGTAAATCCATGGCCTTCCGATAACTTTTTGTAAAGACTAGGGCGCTTAAAAAATATTAAGTATAGAAGTCTCAGTCGTAAATAACAAGTAAGTTAGAATTATGGCAGATTTGAAAAAGCTATTACCGGCTTTCAAAACAAGCTACAACGTAATTCATAGGGAAGGAAAAATGTTATATAATATAAACGCTTGAAAAATGGACCGGGATAAAGTATATTTTTCTCTGAATGCGACCTCACGGCCCATTAGAACACGAGAAAAAAAGCTTTTTAAACGCCCCGAGTGAAATGTCGAAAGAGTAAAGATCAAAAGATTTCATAATATTTAAGGGTCTGGAAAAACCGTTTTACCTCTTTAACCTATGTTAAGGGGGTAATGTAAAAGACGGAGAGGATTTACCAAACCCGAAGCGTTTTAAGTCGAGAGACGAGGCTCAACCGACAAACCCCGAGGCCTTCTTTTGCATATTCGTAGATGAACTCCGCCGGAGACTTTGTAAATGGCATAGAAAGGTCCCGTTGGATTTGAAGGCCTAGAAGTCTGGTAGTTAGCTCAAGGGAGGAGAGTTTAAAGCCGTCTTTTCGTTTTAACAACATGAAAAGAGAACCTCTATCTACTCTTGTAGGAAAAGTTTAAAGGTTACTTCAAAAGAGATCGAAAAGTTATTGCGGGAAAACGAGAGTAAAAAAAAGTATCGAAGGAGGGAAATAGTACGAAAAGTTTTTGGAGAGTTCACTTGAAGGTATCCTTGAAGATTCGGAAGGGGCTTTAGGCTACAAGATCAAAAGACTTCTAGCAGTACTTCCAGTGCAAAGGAGATTTAAGATCTCTAACTTTATCCCTCAAGTTATCCAAGAGACCGAAAAGGCATGGAAAACACTCCAACGTCCAGATCTACCAATAGGAAGAAAACAGAGTCCACAACAAATACAATTAGGGAAAATCCAAAGTGAGGGGTTATAACTCCACAGTACTTCTGGGGGTCCTCTTTGAGGCCCCTAACAAAATACCTAGCAGAAAAGCGAATAAAGTTTTAAAGGGTTGTCCAAAGTACAATAACTATTATTATCCCTTCACTGAATTTTCCGAATAAGATAAGTAAGCCTTAAGAAGTTCGACCTCGAATAGTAGAGAACTTATAGAAAACTGATAATGTACTCAGACAAGTTTATACGAATAAAACTTATGCCACAAGCTTCAAACCTTTCCTCAAAGGAGTGTACTTTCTTGTTATTTACTTAAACTTCAGAATTACTTTTTGACAAATTCAGTAAAGGTTTATCTTGGATCGCAATTATTATAATTATTAGTATTGGAAACTTCATCTTATTGAATCTATCGATGAATATCAATCAAGACTTTGAACTAACATCTTTTGATATTAGAGGCAAACAATTTGTTTGTTAAAAAAAGGAGGTAAATGAAAAATACTTTTTAATTTTACATTTATTAACCCCCATATTATCATATTAAAACGTAAGGATGTGCTATTTTAGCCTATCACTTCAATCTTAAAATATTATTACCAATAATGTACAAAAATTCCATCGTTTCCGTGTTAACTATTCATTATTTTTAAAATTTAAATAAATTTGACTACATTTTCATTTGTTTTATAACCTAAACGAAAGAAATTCAAATTACACTTTTAATATGCACTGAAAACAAACAAAAAAATAATCATTATACAATTTTAAAAAAGGGAGTAAAGAATGATGTTAAAATATATAATATGACGTCAACATGCTGTTTCATATTATAAAATAATGACATGAATACTAAATAGTTGGAAGGAGGGAATTTTAAATTAACATGTAAAACCATGATTGTATATAAGGAGAAGGTTAATGGGACTAAGTCAGCACCCTGTCAAACTCCGTCACGCGATCATAACATCCCACCCGCTACTTTACACAAATAAGTTTTTGAAAAATGGGGGGAAAAAATCAACGACATAATTAAAATAGGAAATAACAGATTAGTAATCATTCAATCATTATTAGTTTATTAAAAAAAAACTTTCTTTCACATAGCAGATATATTTGAACATTATATAAGCTAAACGATCTGCAGCTAAACATGATAATAGCAAAGCTTAACTTATGAGCTGAACTTTATAAAACATGAAACTTAAGTCATGTTTTCAACTTTTCTATATGATAAATTTACATAAGCTAAATAACTATGAAATGTTTTTTTTTTGTGTTTACAACAAATATACGCCAACATGACGATAGAGATGGATGGAGGATAATCGGGTAACGCCATCAAATAAGTAAGCATGTTAAATAAACAATTATTTTGTTTTCTTAAATTGTACTACAACAGTGATACCCCGGACTTAAACAATAGGTAGGACCGCGAATAATAATAATTATATTGGTATGTTATAATATCATGTGATGGTGGGGGAAAAGATTATTTTGGAGCATCTACTAAAATAAGGTTCCATGAGCCCTAAAAATGGATCTTTAAAAAAATGAGCTGATGCTTCGAGCCTAAACTGCGCTAAACAAAAATCTACGCAACTTAGAAGTATACATATTTTTGCAGGGTCATATCCGAAGTCCATGGGGGAACTTAATTTTAGCACTATGAAGTTGCCATTCAAAATTTATCGGTGTGGATTTTGTCGAATCCATTTTTTAAATGCGCATATCATAGATTAAACCTAAAGGCCCCCATACACGATCAAACATTTTGTGCAAAAGTTTGCGCAAACCTGATGTCGGGGAAATTTAGTTAAAAAATCATGTTTGCGCAAACATCAAGCAGCCCCATACATGGTCAAAATGTTTGCACAAACATGATGTTTGCGCAAAATGTTTGACTGTGTATGGGGGCCCTTAAACCATCACAGAGTACATCACCACAAGTGGTCTACCTGGCGTCTCAATGGGTGCCAAAACTTATATTTTGGCTATAATTTAACATAATTTGGCTATAATTTCATACACTATAATTTAACAACTAAAATATAAAACTCACTGAAGACATAGATCTCAATACGTGAAAACCAACGTACTATGACTTTATACAGTTGCTGCTTTGGCACTGATGATGACCCCCTATAATTTAAAAGCACTTAATTTTTACTATTTAAGAGAGATTTTCTGTTCCTTAACCACAGTTTTTTTTAGGGAATTGCTGATTGAATTATAAGACCGTCATTATTCAGTCATCAGTAAATCAAAAGGTTAAAACCATTTAAAATTTGATTTTAATAGGTTACAACGCCGACGTTCCATTACGTTGATACCTTTAACGATTGATGGCCTTTATAGAGTATAGGACAATACCTAAAACTTGTTAATATAGATTGGAAATACACTAACCACTTTGACCTTTTGTCCTTTATTCCCTATGAGTAAGGTCTACAAAACCCCGTTGGACACTACCAACTTAGTTTTTCATTTATAAAAGGACAATGGAAACGATTGTATACTATTGTTATGTTTTTATTGGTTATTGTGCTCCTATTGGTTTTTTTTGTGGCGATGAAGTTCATTCAAAAAAACAATGTTTATTTTTGTCTGAATTTCGTTTATCCAAAACCACAAGCTTTAACTGTTTTATTTTATTTTTCCCTCCCTGAAAGCTGTAGTGCTTTGTAGACGGTGAATAGAATGAAAATATTACAAAACAAATCTGTTATTCGAGTAGATGGGAGGAGGGGATTGGGGTAAAAAAGTTGTTTTTAGGGGTTAAAGGGGGGTAGGATTTCAAAATCGATTTTAACTTTTTTTTTTTTGGGGGGGGGGGGGGTGCAGCATAAGGGCTTTAGACCGTTGTAGAATCACAGATTTCCCAAATATCCTTATATCAACAAAGGAGCTAAAAACAAACATAAGCAACGAAGAAAACATAATCTTCAGGCTTATATTTTATTTTTGGACACTATCAACATACTCACCATTTAAAGTAAGAATTCACGTTCTTAATAGGTTCTCTAATAAAATAATTTGTTGTATTAGTTACCTTTGGGACAATTACATTCTATTTCAGGATAGAAAAGGTATTTTAGATTTTTACATCAGTATTAATTAGGAACATTTTGTTTTGTTTTGTAAATATAAATGACCCTGGAACATTTTATGTTTAAAAATATTATTGACCCTATATCGCATAGCAAGGATGGCGAATGATTTTTTTTTTTTTTTTTTTTTCATGGTTAGATAATGAGTTATTTCTGTCTAAAGTTTAATTCTTTTTTTTGGGTGGCTATTTAGATTTTATTTTGCCTTCTATGCCTCGTCCGAAACAAAGCCGTAATTATTCAAGAAAGAGAGTTATATTTGGTTGATAAAATTAGTTAGAAGTGAAACGCAGGCTCTCCGCCGAGACAAGTAAAAAGAAGTTTTGATTAAAACATAAAGCGATTATTTGGATCTGAGGAAGAAGATGTGGAGTTTAGGAGAATAGAATTGTATTGAGAAGTGGACCAGTGGACCTATCACAACATATAAAGCTAATAAGATTAAGATGCTACGTAAAGTACAGGCTCGTGAGACGTACGCCGAAAGCTGCTTTGAAAAATTGTTTAAAAATTGTTGCTTCTACCTTAGTGATATACCTTATAGAACCAAGTCCCTAGCGTCACCAAGTAATGCAATGGTAAATGACCCCAATAAATTCTGCAAGAGTTATTTTCAAGACATACTGCAGCTATGTCAATTGTGGTTTATACAGCTGATAAATATCACACTAACCCCGTCCCATCAATTACATACTATAGTTGTACAAGCCCTGTAACAGGCCTAACCCATTCCCAGGCTGTTGCGCAACGGAGTTAGTCAATACCACATCAGTGGCATACAAGGCAGCAGCTCATATACCGCAATGGTGAAAATGTTATAGGACCTTTTAAAGCCTCTTCCAGACTGCGGAACATTCTGCGCATGCCAGTCTGAGATACGCAGGCGCACTTTAAACTGGGCATGCGTAGATGTCAATGCTTTGCTCGTTTCCTCTATTCGGTTCGGCTGTCTGGTCAAGACTTTAACATGAATTTGTCCAGTAAATCTTTTCAACCCCCTCTCAACTAATCGTTTATCAATATGTACTTCGATTATCTAATGAAATATATTAGTCAACTAAAATTTTCTATAGATCTGATATTAAGAGTTTTAAAATCCATTCCGTTGAATAAAATATATTCTTGTGAGAAAAAAAATCCAGCCTTGCTCTAATAATATTTCAAAACGAACCAAGTTAAATATAAAATAGATGACTTACATCTAATCCAAACGACTTTCCATTTAAACTATAATTTTGAAATAATATCTTAAAAAAGCCAAATTAAGTCGAAAGTTAAAAAAAAAACTAAGTTTGTACTGTATTTGACTTGCTTAACAAAAGAATTACGATGGATGGTTCCTCATAAAATATTGATTAAGATAAAAGGAACGAAAGAAAAAAAAACTTTTATTCTTAAAAACCGTTTTCCTTTCTTTCTCTCATTTGTGGGAATTTGTCTTGAGGGAAGTAATTCGGAAAACTAAATGAATACTTGATGTCGCTACTTTCGCTTGTGTTGAACTTGACTAGAGCTTTTTTTTCCCCGACAGTTACCTCCTACTCCAAGAATTACTTTAAAAGCAATTGAAACTTTAAACAAAATAAGTTTTTCTTTTTTTAAATTACTTTTACAACTTTTGTAAAGGAAAAGAAATACTAATTTTATACTTAGTAATTCATGTAGAAACTAATAGAAAACGAGTTAATAAAAAAAAAAACATATATTCAACCAATGATTCCATTTCAATGTTAAATGCAAATAAATATATAAAAAATATAAATAACCAAAAACTTCGATTATAAAATCTAGGTCATCTCAAATAAACTCAGTCGTTTTGCTTGAACTAAATTTATCAGAACATGTTCTTCGATTACAGTAAACCAGAAGTATATTGGAATAATAGTACTTAAAAACTGGAAATCCGACGTCACATTCCTCAAATTAACACATGTTTTGCAGTACATTAAAACTAACTTAACTGATTATTAAAACTTAACTCTGATTATTATAACTAACTTAACTGATTATTATAACTAAACTCTAAACTAGTAGTGATGCGGCATGTGAAGAAATGGCGAAAAATTTGCATTTTGCTTTATTAAATGCCATATAATATATAAATTTTTTTATTAAGGCTACTAGGAAACATTTGTCGGAAAAAACTTATTTTTTTAATTTAGCTGAAAAGAGCTTTAAAATTACATGAAATATCCTAGAATCACAACCTAATGAGTAACCTCTATAAGCATAAACTTTTTTCAACAGCCATATTTGTTTTCAAAATGCCAGCAAAGAATGGAAAATTTTGTAATAATAGTTGCACATTCTTTTTCCTACTCTTCAAGGACTTTAAATTGATCAATAACATACCATGCTGAACTTTTCATTTACTTTCTCTTCCACCATATTAGCCGCCATCTCAAAAATATGAAGTGGGTAATTTTCACAAACTATGCAGATGACGAAAATTATTTGATGCACCTGTGTGAACCATGAAATTCTTATAAGATCTAAACCCTGCAATCCTTAATCCTACTGAAAGTAAGTTATGTCTCCTCCTATATGGCCAACCATGTAATACGTATGGACATATATGTTCTAGATTTAGATCCTAGTATTCACTCGTTACAAGTCCTACTACCTAAGCTCATCTAAATCTCACACACCACCCTAGGCTGCTGTCGATGAAGACTTAAAAGTAACAATAAGAAACATAAAAGTTTAATGGTAAAGGCATTGCCTGACATCGATGTCGATATATCGGCTTTCAACAAAAGATTCGATATTTTTATAATCCTTATTTTACTTTTTGAAAAATCGAAAAACATAAAAACTTCACGATCACATAAAAAAGGACGATTTCTTTTGGTAATGGAGTTGAATTGGAGGAATACGATGTCCGATATTTTGAGAAATCGAAAATATCGATGTTTTAGCTAAAATCAATATTGGTCCACTCGATGTCGATATATCGAGAATATAGATTTTTTCTTTAGATATCCCAACCCTATGCCTATAGTTTATTTTAGATATTGAATAAATTATTTAAAAGCTTTTCGACATAAAGAGCTAAGGGCGGAAAAGTTAAAACACCAGCAAGACTTTAAGCTACTTACAACTTAATAAAATTCGAAGCATAATTTCAAGAATATTATTATTTGTGACTGGAATCCATCAATATTTTTTAACTTGTAAAGGGTTTTAATTCTATGGCGTGCCGATTTTCTCTTACCATAACCCGTCAATTTTCCATCTGCAGGGAAAGCCTAAATAACCCTTTGGGTCATGACCGCACGCCACCAATTACCAGACGTACAAGTTATTTTTTTCTTTCATACAAAAAGGCCGCCTCTTTCGTCGCCCCCATTATATCCACACCTGCACTATATTTACAACAATTTTTCATGTAAACTTTTCCCCTTTCGTTAGATCCTTATCTTTAGGTTCGTGTTAAAAACAAGTTGAACAAAGACAAAACATACAACTATTTTTATTCATCCATTGTGTAAAAGAAATATTATTTGTCAGTTTCTAGTTAGAGTTACAAATACTAAAAAAAGAACATTTCACTAAAAATGACTTCAATAATAATTCTTTTTTGTACTTTACGACTAAAAGGAAATTGTAGTTTTCAAATGGTGTTTTATAGTTTAAAAAATAAATTGAGCAGTCAACTTTATTTTATATATGAATATAAAGCCACAACGTAATTGTTCATCATTTTCCTATTAAATTTTATATCAGATTAAAAAATCAATTATTGTTTTTTTTTTAGAGTTTATTCATTTATATTCTCTTGTCATATATGTATATGATAAATTTAAAATTAAAATTGTTAAAACAAAAAATGTAAAAAGAATGTCATTTTTTAGATTAAATTAATTTGTGTGAAAATTATTATACTTATTTCTAACTTGGTTTTCCGGTGAAATCTGTGTCTCAAAGATTTTATTGAGGTTAGACAATTATAGAGATTTAGATTTTCAACAAACCACCTAGTACTTATCATTATTATGTTTGGTTACCACAAAATATCGGTCAATACAACCAATTTCTGAATAATAGGCATAAAGTTGAAGCTCTACCATTCTAAATTCAAGATCTATATCGAAAAAGTAAAAATAATTTTCTAAAGAGGCTCGAAATTTTTAAAAGACGATTATGATATGATTTTATGATATGAATTATTCCCACCCGGCCAATAACTTTTAAATAAGGATATTCTTTTTTAATGACTTATTCAAGATGTTTGCGAGATAAATTCGATGATTTTTTTCCCAAGAAAATTTTTCCCAACAACATTTTTCCTTAAACATTTTCATCGATCGGAAAAAATAAGAAATAGCCTTGAACGTTCAAGTAGTTGTTTCACAAATCCTCTTCCTCCCCCTTTTCCCTGCTGTATTCCTAAGGATTACACGAGCAGACCAGTTGGTACGGATTGGAGAAACTCTTGAAAAGGACGAAGTAAAGTAAGGGCGTAAGAGAGCGAGATCGTGAATCAGCCTATGATAGGAGCCGTGGAGGAAGGTCCAAATACTCCTTGACTCCGAACGTCGTCTATTGAATAAAGATTTCCCAAGGGTCCAGAAAAAAGGGGGCTTCACTCGAATTTATAAAGGTGCTTCCCAAAGCTTCTTCTTTCGGCCTTCTAACTCCCTCTGCCCCGTTTAAAAAAAAAATTCTTTTCATTCTCCCTTTTGAATATATCCTGCCGAAAAAAAAGATTCCTAAGGTCCTTTTTTTCCTGCGGGGTGAAAGTCATGCCTCGAGCTGTATCTTCCAGGACTGCTTGGTTAAAGCTGAAGTAACGGTTTCAGGAAGTCTAGAAAGGCCGAATGTCTGAAAAAGAGGAAAGGAACTTGAAAAATATCTGTACGAGATGTTGCCGCTTCAAGACTACAAACAATGCCCTATTTCTCCTCGTAGATTCCTTGCCGCCTTTCTCCGCAATTCCACCGAGGGAGTGAGAGAAAACGAAACAGAAAGAAAAGAAAAGAAAAACTACCAACGAGAGAAAGAAAGATATTCCGAAGAAATTCGAGCATGTAAAAAAAGGAACACCAGGAAAAGAGATCTCATTTATTACAAACATAACCTCTTCATAGTCGACGATAAAAGATAAGGGGGGAAAAATGAAGATATTTCTAACTAAGGTCGGAACCACTAGGGGGTAAGAATAGGTTGAGCGAGAAAAAAGTAATAAATGGGGCATATTAAACCAACATAATGTTAACAAATGTTATTGCGGAAAGATGAGGTATAAAAAACACAGAATCATTTATGGGAAAAGAAAGAGGGGTTATTTTAAAACTGTTTTTCAAAAATGAAAAACCACGAAGTCAACACGACAAATAATTGTAATCCATTCTACACCAACAGCAGAGATAAACTAACAAAATAAAACAGTAAACAGTCAAATCATATTATAACTGTGTACGCAAATCTATCGCATACATATCTCATATCTGTATAATATAATTGTATAAACAACCAGGAGAGGATTCAAAAATGTTTATACTCACTGTTGATTACTATAAAATGTATACCAAAACGATAAAAGAAGATTGTCAGAAATAAAACGTTTCTGCCATAAAGTATGTTGACAATATTAATCGGAGTAGTTTCGAAGATATAGGAATAATGCTTGTGCGTATAGGGAAAAGAAAGAAAGAAGTGAATAAGGTTGAAACTTATATGGAACCAACATGTGCTAATTATAATCTATCATCCAAATTTAATTAAAATCGGACAGATTCGCAAAAATTGGCTGACCGACACAGAGCGATATAATAATGTTTGTTCTTGAGAACAATCACAGCCTCCATAACCTTCGGTAAGCTACATGTACGATTACACACCTGAAAATAGTACATGATGTAATAGAATTTATCGCCCACAACTTGTAAACATTCCTATCCTGAACGGACGGTAAAGTTATATTTTACAGCCCTAGGGCCTGTAAAAATAAAGCATGCATTTTTATAGGCCACTAATTCGTGGAGCGGCCGAGGCGTGCCGGAAGTGCTAGTAGTTCAAATCGTCAGCTGTTCAATTTGTAACAATCAATATTTTTATTGTCTTATTGGTGGGGGGGGGGGGGGGGAAA
>KZ651366.1:535566-557720 GCA_001010745.2 Gerris buenoi
AATCGTATTATATATATATATATATATATATATATATGGAATTAAATAGACGGTGCTCGGGGAATTCAAAAGGAGGCATAGGCTTTTGTCATGAGCGCGAGGAGATAGAGCGAGCCTACACGATGGCGAGGCGATGCAACAGGTTGATTGATTGCCTGCAGCCTCTACAGTTTTGCGGAGGGGGTGTCTAGGCTCGAACCCTCTAGAGAAACCTCCACGCAGAACCCAATCGCAGATATTATCTGGCAATCGCAGCCTCGAGGGAGCGTGAAACCATCCTAGTTTCATCTGTTAAACTGTTTGGATTAAGTGTTACTTGAGCTTAAACTGTTAAACCTCCGACCTACCTAAACACCTTTAATGCACCTCTCATTAATCTGATTGCACCGAGTAACTTTAAACTTGTTTTTAGAGAAAAGGGTTTGCTTCCCTAGATACATTAAAGTAGAAACATGAATTTTAACTCAAAGTAGAAACAATCCATTGAATAAATGCGTACCAAAATGTTATCGAAACAATATTCTAGTACAAGGATGGTATAATCCAAGTAGGTGTTCACAAATAGACAAAATGCTTCTAAAGCTTATAACTGTTACTTAAAATCTTACTAGTTTTTCTCCCTTAAAGGTAATGATTAAAATAACAAGTAAGCCACATTAGTCCTCAAGCAGAAGATTACAACTCAGTATGTTGTTTCGGTGCAGATTTTACACAACTACAATTTAATATAAAAGCACAAATAGTGTACTAATGATAAATTATATTGGTCCCAACTAGTCTGCATTTTTTTTTTAAAGATCAGCTTGATAATAGAATAAAGTTCTCACGAGATTGTCTGATTTTTTAGCTGTTTTGAAGACTATAATTCTATAGTCTATTTGTTTGCACGCTACAGTGGTGGCGAAGTGACAGAAGAATTTCCTGTTCTCTTTTAAAGGCAGCAATATGATTAACTGCTTTACTCACGAAAGTTTTGGCTCTAATCAGCAATGCAGAATTAACTAAGAGAAAACAGAGTGACTTTGATGACTGAATATTATAGACCAGAGTTAATTATTAAACTATTTTTTTTTTTTTACCTGAGACCCAGAATGCAATGATAAGTTTCGAATAGTTATTTAAACTTGAGAGTTTGTTTGATATGATTTAGCTTACATCTTCAGAAAAGTCTGGTAATTTGATTCTTGACATGCAAACGTAAATAGATAAGGTATTAAGTGCAAGTACTAGACAGGTAGTACGAACCAATTGTTCAAACCTAGCAATTATAGGCCATCTTTTGGGCCCATCATTAAACTAGCCCCAAGGTAGAGAGTTCCAGCTACTTCACACATCATACTTTTGTGCATTGTACCGCCGAAGCGATTTGATGTGGTCATTAGCGAGCCATATAAATCAGAGCATCACAACGAGGTATCGAACCCACGATCTTGTATAACGGCCTTGATTCAAAATAGATAAGGTAAATTGTATTATTTAGTGCTCCAGTTACTGACGTTGGTATTTCATTATTACTTTTCCTCACCTTCCCCGAAAATATATAGGAAAAGAATTGTTTTTACTAAAAAATCCGAAACCGAGATTTCAACGGAATTATCCTTTTTGGGTGTTATTGACCGCCATTTTGAAGTTATCGAGTTTTGAATTTTGAAACTTTGACGGATAATAATACAAAAAGTATAAATACGTAATTGACATATAGCATATCGTTAGAACCGGTAACAAATAAGGAACAAATGTAAAAAAAAAAAAACGATGAAATTCCATTAATAAGTTTAAAAGTTATAAGCGAACATAGTTATTAATTAGTGGGATACTTAAGTTTGTTTACACCTGTCAAAATACCGCCAAAATTCAAATAATTAAATAAAAATAATGTAGACTTCGTTTTTGAAAAATGAGTCCACTTCAGTGGCCTCCGAAGTGAGGAAAAGTTCCGATGTACCCCGTACCCGATTTTTTTATTTTTGAACAGAATTTTCAAATGTTTGGGGAAGTTCTTTATAATTAAGTTAAACATTCATGTAGGATTTTTTTTTTTTTTTTTTTTTTTTTTTTTTGCGAACGTCTTATGGAAGTTATACAAATCAAGGGTTAAGAGATGCATTGTTGTTTAGGCTAGTATTGATTTAAATATAGATTAAGAGTCAAGGGCATAGTTTAAATTGCAGATAACCAATAAATCCTAGAGGTTCAACAAGTAACAGTAACATCTTGTTAATCCTAGTTTATTCAGCTAGAGATCCAATTACAAAGTTTTCGGTGTTACAACATTAAAGAACAGGGGGGATGAAGTTAAGTAACAACATTTTATTAAGTCTAACAGCCTATATTCATTTAGTGTAAGGAGGTTATTGGGAAAGTTTCAAGGCTTATGATCCCGAGTGCCTAGGGTAACCCATGTTAGTTTAAAAGGACCTTACTACTAACAGGATTTTGGAACAGATCCCCCCCCCCGCTCTGACCAACTTATTCTTAAAATCACCTACTGCAGTTGTATATGTAGCAGCAGTTGTAAAGTAGATAAAAGTTTAACTCAGAAAGGACAATTGGTACAACTATAAAACAACTTAATACATTAAATCTCTAGTAATGCTCAATTATGTATAGTTAGAAACAAGATTTTACCTTCTATAACATCACAAAAAAGTTTACAGAGCTAACCCAAGGTAACGGAAGCTTTATGATAACTCTAATAAGGAAATTAGGTCCGATTTTAAAAATTCCTTGGCGGAATGATGTTACAGTAAATATAATTGGCTTCTTTTTACGTCCAACAACAACTCTGTACGTCTAATAGTTACCGAGATATGATACTTCAAATATTGGCAGTGTTTTCCAATGAATGGAAAATTTAAGTATTGCTCTCGTTTCGGGGCAAATATCGGCATAAAGACTCTCCCCTACGAGAAAAGTTGTGACAAATTAAGTTATAGTAAATTTAATTGGCTTTTATACTTACACAAAATGAAGCCTGTAGACAAAACAATTCTGTTGTAATCGTAAAAATAACAAAGACAAAAATTGTAATATTTAAGAAATGTACCTAAACCACTTCTTATAAAAATGTTTGGGCATTCAACGAAAAACAGAGCATAGAGCCATGCTGCAAATTTACTGAACTTTAAAAATAGTAATAACGACTAACACCGAAAAACGCATTGAGTACGAGTTATATGGAAAGAACTGAAAAAGGTCCGAATTTTTTTTTCCAGTTTTCCACATATTACGCAGCTAGCTCAGGTTTTTCGAAGCTGCAAACGTAGGATAACATTACCCTAACTGGACCGAACAACATATAAAAAAATCAGAACTACATCACTCTTTGCGAATTTAGCAATTTATTAAGTATGTTTTGTCTGGCCTAAGTATTTTTTCAAAATACATAATCGTATTTTTGATGCTCTGTAATTAGAAAACTATAGTCCGTAAAGAAAAAAGCTATCGATATGAAATATTAGTAAATTTTATCCTCTACAAAATTGGTATATCTCTTCTCTCAGATATACAGAAAAGGAGATAGAGATAAAAAAACTGAAAAAGTGGGAATATTTCAATGTTTTTCAGCTATAACTCAGCTTCCACAGGGTCTCGGATTCTTCAAACTTGTGTTTTTACTAGTGGTACTAGTCCCAGCAACATATCCAAAAATCATAAATGCCGGACCTTTTGCAAGGAATTATGATAAATTGACTGGACTATAACTTGAAAACAACTCTTCCGGTTTAAATGAAAATTTATATGATAGGTCACAATTAGATCATTATTGGTACCTATGGTCTTAAAAGCAAAACGTTATTAGAGTACGTGTATGACTCTAGGAAGCTATGTGCCACACTAATTGGCAGACAATTTTTTACCAAAATTTTACCATTTTTTTTCAAAATTGGGCCGAGAGATATAAACCGAGAGGTCATTTATTAAAAGTCATCACCAAATGCAGAACATACAAATCAGCTATTCTTGATTCAATCACTTTTATTTACCTAGTGTTCACCTAATTAGTATTATAGTATTATTCTATGCTATATTAATTAGATCTATGTGATAAATTACTACTTCGGATTATTAGTTCCAACCACAAGGCGTGGTGCAAATAGTTTCAATTAAATAACTACTCCAGATAATTAGCAGGTACTATCCTTAGTGGCCATTAGCCACAATACTAGGTACAAATACATTCAATTAAATAACTACTTCAGATAATTGGCCACAAGACGATTATGAACCACAAGACGTGGTAAAATGGATTCAATGCAAGAACTACTTCAGGTATAATTAGTAGTATCCCTAGTGGTTATTAACCACAAGATGTGGTGCAAATAGATTCAATGTAAGAACTGCTTCAGATAATTAGTATTATCTCTATTGGTTATTAACCACAAGACGTGGTGCTTATAAATCCAAAGTGGATATTAACCACGTAATAGGATACTAATAGAATCAATTAAATAATTTTTACTGGGGATAATTATGACAATACTTAGTGGTTAACACAATACACAAGTGAAAAAATGGACTCAATTGACAATTAATAAACCACTATCTTTGCCCCTTATGCTAGGAATCAGTGGCAATTATTCCTAGTGCTAATGCTAATATATATTAAATAATTAAATAAGAAAAGCCATTAAATAAAGAAACAAAATAGCTTCGCGTTCAAAAACTTCAAAAAAATAATTAGTACTACTTAATAAATCATTAATATTATATCAAAGATAAAAAATACTCTGTGAATCGCTATTTCCAATACTGTAATGCTCACTCAATTCGGCAATTACTTCCATTAACTTAACAGAAAAATATCAAGGATAAACTTCTACTAAACCACATTTAAGTTTAGTGTTTTAAAATGTTTTAAGAGCGTTTTTTTTTTTTTTTTTTTTTTTTTTTTTTTTTTTTTTAATACTTCAACAATAAACGAATAACTTTTTTTTTTACTTAATTTAACTACTCATTTATTATTAAGTCTCGGGGGATTATTATTATTAGTTTTTTTAGCATTTAAGATTGTTAAGTAAACACAAAATTGACAAGTTTAAGGAAAGTTTTATACATTTTTAATTCAATATAATTATTATTGCAGCCATATTTATACGTTAAATAATCATGAAACTTTTTAATAGTTTATAAGATAAGACAGTAAAATAGTTATTTATGTAACTAGGCAGCAAAATGGAATTTTACTGACGAGTGATTAGGTTAGCCTCCGAGCCGAAGGCGAGGACAGGCTATGATAATTAACTGCCGAGGCGAAGCCGAGGCAGGTAATTTACCTATTTGACTGCCGAGGCGAAGCCGAGGCAGGCAATGAATAAACGAGGCAGAAATGTTTCCTTTGCTGCCTTGTTGCATACAATATTTTATCTACTTGCGGAAGGAAAATGAAACTGCTAAAATGTTATCTTTATTAATACAACATAGCTAATAGTTAATGACTATATGTCATATTAATAAAGATAATAAATTTATTAACTAAAATTAATGTTCAAATAAGAAACTTGGGAAAAATAACAATAAGTAAAAAGCAAACTGAATCTATAACAACAAAATACAAAACACACCTTTATAGCACACATAAGTTCTGAATGAATAATGCACGCAATATAATATATTTATTTATATTTTTACTAACAAATTACTAAAAGAATTAAAGATATCTTCTATTGCTTAAAAGAAAAGAATTAACTAGGATAAATTAAGAAAAGTTGCTAGTCTGACTAGAAAAGAATCTAGTCTAATGACTTCAATAATAAATATAATATGGATGTTCAATGTTTACATGACCCTGCAGTATAGCCATTCACTCCACTGTTTTTTTAATTAAAGATCTACTAATCATTGAACTTATTTAAAAGAATTAACAAATATAAACAAATTATTTTATAATTAAAACGTTTATTTATTAATTATTACATATTAAACTATAATAAATGATGTTATAAGATATGATGTTATAAGATATGATGTTATAAATAATAATATAAACTGTTCTTGCCAAAATAAGAGGTTATGACACACAGTGGTCAACACTGTTACTTTCTCTGCCTAGGCAGACAAATATTTGTCTGCCTAGGCAGAGAAAGTATTTTCCTGACTGTTTTCACTAATTTCCTGCCTGTTTATAATTTTTGAATGACAAATCAGCGAAATCGTACTTTCCAGCCTAAAAACAGTTAAGTAATGTTTAATTTTGCTGCCGCGAGTAGATAAAATAAATTTTAATTATATATTTTTTTTCTTTTTAAATTTTTCTTTGCTAAAATGCCAATGGAATTTATAATTAATGTATTAAAACTATTAAGATGTTACCTTTGTGTTATTTTTTTCATAAAAAAAAAAAAAAAAAAAAAATGATTTTCAAAACTTATAATTTATAAAAAGTTTTGGAAGATTAAAACTTTTTCCCCCACTGTTTTTTTTTTTGTTTAAATTAGAAAATCGAGTTTTTTCAAAGATGAGAAAATTGTTTTATGAATTATTCTTCTTTGTCATGTTTAAATATTTACCCAGGCAGTGGACTGAATGAGGTTAATTTTCTAATTTTAAACGATTATATTCGTGGCCCAAAGAGCTCAAGGAAAAAAGTTCACTTATTTTTTTTCTTGATATTTTATACATTTTTTATCCTATTTTTAGCAAAAATATAATTATATTTGATTTTTCCACATGTATATTAAGAAAACTAAGTAAGAAAGAAAAGTTCCCCTTAGGGTTTTGCTGTTTGAGACCAATCTAGGCTTTTAGTAAGACAAGGGACTAATCTTCAAAAATATAAATAATTTAAAATATACTTTTATCTCCAGTAGGGTAAAAAAGTTATGATTTTGAAATAGTTTAGAGGGACTAAAACAGGTCTTTTCATCCCTGAATCAAAAAGTAGGGAGAAAAAGTAAAAAGTAGGGCGAAAAAGTAAAGTAGGGCGAAAAAGTAAAGATTGCAACTTAATTATTTTATAAATAGTAGAAAATGAATGGTTAATGTAATGAAGATGTTGAAATCAGGTTGGCGTCACTGCTTTTATGACCATGTTTATCTATGTTTATAACCTGCATCTAAGTAACCTTCTATTTGAGTTTAATTCCAATTCTTATTTGTTTTTAATACTGAATCTCTTATATCTGCTATTAAAAGTGTTTATAATTATTGTTATTTATTAAAATAATAAATAAAAACTGTGCAATGAACGAAAATGTGTATCTACTTCCTACAGGAGATAAAATATTGTATGTACCTTGTGAGTAAAGTGCCATTATTCCCTTCGCGATAATTATCTCCCTCGGCTTCACCTCGGGAGCTAATTAGCGTTATTCCCTTGGCTACGCCTCGGGAATTAAAAAGTCTAATTCCCGAGGCGAAGCCGAGGGAATTAGGGACATGATTCCTTCGGCTTCGCCTCAAGAATCAACTTTTTCGCTCAGGGAATAATGGCTTACTTTACTCCCTAGGTGCATAAATAACTATTAAAACAATTAAAAAACTGTTTTTTATTTACTCCCATAAAGGTATCAATCTAGCAGTATTTATTACTCACATGCGATTAAATTAATCTGGGGCTTCTTTCAACAAACCATCCAAATTTCTTAATATTCAGATAAGTACATTTCAAGATACAGGTGTGAATAAATGTATTTTTACATGTATGTAGCAGAGAAACAAATGGCGCAGAAGGTGTAAACCTAACATCCAAATTTCATTAAATCAGACGAGGATTTTTAGATATGTACGTTGGTTGCAAAATAATGAACCACAAGCAGACAGACCAAAAATGTTCCCTGAATTCTGTTTTGGAATTTTCAAACTCGGAGACTGTACTGTAAAATGTATATCATATCTCAGCGAGAACTATGCAAGTGTTGGATATGCATACTATGAAAAAGTATTATGTTCTAAAAATATTTTCCTTTGAAGACATAGACTGTAATCCTGGATAGGATTTTTTTATGTCATATGAAGTCTCCTTTTGAAAAATTAAATATATCTTATATTATTTTTTTGTTGTTCTTTATTTTTACTCGATGGCCCAAGTATTATAAACGAATAACAATATTTATGGGGGAAAAAATAAGTAAAAATGGAGAAGACAAATCCACGCTTTTAGAGTATAAATCCAAGAAAAATGTTCAAACAAAAGAGTATATTTTCATTTATGCAGCTTGGTAGAATCTTTTTTTTCTCAACATGTAACACAAAAGATAAGGATGTTACTGATTTGATAGGGCGCCTTAGGAGAAGGGTGCTGACTAAAGGGATGTCTTTGAGTTACGTAGCCTTCCAAGGATAAAAGAATCAGCCTAACGAAATTCAGGGTCCTTTCCAAGGCTCCATTTGCTATGGAGGAGACGAGGGGACCGAAGTAATAGGCTTATAACAAGAAACTGGAGAACAAGGTAGGGGAAGAAGAATGCAAGCCAGACTGTCTTATTGCTGCATGGAGAATACACGGCAAATTGAATTCTCTCCCTTACAAAGCTCTTTCCTCAAAGCAGCTTGGTCAACTTCATCCGGGATTATGAAGTACTACTTCAACAGTTAGGAAGATAAGCAGAATTGTGGATTATTTGAGCGGAAAACTTAATACATCCATCACTGACTAATGGCAGATGATGGATACTCCATTATTTACTGAACTTACCGAATAGTTATATTCTTCAACCATTTCTTTGTAAACTAAGAAGAAGGAGTTTATCGTAAATTATAGATTTACAGACCATTTCAGCAGCATCAGCATGAGTCTGACCAAAAGTAATCATTAATCGTAATAAAATACTAAATAACCAAAATTAACACTGTTATTTTAAATCAATATTAGCTATCGTAGTTCTGTTCTTCAATACTCAACAGGACTATAAGTCATACCCTGCTCGTTATATTGTCATTATCCGATCTTATTGGTTTTCCATCATATAGATCATTTGAAGGCATTAATATAAGGCTTTCAGTTCTTAATAGCACCTTAATTCACAAAACCCCTTTATCATCGATTCTAGGTTGCTCCATTGTGCTTTAATTTAGAAATAAGAGATCTTCAGCTATTTTTCATAAATCTAGAACAAAATTTGTAATAATCGTTATGCCTAAAATTTCTATAGAAAGACTTGTCTGCGGGACCAAGGAATTAGTCAAATGAAGTAACGAGGGATCTTAATTTAAAACAAGATTTAAGTTTTAAACCAATGAAATTATGTTAGTGTAAAATTATGTAGGATAAAAGAGAATCGAAATTTTAATAGCAAATGACATATCCTCAGCAGAATTCAGATAAGTTGACTTTTTTGAGTTGACACAGTGACTTTTTTCTTGAACTTCTCTTTTTCTTGAATCTTTCTTAAATTCTAGGATAATTAAGCAATGAATGCTAAAATCTTTACACAACCATTCGAATTACTTAGTTGGTGTCTTGAGAGTTGTGTCATGAGAGGTAGCGCAGCCGCGGCGGTTAAACCACCTCTGCTTGGCCATCACTGAATCATTGAGTGGAACGAGATGGGGTTCGATTCCTCGGCGTGACACTCTGATTTATATGGCTCACTATTGATCACATCATACTCGCATCGGCGGTATGATCTCTACCGCGGGGCGTACAAAGGGCCTAAGTAATGGCCTAATTGCAAGGTTCGAACAGGTGGTTCGTCCTACCCGTTCTAGTAGGAAGTACTAGACAACTACTACTACTAGTTGGTGTCTTTATCCCTCTGAATTAACATAAATCCTATATAGACATCCCTTCCAGACATCAGGAAACATTTTTGGTCTACCTGTAGGTCTTTTGTTCAACACTTTTTGAACCACCAGACCTTTAACACTTTTCTTCCAGTTTTAATGAAAGTTGGATGGTAGTTCATAATTAGACGATTGTTGGTTTTATATTAATAAGAAATTACAACCTTCTACGCCTATTTCTTCCTGTCCCGCATGGGCACAAACTTATTTTACGAACATCTTAACGAAACTAGTCCATAGATGGTTCCATGTTAATGTTTTTAAGTATTGTATCAAAAAAGTGTTGACGACAATTTTATTAAAATGGATATATTTCGTTTCAAGAGTATATCCATTTCGTTGTCAACAGTCTGTCAAACAGTTTGCGCAAAATGTTTGCGCAAACCTGATGTCGGGCAAATTTAGGTCAAAGACGTCCCCTTTACAAGCATATTGTGTAGTTTCCAATTAGGTTGGTAGAGCAAACTTTTGTTATTTTTCTTTAAAAAAAAGTTAACAAAGAATTAAATGGAGGAAACATACAACAGTATAACTATTAGATATAATATGTTGGAAGTAACTGGAGTTTCCCATTTTATTTAATTGCACAAGTAAAAGTTGCAAGTATAATTTTTAAGGTGTATATTATTATTTACATTCTGTAGAGGATTTATTAAATAGAATGATTTAGTTAATAATTTAAAAGGAGTTTAAAGATAAAATGTCTGCATTATTACGCAGACACTTATCGTCAGATAAAACTGGGAAATTAGTTCATGTTAAGTATGAAACATTTAACATCATATCATGCCAAAAAAACACTGTTTAAATCCAGGGGTTTTCAATCCACCAAGACTTACTTAGTACAGAAAGTTTAAAACATTATTAAGTTAATGCTTGATTATCTCCCTCCTACACCGAGTTTAGACTTGAACTCTATCCTTGAAGGATAAATTAGACGCATTATGCGGGCGAGGAGCGGAATAAGAGAGCTACTTAAGCAACATTAGCGAATTAACCTTATGGGACCGATTCAAACTTTTTAAACCCGTACCTTCGAGACAAGGGTGGTAGGGAAGGTAATAACATATTCATCACGTATAAACCTCCAAGGGAGGAAGGCACACACAACCTAACTCCGACTAAACTTTCAGGTAGCTCATGTATAAGGAGATAACAAGCCCAGATTAACTCGAGTATAACTTTGACTTGAAATATGCATAAAAATTCGCATCCTTTAGCGTTATAACGACTATTTAATCTGCACAAGAAAAAACCAAGTACGACAAAAGATAAAAGAAATAATTCACGAGATATATGAATGCTCATAAAATGTCGAGATATGCGGACATGTCATAAACACTGACACAAGCTTATTTATTACATAAAAAAATATACACGTCTATAAATCCTAATAACATACATTATGAAGAAGTTTATATATATAAATTGCTTATAAACTCCTAATAAAGATTATTTCAATATATTTTCTGGACCTATTAATCTTCATAATGTTTCACATACAAAGGTTAATGAAACAGAAATAAAGCCACAACAGACAAAAAAACCTATAAATAATGAAGACATAGCGTAAAACGCTAACAGTAATTCTTGCTACGAAAACCTGATATGTGAAACAAACAAATACTAAGAATTAATAATATAAAACCGCAATTTAATGTTATAGAAATGTCAACTTAATTGGAGAATTTAAATTTAAAACCAGCAAGTGAAGTTTGTAAATTAAATATCTATCACATATAAATACAAATAGACTGCCATTTAGTGTGGCACATAACTTCCTCGCATCCTATCATGTACTCTATGTTATATTAACATTAACACTATTGTTGTATTACTTTATTGTTATATTGTTTATTGTCTATAAACTATTTATAGTTTTAGCGATCTTTAACACTTCATAGCGATGTCGCTGTTGGTTTAACTAAAAAATTGTAATTGAAAAAGATGAAGTATGATTTATTTTTCCTGGCCTAAAATTCCAGTTTTAAATTTGATGTTAATGTTTACGTGAGCGTTACGCGTGAACGCTTGGACGGATAACGTTGTCAAACGAACTCGTCCTAGACATTCGTAAAATGAATATTTATACCAATTTCATCAAAATCGGTCAAGAATTGCTCAAGTTATCGTCGGACGTTTCAAAATTCGCGGACACACAGACCGACAGACAGACACGAGACCAAAAATGTTCCCTGATGTCTAAAACGGATTTCTGTCTTGGAATTTTTAAAATCCGAGACAAAAAAGTTTTTCTTTCTCAAAAGTAAACACATGCTTCCGTTACCTTCCGTAAGCTCGGAAGCAAAATAAAATATAAATAATACAACATTCATTTTACAATACTATTTTATAATTGAAAACAAAATAATAATTTTACTCAGCACTGGCAACCGGTTTTCAATAAAGATATTTCTTTTTCCTATTAAACACACGATAGACCTGATATTTACCCGTAACCAGAGCTTTCAATAGGGCGAAGAAGCTATCTAACCAAATACTATTTGATTCCGAGCTTACCGAATGTAACGGAATAGTCCAGGAGATAGCGGACAAGAAAAGAATAAATTGATAAAGATAAAATTATGAGTATCATTAATTTAAAAATTATCGTAAAAAATTGATGAAGGATATTAAAAAAATGAAGTTTTGATAAATAAACTTTGTGAAGAATCGGTAAATAAAAAAAGAATGAACAAGACAGTAAGTATTTTTAAGTCAATCAATCAAAAAACTGTTATCTCACCCTCGGAACTAAAAAAAAACTTTTTAAAGAAAGATCGAGGGTGAAAAAATTACCTACATTACTTCCCTGAACAAATTCAACAGTTCGACGTAACTTGAGTTAAAAAAAAGTTTAACTTCCCTTAAGCATAATTTAATAATGATTGTTTTTACCAGACAGAGAAACTTTTCTTAGCATAATTCAATCATAAGCTCTTTAGAAGAAAGCGAGAGGAAAGAAATATAAATATGAACAAAAACGCTAAAAAGGAAAGAGAAAAGATAAAAAAATAACAGAGAAAGTAAAAAATTACAAATAAGTAAATAGTATAACATTTTTTTAAAATGGTCTGTCAATTATGGTACATGTCTTACTCGTGACCTTCTACCACCTATTATTGTCAAATTTATTAAATATTCACCCCCGCTTTTTAAACCTAAAAATAATAATGAAATTAATCTGGGGCTATCTGCGAGCCAATTTCGAATAACCATCAAAATTTCATAAAAATCAGATGACTACTTTTGAAGATATAGGTAAATAAATAAGATATAGAAGATATAGGTAAATATATTGATAGATATTGAATATAAAGGTATAGAAGGAATATGTTGATATTGAATACATAGATATTGAATATATAGGTAGATATTGAAGATATAGGTAAATAAATGCGTGTTTGTGCCCATGTGAAAGAGAAAGAAATAAGTGCAATGGTCAAGAATAAGTGCAGGATGGGACCAACTATGGGCTAATTATTACCAACCATTTAAAATTTAGCAAATACTTTTGGGAGCCAGCGTAGCCGAGGGTCTTAAGGCGCTCGCTCAGCTATCAATAAGTCGAGGCAACTTAAGGTCGTAGGTTCGATCGCATGCCATGATTCTCTGAATTGCTATGAATCACGGACGGTACAGGGCGAGGGACACCCCCTATGAGGCACTCATCCCCCACTCTTTGAAGGGGCCCGATTGAAGTGTGTCCGATCCGTTTCACGATGATGTAATTTGTATATGCACTGTTCGAGGATGGAGCAGGGCGAGGGACACCCTCTACGGGACATTCTTCCCCCACTCTTTGACGCACGCTTATATAGTTTACTAATGACCATACCATACTCGCTTCGGCGTTACAATGTACAAATGTATGATGTGTGAAGTAGCTGGAACTCTACACCACGGGGTGTAAAAAGGGCCTAAAAGATAGCCTAATTGCAAGGTTCGAACAAGTGGTTCGTCCTACCCGTTCTAGTAGGAAGTACCAGAATACTACTGCTACCATTTAAAATTTCTTTAGTAGTTACAGGGAACTTATGTAGCCAAAAACTTATATTATTTGTTGTAAATATTTTTTTCTTTTACAAAATATGTATGTATGCTTGTCATTATTATAGCAGATCATAGATTTCCACATTATAACATTACTTGAAAGAATTATCTAGGAAAAAGATTGATATATATAATATAATTTATTCCTTTCAATGTTGTGATACATACTTCTTCTCTATGATACGTATACATTTACACAAATATTGAAGCTTAATTTCCCTGGACCAATTCAAAATATATTCGTATTTATTGCGGATATCAAAGGAAACTCTGTTTATTTGCTTCAGACATTTATTGACTGGAAATATTTTTCCTTTTCCCCTTCTTCTTCCTTTTTCTACGAAGCTGAGAGATGTTTCTATATGTATTTTTAGTGTATACGAAGGTTTTTTTTTTTTTTTTTTTAGCTTGTTCGGAGAACTTCGCTTACATGACTGATCAAAAGATAGCTTTGAAGTATTTGAAAAGCGAGTGTGAACGTTAGCTCCTTTTGAAATCGTCCTTCTCCTAAGACCCTTTTCCTTTTCTATCAAGCCTAACTCGGTCTGCATATTTTCGTATCTGCATTTCCCTCTTTAGGTGTTATTTCACTGTCCAAGTAATGAAATATCGTCCCAAAACACTCGGATAAAAAACTTTCCCGTGTCTATATTGATATTGGATTTGAAAAAAACCTATTTAATTGATTTATTATTAAATATAACAACATGATCACACTGATCTTTTACATAATTGATAGTGTCCCGACGAATCTCCTTTAAATTAATTGTGTTGCCAAGCTAAGGAAACCACATTTATTCCAATAGAAAAGAAATGTTTGTTTTTTTGTCACTATATATTGATTTGTTGGTCTTTATTTAGTTATTTAAATATTATTTATTACAGTATTTTATATAATCACTTTATAATGTTGTTGTCATAGAGACTTAAATAAATAAGCCATTAATTTCGTTCTCTTCAACATGATTGAGTTTTATTATAATTTAAGTTATAATTAATTATAGAATAGCGTTTATATTATATATTACAGTTTTGATTCGTTGATCTTTATATAGATATAACTTATTTAAATTAATTTACTTGATTTTGTTTTTTCTAAATATAAAATTAAGGCCGTTGCCACGGGGCATCTTTATAATACATACAAACTATCAACAAGCTATCAACTATTTCTTAGTAAATGCAAGTAAAGTTTATTTTCAATTTCTGTTTTCCCGCTCAATTTATTGTAATTACGGTTTTTTTTTGGTTTTTTTACTATCTTAAAAAGGAAAAATCTTTTATATAATCGAGTAGAGCCCCAACGGCGACGGTGACGACTCACCTCTAAATGATTTATAACGTTAAAAATGGGTGAGTCATAAGCTGGGATTGAACCAGTGACCTCCAGTGCGTCAGGCGGAAACGCTACACATGTGCTATGCCTGTGTAATGATTCGGAGGGCATAAAACTTTCTATTTAAACAGTATAATATATCTATTTAAATATTTTAATTATAACTATCTCTTTTTTTGACTATATTTTATTCTGCCCGTTTTCACGGGCATAACGGCTAGTTAAATATAAAACAATACAAAAATAGTGAAAATAGTGATTGGCTTCCTAAAAAAAAAAAAAAACACTCATAACTTAAAGGTAAAAATAGAAACAAATCATTAAGCAAGGTAAAAATAAAAATAAAGGTGAAAATAGAAATGAATCAATAAGCAAGCAATTTAGTCTTTATTGAATAAATTATTTATTTATTCATACTAGCTGGATACCTATGCTTTGCTGCGGAGTATGTTATTTTCAATTTAATGGATAAACTGCCATGAGACACATTTAAATTATTTTACTAAGAAGAATATTTGGGCCTTGTGTACCAAAATTTTAATTTCGTTATCTTATGGCAGTGATCTTCACCTGGTTTTGAAGGAAAAGTGTGTAAATAGTCATAAAATTTGGATAAAACTGTAGTTGTATTATGGGATGGCTGATTATGACTAACTAGCTTCTTAACTTAAAATTAGTAATTTGCTTCAAACTAAGCGACACAAAATCTATTTTTCAAGACTGTCAATGTGACATATCAAAACATCAAAAAATAATTATTTGAAAATAAACAAATATAAATAATATGCCGCCACAGGATTCCCCCCTTTTTTAATCTGGGGCGAAACTAACTTTCTTATCCTTCATGTTAGTTTCTACGACATGTGTTTCGTCTACAGAGTTCATGGAATAAGCAGGTTTTACTCTGTCTACAGCAACTACCTTTTCTTTTCCTCCAATTAAGATGGTAAAGTTTTTCTTTCCTCTTTTTACAACTTGATGAGGACCAGAGTAAGGTTGTTCTAGTGGTTTCTTTACTCTATCTTCTCTTAAGAAAACATGAGAGCATTTTTGAAGATCTGGATGGATGAATATTTTTCTTTTAGCGTGGTGAGTTGCTGGTAAAGGTCTTAAATTTCGGAAAGAAGTTCTTAATTTTTCCACGAACTCTGATGGAGTTTCCTTGGCAGCTCTTCTACTAGATAGGAAGAGTTCTCCTGGGAGTCTTATGTTACAACCGTAGACTAATTCTGCAGGACAGGCTTTCAAATCTTCTTTTAGAGCTGCTCTTATGCCAAGTAAGACCGTAGGTAAAGTTTCGATCCAGTTACTGTTCTCTTGACATTTGAGCGCAGCCTTTAATTGTCGATGGATACGCTCAACCATACCATTGGCCTCAGGGTGGTAGGCTGTGGTTCTCACCTTTTTTGCACCCACAAGCTTAGCTAAAGACTGAAACAGTTGAGATTCAAATTGCTTTCCCTGATCACTAACAATTGTGACTGGAGAGCCGAACCTAGCAATCCAATTTAAATAAAAAGCATATGCGACAGTTTCTGCCGATATGTCAGAGATTGGTATGACCTCAGGCCATCTTGTGTACCTATCTACACAAGTTAAGAGATATCGGAAACCTTGACGAGGGGGTAGAGGTCCAACGAGATCGACGTGAACGGTTTCAAAACGTTGGTAATTTTTAGGGAAATCTGAAATAGGTGTCCTGGTGTGCTTATGGATCTTCGATTTTTGGCAAGCTTCGCAGGATTTTACAAAATTCACACAGTCTTTCTCTATCCCAGGCCATACAAAACGATCTTTAACTAGCTTAGCAGTAATTTTACGACCGGGATGAGCAAGATGGTGCATACAGTTTATTACTTGGTTCCTAGATGCTTTTGGAACGTATAGACGAATTTTATTCTTATCTATAGAGCAGTAAAGTGGAATTTTGACATTCGGAAAAGTAGTGAGTTGAAGTTTTAAGGACGAAGTTCCTTGTAACAACTTTTTTAATTCTTCATCTTCTAGCTGCTGTTTACCTATTTCTTCATAGTCTATGGTAGATGGTGGTGAAATGGCGTTTACACGAGACAAAGCATCAGCAACAATATTTTCTGAACCAGTGATGTGTTGGATATCGGTTGAAAATTGGGATATGTAATCCAGATATCTGAGCTGTCTTGGAGTGCATTTGTCCGATTTTTGTTGAAAGGCGAACGTTAAAGGTTTGTGATCCGTGTAAATACGAAAATGACGACCTTCAAGCATATGCTTGAAGTACTTAATAGCGGAGTATACAGCAAGCAATTCTCTGTCATAGGCGCTATATCTTTTTTGGGTGTCTGTCAGCTTTGTCGAGAAAAAACCGAGCGGACGCGCTCCTTTTCCTTCGATTTGGTGCAAGGCTGCTCCCACAGCTGTATCAGAAGCATCCGTGACAAGATATATGCAACCCTCAGGTTCTGGAAATGCTAAACTCGTAGCAACTGCTATACAGTTCTTACACGAGATAAAAGCTTGATCTGCATCTTCTGTCCATTTAACTTTTGTTTGGTCTTTTTTCTTCTTCGACCCCTTAATTAGGTCTGTGAGCGGAGATTGAATTTTAGAAATATTTGGAATAAACCTATGATAGAAGTTGACAAGGGCAAGGAAACGTCTTACTTCTTGTACCGTTTCCGGGCGCTTAAAATCATTGATTGCTTTTACCTTGTCTGGAAGAGGTTCAATTCCAGAGGATGTGACCAGGTAACCCAAAAATTTAATACTTTGTTTACCAAATACACATTTGGATGCGTTCAGGGCTATACCGTAGTCCCTGAGTCTTTGGAACACTTGTCGAAGATGGTTTAAGTGCTGTTCTTCTGACGTAGAAGCTATCAGAACGTCATCCATATATATAAAAACAAAATCCAAACCACGTAGCACGTTGTGGAGAAAGCGTTGGAACGTTTGTCCTGAGTTCCGGAGACCAAAGGGCATACGAACGAATTCGTAAAGACCGAACGGCGTGATTACCGCGGTTTTAGGAATGTCGCATGGTTCTACCGGAATTTGGTGGTATGCCTTTGTGAGATCGAGAGTAGAGAAGATTTTATTTCCATGAAGACCTTGAGCAAAGTCATGAATGTGAGGTAGTGGGTACCTGTCGGGGACTGAGATAGCGTTAAGTGCTCTATAGTCACCGCAGGGACGCCACGAGTTATTCTTCTTTAAGACCATATGGAGTGGGCTAGCCCAATTGCTGTCAGAAGGACGACATATTCCCTGAGCAATCATAGCATCAAATTCGGCCTTTGCATCAGAGAGTTTCTTAGGGTCTAGTCTTCTTGCTTTTGCAAACACTGGAGGTCCAGTAGTGTTGATATGGTGAGTGGTGGAGTGTTGAACTTCCGCAGGTAAGAAGTCTTTCATTATCTGAGGGAACGAGGTTCTTAGTAGGTGAGCGTAAACAGATTCCTCTTGAATAGCTCTGATAATAACAGGCTGTCCAGCTGACATTGTAAAGGTAGATTTCATCTTAGTTTGACCGTCAATTAATTGACGCGACTTCAAGTCAATAATTAGATTGAAGTGAGAGAGAAAATCAGCACCAAGAATCGGTGATGATACGTCTGCAATGATGAAATTCCAGGTATGGTTACGACGCATACCGAGGTTTACCGTTAATCGAGCTTCACCGTATGTGCGAATGCCAGAGCCATTTGCAGCAAAGAGTTTATATGCCGGGTCAGGATTGCGTTTACGTGTACGGTTCACAGGAATTACCGACAGATCCGCACCAGTATCAACCAGGTACCGCCAACCTGTAGTCTTATCGGTTATCCATAGACGGTTAGAAGTAAAAGCCTGTTCCATCACCGCCTCAAGAACAGGGCTGACTAGTTTTCCGAAAAGTTACAAGGCTGTATACATCTTCTTGCATCTTTTCCATATTTCCTATGTAACCAGCAAGTACTACTTTTATCGTCACCTTTGTGTGTTGAGCTCGACCGGGTATTCGAATTAGAACGACCTCGCGATCGCGTCCGGTACCGATTTCGGCCGCGTACGATTTTAGTTAGCTTAGCTACTTGCTCAGTGAGTGCAGAAACCTGAGCTTGTAAGCTAGAATCTGCAGATGTGTGTGCCACCGGTGCTAGGTTTGAAGTTGAAGCTTGATTTTCAGCTACTTCCATAATTTTATCAGCTATTAGTGCAACCTTAACCATATCATTCTCATCCGTCACGGACAGGATGGCTTGAACATTGGAGGGCAAACGTTGTAACCACAAAGATTTTAGAAACTGATCAGTTACTTTAGATTTGGCTAACTCACGCAAACGACGGAGTACGTGGCTAGGTTTGCTATCTCCTAATTCTATCGAAGTCAAGAGTTGCCTAATTTGCTTTTCTTCTGAGTCAGAGTACGCTTCGATTAGTTTTTTCTTGAGCTGTTCATAAGCTCCAGTAGCTGGTGGAGAAGCTACAATATCGGATATATGATCCAAAACTTCCATCTCGAGGGCTCCGACAACATGGTAAAATTTTGTTTGGTCAACCGTTATGTTGGCCGTCACAAATTGTGCCTCGAGTTGGATAAACCAGAGATGGGGTTTAGTTTTCCAAAACGGTGGAACTTTTACTCTGACAAAGTTGGCTGAAGCGTCGTTTGAGTTGTTAGATGTACTTGGAACTTGAGGAGGAGTGGTTGGTATCATCTCGGATTTTCTCACGAGAACCGTGCCAAATATTAAGTTCCGTAAGAAATTCGGTTTTTATAATTTAATTTAAAAAAAAATTAAATTTTTGACAAGTATGAGAAAATGTCAAAAAAAATAAAGTTACAAACGAAAAGTTTTAACTTACGAAACCGTCCGATTCTCCGCGTTCTTTCCGTCGGTGCGGCGTCGGGGGTCACCAGTTATGGGATGGCTGATTATGACTAACTAGCTTCTTAACTTAAAATAAGTAATTTGCTTCAAACTAAGCGACACAGATATTTTTAACAAAATCTATTTTTCAAGACTGTCAATGTGACATATCAAAACATCAAAAAATAATTATTTGAAAATAAACAAATATAAATAATATGCCGCCACAGTATAAAAGAGTTGTATAAAAGACCCTCATACAGACACTACTTCATTTTATATAAGATATAGGTATATTTTTCCATTTTATACCCCCCTCCAAAATGGAAATATGACAAAACTGTACATAACAACAATTACTTTACTCCTAAAGAGCTTTTCTTCATTCTTTATTTATATAACTGTCACTGGCGTGAATTTTACTTTGTATTATTTTGAGTATTTTTTGTTTATATATTTTGATTTTGATGTAAAGTGGAAAAAATCGGAAAAAAGGAAAATTTTATTTTACAAGTTTAAGAAAAAAGTTTAAGTTTAAGTTAAAGTTAAAAGGTTTATAAGTTTGTGAAAAGATATTAAATATTGCTTCGTAAAAGATTATTTTTGAGTTGTTCGTTAATAGTTTCGCGCTGGCTAGGTTCGGCCAGCGACAGTAAAAGAAAATCCTTTCTCAAGATCATAAGAAATTAGTTCAAGAAATTTGTTTGGACAAGATGAGTGTCAAGAGTATAAAGAAATCATCTGAAGAAGTCGATGGTAAGCCTCATGAGTACAACTTACGCAAGCCTGAAGAACGTTGCATGACTGACAAGGGTTTTGAGCTACTTGTAAGTAAATTTGAAAGTAGTTTTAAAAAATACAATGAGTCAATAAGTAATGAGATCGAAAGTCTTCAAAATCTTTTTCGCCAATTAGCTCCGACAAGCTTAATAAGCTCGTCCTTAAGTGAACTTAAAGGTACAAGACGTTCACTTAAGGAAGAGTTAGCATTCTTCATTCAAGAATCAAAAAAGAAAAATCAAGAAGGATTGTACAGCGAGCTAATTGGTCGATATTCAGTATTATATAACGATCTTAAGAAAAATATCACATCGTATGAAGAAGACTTTGATAACCAAAAACATGGGCAATATAATGAATCAAAGCAGTCATCGCGTTCTAAATCTGTAAAGTCTGAATTACCTGACCCATTAAGAATCAGTCCACGAGATTGTAAGTCAGAAAGGTCCTCTATTGGATCGAACGCTCGTCTTGAGCTACAGAATAAGCTTAAAGGTGTAGACGAGGAGCGGAATCGTCTGATAGAGGAGCTAAATGACTTAGAATCTCGGCGTTCTGTTTATGGTAATAACGAACTATGGTANGAAAATTGGGATATGTAATCCAGATATCTGAGTTGTCTTGGAGTGCATTTGTCCGATTTTTGTTGAAAGGCAAAAGTTAAAGGCTTGTGATCTGTGTAAATACGAAAATGACGACCTTCCAGCATATGCTTGAAGTACTTAATAGCGGAGTATACAGCAAGCAATTCTCTGTCATAGGCGCTGTATCTTTTTTGGGTGTCTGTCAGCATTGTCGAGAAAAAACCGAGCGGGAGCGCTCCTTTTCCTTCGATTTGGGGCAAGGCTGCTCCCACAGCTGTATCAGAAGCATCCGTGACAAGATATAGGTGACCCTCAGGTTCTGGAAATGCTAAACTCATAGCATCTGCTATACCGTTCTTACACGAGATAAAAGCTTGATCTGCATCTTCTGTCCATTTAACTTTTGTTTGATCTTTTTTCTTCTTCGATCCCTTAATTAGGTCTGTGAGCGGAGATTGAATTTTAGAAATATTTGGAATAAATCTATGATAGAAGTTAACAAGAGCAAGAAAACATCTTACTTCTTGTACCGTTTCCGGACGCTTAAAATCTTCTATTGCTTTTACCTTGTCTGGAAGAGGTTCAATGCCAGAGGATGTAACCTGGTAACCCAAAAATTTTATAGTTTGTTTACAAAATACACATTTGGATGCGTTCAGGGCTATACCGTAGTCCCTGAGTCTTTGGAACACTTGTCGAAGATGGTTCAAGTGCTGATCTTCTGAAGTAGAAGCTATCAGAACGTCATCCATATATATAAAAACAAAATCCAAACCACGTAGCACGTTGTGGAGAAAGCGTTGGAACGTTTGTCCTGAGTTCCGGAGACCAAAGGGCATACGAACG
>KZ651367.1:10810-23586 GCA_001010745.2 Gerris buenoi
TGTACCTTATCTGCGTTCTAAAAATTCATTTTTGTAATTTGTGACGTCATAACTCTAAAATTATTTGCCTTCGGTTTTTTAATTTAATTTTTTTATTAAATTATAATTATTGATTGTCAGTTTAGTTTATTGTAATATTTTTTGTTGTGTTTTGTCTTATTTTAGCTTGAAATGTGCTAAAAATAATGTTTATTATATCATGCCGGGCGAGTTAAAAAAATGACGTCAAAGTGAAACGTAAACAATAACCAATGGCAGGGCTTGTTTTCTTGACGTTTGTGAGCGGGCTTTGAATAGTTACTAAAGCATGGCCAACCTTGTCCAGCTTAAATGAAAAAAAAATAGTGTTGTTATGTTGGTCCCCTGGTCTAAGGGACACAACCTCTCGGCAAAAGTTGGCTTCAGCGTCTTATCAGTAATTGCTTAGGATTCCGATTCTATGCTCCTTCTATATATAGTTTTAATTTCGTATCTTAGCATTTAACGTGTCTTGAAATAATGACTTATCACTGAAAATTAACATTTGAGAGAAGATATGTGGACGTTGTAGCGGTGAGCGTATTTCCTCGTTGGTCTAATTTTAGAAATGTTTTTCCTCTATTGAGAATGTTTTGGCACGAGTTATTTTCATCTGGATGTTTCGTTTTATCGTTTCCTATCAGTATTTTTCCACTAAGCATGTTCATCTAAATACATTGCACAATTAAAAGTCATAAAAAGGTTATAGGACATTACGTTTCATTATATTATACATATCTCTGATCTAATTCTACATTAGTCATTAGTCTATTTTGTTTAATTTGTTACATACAGTAGTTACTAGAAGAAATTATTCGACATGAATATTAAACTTTTAAATGATATTAAACAATATATTGATTCCGAGTTTGCCGAAGGTAGCGGAAGCTAGGTGATCGCTCCGAAGGACGCAAACGCAAATTATTTTATGTCTTTGATGACAGAAATTAGTAGACAACAATCCGTTTCAGAAATCAGCGGATACTTTTGGTTCCGCGTCTGTCTGTCGCTAAATTTTTGCGAGTCAACATATCTTAAAAACTACACGTCCGATTTTAATAAAATTTATATGGTTGGTAGAAGTTAGCCAATTGCTAGTCCCATATAAGTTTCAACCTTCTGCGTCCATTTGTTTCTCATCGACATGCGCACAAACTTACATTTATTTTCACCTACAGCTTCAAAAGTACTCATATTAGTATAAATTTTGGATGATTCGTAAAAAGTAGACCGTAGATTAATTTCAACCGTCTCTCTACGCGATTGATATAGATTTTTATTTAACTATGTAAGCAGAATAATATAGATTAAGGTCGATGAATCAGTGTAGTTGGACTGTGGATGAGTTATATAAAGAGGTTGTTGAGTTCTAGTGAGAACAATAGATCTGTGTTTAGATTGTCTGAGGGAGAGGATGCTTGAGGTTGGTATATAGTTTTGTTTGGTTGGTACAGGTGCAGAGGTAAGGTTACACGTGGATAAGGTTACTGTGTATCTGACTACAGGTAGAAGTGAGCAAGTCTGATATAGTTCTATCTCTTGTTATCACATCCTACCTGCTGGTTTGTTCTCAAGTTGAGCGGTTTTTATTCTTTCTCACTGCAGGAATTGTTTTCTTTTTCTCTTTCATGCCATCATTACTCTCCGGTGGTTTTCCTTTAATTTTTCAGCGTCCAAAACAAATCTTCAAGTTTTAAACATATATTTAACATCTGATTCTTTTTTACCTTCAAGTAAAAATATATTTTTACATCCTCTTCAAAATAACAAACTTAGCAATTATGATTCACCAAAATACAGTGTTGCCCAACAACAATATTTACTTTTGTAAATATAGATCTACAAATCTATAAAACACTAGGAAAAATATATTAAATAAATGTGTTTTTTTTTCATATTAAACCCCTTCATCAAAGTTCATCTTAAGTTATCTCTACGCTAAATAATAATTAGTTGACACAGTGACATTGACATTGTATGTCCTGACCTATCATATGAATTAATCACTAATAGTCCATCTTGTTTATGACGTTATCACATTTTAAATCATTAATTTTATCTGTAAATGTGACGAAACAATTTTATTTCTTGAATCATTTAATGATAATGAAATATTGCCTTCTTTATTTTTACTTTCTCTTTTACGCAGTATTTAGAGAAGGAAAGTATTAATTAAGTATGATGACGTGAAAATTCCATTTTGAGATTTTTTTTATGGATTTTCACGTTTTGAGCTCTCCTGAATCCAAAATAAATATGTGAGAGGCTCTCACGCATTAGAAGTAAAACTTAAGTTCTAGAATGCATTCCTCTCATTTTTTGACGACTTTATTATTTCAGGATGAAGAAATGGTTGTGGGAAATTTAATTGAAAAAAAATAATACTATGCTAAGGCAACCACATTTATTCCAATAAAAATGAATGTTTGTTTTAATTTGCTGGTCTTTAAATAGATATAATACAATTACTCTGTCAAAATGTTACACTTGGACGAGTCTCGAATCGCAAACTTCGTCCCACGATAACACACATCGTGTAACTTCGTTACACGATGTCCCTATATAAAAAAATTCACTCTACCGCCGCCAAAGAAGTTTCACTTCAAAAAAGTGGGTTTTAAAAAATATCTGTCTATCATCAGTGTTGACGTGTAAAGCCTAAACTAATGGGCTGATTTTAATGAAATTTAGCATACAGGTTAAAAAAAAAACATGTCCCGAGGCGAAATCGGGAAATGAATTTTAGCTCTAAATTTCGGGAGGTACCCGGCCAAACGCTTCCTACGATTTTTATTAATAAAATTCCAAAATTTAGTACATTAAATACGAGTAAGTTAGAAAAATCAATTTCCTTAGAAAATAGCTTCGAACGCGGAACAGTGAGAGGCGAGGTTCGATTACCCGTCGGGGAGAAGTTATTTTTATTGTAAATTCTGATTAAATATTTAGTAATAATAATTGAATGTATAACTAGGAAAACTCTAAGCAAGTAATAAAGGGAAAACCCTAAACCTGCTATAACTATTAACTCGTGTATATGAGAAAGTTTGTCTTGAGTTGTCTCGGACCGATTTTTATGTTAATTTGATTTTTTATTGTCTCTTTTAAAAAATATCTGTTATTTTTGTAGTTGTTGAAGTTAATATGTATAGTGTCTCTATTCATGCAAGGGTGGAGGCCAATTATGATCGATATCATTGACTGTCTTTACAATAATATAATAATGTGTATATAGGACTGACTTTTTTAATGGCATGTAGTCTAGAGTCTAGACTACCTTAGTAATTCTGTTCGTTTTTACAACCTCCAGAACGATAAAGATGGCGTTCGTCTAGAGAAACCATTTAAAATGGTTCAACAGACATGCATCCATGTTGTGGTTAATTTATAAATTTAATTATGTCCATTGTATAATGTGCATGAATATTTATGTTTAAGTAAAGACTCTCAGATCTATGTCTAGGTTTCTATAAAAATAAGGGAAAGGGGTTCGATCCCTACCAAGAGGGATTTTGATTATCAGTTGAGTACTTTTAAATATTTAAGTGTAAATAAAATGTATGTTTGTCCGCTTATGAAAGAAAAAAAAATTAGTGCAGAAGGTTGAAACATATCTAAATTACCAGACACATTTTATTAATATCGGACGAATAGTTTTATGATAATGTTGGTTCGCAAAAAAGAAAAATTGTCTTGTGAAATAATGTTGCAAGTAAAAAACAAGAACTGATTGTTAAAAACAAGAGAATAAAATGTTCTCTAAATGTTTCCTTTTGTTTTTGTTTTGTTTTGATTTTTTTCTTTTATTAATACAGAGATGTTGGTCATTTTCTCGAGTGAAAATCATTTAAAGCACTACGAAGAAGGATATTGCAATTTATTATTTAAGTTAGTGGGGTGGGATATAAGCCAAATGGCATCAAAGTTAAATTTTAAAATTCCTCTCTACGATTATAAATAAGAAAGTCTTAAAATTCAAATATTACGCCACAGATTTAAATGAAATCTTCTCAACGAGATAACAATACTAGTTTTTAATTTCTTATTTATAATTCTCTTTATATTTTTTTTTATTCTTATATTTGCTTAACTTCCACTTTTAACTGTTTCATTATTAATTTATTCTTGTTTTTATACATACACTTTTAAGAGCCCTTTTATGAAATGCTCTTTACACAAATATCAGATATAAATGAAAATAATTGAGCGATGCCATATTTATGTGAACAACATTAAAACATTCAAGTTAACTTAAAGTATAACTGAAGCATAGAACATTTTAAAAAAATCGGTTCGACACAACTCAGACAAACTTTCTCATATACGAGAGTTAATAATTACTTAGCCCAGTGTTTTCCATTTTTATTAGTTTTCTAGTTTTAGTAGTTACATTTAATTTCTTATTGAACAGTTTAGAAAAACGTATCATAAAAAAAAACTTCTTCTCGGAGGAGAATCGAACCCGTCCTTGTTTAATGCTAGATTTTTCCCGGGAAGACGGCTTATATCGTTAGATTCGTATTTAAATGGACTACATTTTAGAATCGTCGGAACCGTTTTCACTGAATACTTTTCTTCAGAGTTCTTGGTGAGTAGTGCCTCCAAATTTTGAGCTAAAATTCATATCTTCATTTCGCCTCGGGGTATGATTTTTCTAAATGTATGTATATGGTATATGCCAACTTTCGTCATAAACAACCAAGTAGTTTAGGCTCCACGTGTCTGCACAGACAACAGCGTATACAATACATTGACATTTTTTAAAAACCACTTTTTTGGACTCAAAGGGCCCCAAAACGTATAAATCCATCAAAATCCGAAGAGAAGATGGAAAACATATTAACAGCCTGAATCGAAGGATTTTATTATTGGTGTCGAGGAAGATTGTAATGCTGAGATCAAAGCGATCATAATCAAGGGATTCTATGATCATGCTTGTATTGATGATTTGAAAGATTGTGATCCTGAGATCAAAGCGATCATAATTCAAGGGATTCTAAGATTATGCTAGTATTGATGATAAGGAAGATTGTGATCCTGGGATTAAAGTGACCATAATCAAGGGATTCTAAGATTGTGCTAGTATTGATTATGTGAAAGATTGTGATCCTGAGATCAAAGCGATCATAATTCAAGGGATTCTAAGATTATGCTAGTATTGATGATAAGGAAGATTGTGATCCTGAGATCANAATCGCTGGTGTAGACAATTATAATCAGTACATGGTCGAATACACATTGCTAACATAGAGTTTCTTTAAGACATTTTAGAGAGTTTGCAGCATCTTTTGGAAAAAACAATTTTTAAATTGTTGAACGTAATGATTTCTTACTTTCAGAGACTTAGTTTTGTCTGTCTGTTTGTCAAAGTGTAAAGTTAAATAAATAGCGTAAAAATTGATATATTTGAACGAAATTCATCACCCAAGTGGCATCTCCGCATTTATGATCACTGTATAGTTTTTGGAAATGTGGCACTTTTATATTTTTAAGATGGCGGCAAATATGGTTGATGACTAAACAAAACTTTTTTAGTAAGCATGTCATGTTATGCAACAATTTAAAGGTCTTATGAAGTTTAGAAAATGAATATTGTAACTATTAAAATTTCACACTTAATAAATTTTCAAGATGGCGGCCAATATTGCGGATGGTTAAAAAAAAAACGTTTTCAGTAAGCATGACATTTTACATGGTCGAATACACATTTCTAACATATAGTTTCTTTAAGACATTTTAGAGAGTTTGCAGCATCTTTTGAAAAAAACATTTTTTAAATTGTTGAACCTAATGAGTTCTTAATTTCAGAGACTTTATTTTGTCTGTCTGTTTGCCAAGCCATCAAGTAAAATAACTAGCGTAAAATCGTTTGAACAATAAAATAAACAGTAAAAACAGTAAAATCGTTTGACACATCGTTTTGAAGGTGTTAATAAGTAGAAAAGAAATATACAGTGTTAAGTCATAAGTGTCGGGACACATCAATACACCTTTCAAGTGTAGGTATTAACGGAAAAAAAACCACAATTTTTTTGAGGCATAAATATGTTCTTTTTATTGTATGAGGCGACTAGGAGGAGCTAAAAAAGCTGGAATGAAAGTTGAAGGTATTGATAAAAATATTATTATGATAAAAACAAAGTGGCCATAATCAAGGGATTCTAAGATTATGCTTGTATTGAAGATAAGGAAGATTGTGATCCTGAGATCAAAGCGATCATAATTCAAGGGATTCTACAGGTGGCCATTCGTGAAGAAGAAATGCTTCAGGATAAAGCCTCTGGGATTTCCTTGACGCTCTCTAACAAAACCCTTACCAACACACAGGAGTCTTTCTTCAAGGAAAAGGCCTCCGGGATTTCCTTGGGAGTTTTCTTCACCCGACCTTTGCCTTTCCTAACACAAACTTAAAAAATCCTAGAGGCCGTCTATCATCGTTTCGATACACGCCGCATCTGGCTGCGTAGTTTAGCGGTCTCAAGGAGTCTTTTATTAATACAGAGATGTTGGTCATTTTCTCGAGTGAAAATCATTTAAAGCACTACGAAGAAGGATATTGCAATTTATTATTTAAGTTAGTGGGGTGGGATATAAGCCAAATGGCATCAAAGTTAAATTTTAAAATCCCTCTCTACGATTATAAATAAGAAAGTCTTAAAATTCAAATATTACGCCACAGATTTAAATGCAATCTTCTCAACGAGATAACAATACTAGTTTTTAATTTCTTATTTATAATTCTCTTTATATTTTTTTTTATTCTTATATTTGCTTAACTTCCACTTTTAACTGTTTCATTATTAATTTATTCTTGTTTTTATACATACACTTTTAAGAGCCCTTTTATGAAATGCTCTTTACACAAATATCAGATATAAATGAAAATAATTGAGCGATGCCATATTTATGTGAACAACATTAAAACATTCAAGTTAACTTAAAGTATAACTGAAGCATAGAACATTTTAAAAAAATCGGTTCGACACAACTCAGACAAACTTTCTCATATACGAGAGTTAATAATTACTTAGCCCAGTGTTTTCCATTTTTATTAGTTTTCTAGTTTTAGTAGTTACATTTAATTTCTTATTGAACAGTTTAGAANGGTAAAGGAATTCCTCCTGGTATGGACTGCTCAGTCCACAGGCGGCCTCCACACAGGTAAAGAAATTCCTCCTGGTATGGACTGTTCAGTCCAAACTTCAAGTATTTCCTCGTCGTGTATGACCCCCGGTATCGTGTATCGATGATGAAGGAAGATTTTGATCCTGAAGAAAGCGATTATGATCAAGAGATTCTATAAGATTATGCCAGTATCGATGATGATGTTTATGATGCTGAGTTCACAGCGAACAACAATATGTTTAATCTAGCAATATATTGTTTTTTCTAAAGCCGTTATAATGTTAGCTTATCAAGGTGTGAGTTTTTTTTCTATAACGCCTTGTGCTGTACACGTTGACCGTTGTTAGCCGCTTGCTAATTGGGCCGAGTGTTTATAACGGGTTCTTCTTTCTCTTAAACCAGGCCCATATTATGTATAGGTTTATATTTTTTTCTCGTAAAAAAACAACAGAATATTCATTCGGATCCACTATCACTTATCTTTAGATATGAAGATAAATACGATCATAATTCACCTGTTTCTGTTGTTGATCTTTTAAAAGGATCTTGATCATCACTTTCATTAAAGACTGCATTTACATTCAGTCGTATGCATCAGTGCATCTTCTTATATCTGATTTTTTTAAAAAATATCTTTTTTTAACTACCTGCATATTTTTGTCTAATCATTAAATCGCTGGTGTAGACAATTATAATCAGTACATGGTCGAATACACATTGCTAACATAGAGTTTCTTTAAGACATTTTAGAGAGTTTGCAGCATCTTTTGGAAAAAACAATTTTTAAATTGTTGAACGTAATGATTTCTTACTTTCAGAGACTTAGTTTTGTCTGTCTGTTTGTCAAAGTGTAAAGTTAAATAAATAGCGTAAAAATTGATATATTTGAACGAAATTCATCACCCAAGTGGCATCTCCGCATTTATGATCACTGTATAGTTTTTGGAAATGTGGCACTTTTATATTTTTAAGATGGCGGCAAATATGGTTGATGACTAAACAAAACTTTTTTAGTAAGCATGTCATGTTATGCAACAATTTAAAGGTCTTATGAAGTTTAGAAAATGAATATTGTAACTATTAAAATTTCACACTTAATAAATTTTCAAGATGGCGGCCAATATTGCGGATGGTTAAAAAAAAAACGTTTTCAGTAAGCATGACATTTTACATGGTCGAATACACATTTCTAACATATAGTTTCTTTAAGACATTTTAGAGAGTTTGCAGCATCTTTTGAAAAAAACATTTTTTAAATTGTTGAACCTAATGAGTTCTTAATTTCAGAGACTTTATTTTGTCTGTCTGTTTGCCAAGCCATCAAGTAAAATAACTAGCGTAAAATCGTTTGAACAATAAAATAAACAGTAAAAACAGTAAAATCGTTTGACACATCGTTTTGAAGGTGTTAATAAGTAGAAAAGAAATATACAGTGTTAAGTCAAAAGTGTCGGGACACATCAATACACCTTTCAAGTGTAGGTATTAACGGAAAAAAAACCACAATTTTTTTGAGGCATAAATATGTTCTTTTTATTGTATGAGGCGACTAGGAGGAGCTAAAAAAGCTGGAATGAAAGTTGAAGGTATTGATAAAAATATTATTATGATAATAACAGCGCAAACTAGAGGTCTCTGTATCAATCCTGTCCAAAAATGGCGGCTTAAACTAATTTCTTTTGTCAATTTTGATTTTCCACCATTTTGGGAAGGGATGAAATCCAAACTTGGGACAAAGTTGTTCCATGGCGTGGAATCGAACCACAGATCTTTTCATTTTAAATATAAATTACTTTGACTAAAGAACTATTGCGACAAAGGGATGTTTAGTCTAATATGCTTTATATAGGACAAAGGAAAATCACACATCCGTTTTTAAAAAAGGGTGTAACAGTCATTCCGTACATTATCTTTAGAATGTTACTCCCTTCTATATCTTTTATATAATCGAGTAGTGTCCCAACAACGACAACGACAACAACGACTCACCTCTAAATGATTTATAACGTTAAAAATTGATGTGCCATAAGCAAAGATCGAACCCGGGGCTACTGGGAGTAAGCCAGATACTAAACCATTTGCGCCATACCTATGTAACGGATATCGGAGCACAAAACTTCCTATTTAAATGTTTTAATTATAACTGCATAAAACTTACTATTTAAACAGTAAATATCTCTTTAAATATCTATTTTAATTATAACTAATTATCTCTCAGCTCTTTTTCTCAACCATATTTATTATTCTGCCCGTTACCGCGGGCCTAACGGCTAGTTTTCTATAAGGGGAGTGCCAATCTAAAGAAGTGCCAAATAATTAACAAAGGAAGAAGAAAGAAATACATAAAGAAAATACATTCTCTCGCGAAGAATCGAACCATGTATCTCTTACTCTCTGGGCTACCTGACTATTTCTAAACACCGACTTATCTTCAAACCCAAAGACTTTTATGTCCAACCTATTACCGACAATATTATACGGCTAAGTCCATTAAACTTGACTTAAAATATATAAGTAAATAGAAGTTCTAAATGATATGAGATCTACTTGAGATGATACGGAGGAATACGAAGCAAGTAAAGTATCCGACTAAGTCAAGGTCTCTACCTGCTTCAGACTTGATTTACACAACACCGGACTTACCTTCACACTAAGTCTAAAGTCCTCACTTTACATAATCACACAAACACACTCTCGTCTACTTGACTGTACACTTCAAATAGGACTTGTAAGGTATCATTTTACTTCCCTTACCGACTTGGCTTACATTTTTCTTTTTAAACTCTTCTAATAACAATTATCTGTAGGACTATTGAGAAACAAATTTAATAATTAAGGTTGAAGAATTACTTATTGATTAACCGCTTTTTTTAATTCATCCTTCTTTTTTACTTTCTCATATCATACGTTGTTTATATAAAGGGAAAGTATTGTGATGTTGAGATGAAGTAAACATTTTTTTTTTGGAGATTGTTTATGGATTTTCACGTTTTAATCCCTGAATCCAAAAAAAGTGATAGTTATGAAATGTCCTAATGCTTATAATGACGGAAATATTTTGCCCTTTGATTCATATAGTGCATTGGAAATAATATCGGATTTATATCAACGACTGGATATATGGCGACGTAATTCTCTTTCTCCCTTGAAGATGGTTACTAGATTTCCAGTTTTTATTGTACTAAAATGTTCCACTTAGAACGATTTTTACTTTCTCACATAAAGAGAAAGTATTGTCATGGCGCGAAAATTCAATTTTGATGGATATTAACGTTTTGAGTTCCCCTGAGTTGTCAGTCGTCTGACCAGATCCGCAGAGACTAAGCTATTTGACAAATATAGCGTACATATTTAGACCTGTATGCCAAATACATACCCCTGAAAAAAACATGAAAAAAAATATTTCTCAAAAATGCTTAGTACATTTAAATACGAATCTAATGATATAAGAAGTTTTCCAGCGAAAAATCCAGTTTCTGAGAAAATAGCTTTTAACGCGATCACAGAGAGGTAGAGTTCGATTCCCCGCCGAGAAGTTATTTTTTTTTTATGATAAATTAAATGTAACTGCAAACACTCGAAAACTAATTAAGTTTAGAGTTGCATCGGACCGATTTTTTATATAAAATGATAAAGTTTTAATTCGGTAAATAATAAAAGAATTTAAGTTGCATAATACTCGTACATATTTAAGATTATCTGGTCTAAGCGTAGGCTGTGCTTATTCGGTTTGTATAGAGCCTGTGTAAGTAGGTTTTAAGTTAACGTGGGCTTTATCCAAGATTAAATCTCTGTCCTGAATTGAAATCAGTGTTGCTCTTTGCCTTGATAATAATAAGAAAAAAACTAATTCATAGCAACCCTGTAGAAATCCGAGTTAGGTTTGGGCAGATTCCTTCCTAAAACATATTTTTTTAATATGGTAGTCCCCATTTTGTTGTATAGCTTTGAATTTTGAACGTTATAATTTCATAAATTTGATTTATCCGCCCCTTCTATTCAAATCTACATTTACTTTTTGAAGTGAAACTTCTTTGGCGGCGGTACTAGAATAATAACTTGTTACAAATATATCTTAAAATCCAAACTACAACCACTAGAATAATAACTCGTTACAAATATATCTTAAAATCCAAACTACAACCACTAGAATAATAACTCGTTACAAATATATCTTAAAATCCAAACTACAACCACTAGAATAATAACTCGTTACAAATATATCTTAAAATCCAAACTACAACCACTAGAATAATAAATCGTTACAAATATATCTTAAAATCCAAACAGAAATAAGATAGTATAGTAGTACAAAGTTTGCAAGAAAGTTAGTATCACATTACAAATATATGTATTTTAAATTCAAACTACAATCTCGCAGTGTAGTAGCAGTCACACATTACAAATATATCTTAAAATACAAACTAAAAGCAGTGTAGCAAGTATTGATATAAGAAATACAATAACAACTTCTTTTTTTTTTTTTATTTGATCGTACAATCAGCAAATATACGAGTATTTGGCTCACAAAAAAATAATCTGTATGCACATAAATTGCACACATTATTCGATGACATTTGTTTAAAAGTATTTGTAAAGTATATTTGCACATGTGAGTGTGAGTAAGAATGACAAGTGTATGATTTACATTAGTGTACGTGTGTGGAAAAGGTGTGAGCGGAAATACAGAGACACTATTCCGCTTCATCTAGTCAGTGTAGCCATCTGTCATCCGTATAAAAGCTAAATATATCTTCTTATTCATCTCCAACTACTTGTCCTTGTACGATCTTCACTCGCATTTTTATATGTAATGACTTTAAATTTTCCTTTTATTTTACTATGATTAATTTTAAATATACGGGATAACTACTGAATCTTATTTAGGTGATATTAAATTAAAATTTCACATTATATGTTAAATGAAGTATAGAGAAAGAAAGAATAAAATGAAGCTAACCGACGGGGGGAATCGAACATCATTTCTTTTAGTTCTTCTTTAATCTTTAAACTATTTTAATTGTAAAATTCTGTTGACATTAATTGCTGTAAGTTTCAATTATCTCAATTTAAAGATTAAAGATTGGCTAACATGCTCCGCTATGGTAGATAAATTCTCTTATCTAGTGTTTTAATAATGTGTTTAATCTAGTGTTTTACATTTACATTTAACAAAACTAATTTGCTGTTTGTTTAAAGTAACTGTTTATATCGATATTTTAGTGAAAAACAATGAGTGATTTACACTATTTTTATAATTAGTATTGTTTTTTGACACTCAGATTGACCAACCTATGTGAGGGAAGAAATAAAATCCCTCAGGCCACCAGGCCCGTGGGAGAGAGGGAAATGCATAATTTGTTTGTCAACAAAAGAAGGTTATTTTACTAGTTCAACAAATCGCGATCTTTTTCCTGATTTTGCCACTTGGATTTTCACTTCTTATTTACGAATATGTTTTGAAATTTAATGAAAGAGTTAATTTCCTTTATAGAATCAAGAAATTTAATGTCGGTTAAAGTGTAGGCTTAAAACTAAACAGAATAATCTAACTTGAATTGTAATGAAAGGAAATTTAAGAACCTTTGTTAATTCAGTCAAAGTTTACATTTTAATCTATCAATATTTGAGTG
>KZ651367.1:47806-58054 GCA_001010745.2 Gerris buenoi
TTTTTTTTTTTCCGGGGGGCTTTTACACCCGAAGACTTAGGCCACTTAGGTGGGCCCATAGAACAAACCCGGGTTAGGGACCGAAATCTTCACAGTTGTGTGAAGATGTGGTCGTTAACCATGACTCCCCTCCTGGTTGTATTACAACCAGGAGTGTCATCATCATGGTTTCCAGGCCGAAACCTGGTGGCGCCACTCTTTCGAGGAGCTTCCCATTTATTTAATCAATGCTGGGTTGACATTGAGCGGGGGACCCAGTCCGGGAATCGAACCCAGAGCTGTGGTTAGAAGCGTTCACACTTCCATCTACTAACCCTGCTCGAGGCTGCTTAACTTGCGTTATCACACGGACAGCGCGCTAGCCTCTGAGCTATCCAGGCCCCCCTTGACCCCTTGAAGATACGATATATCGGGATTTTACTGTACTTGCAACACTTTACAGTTAACGTTTTATGTTCGAAAGTGTTATAAATTTGAGAATGAAAATTACAAAATAAATTTGGTGATACTTAAAGAAAACAAGATGCGCAAACACACAAGTCTAAAATGCTGGAGCTTTCTTTATTAAATGCCACAACAAATAGTTGGTGTGGGACGTTCCAATGTTTGATTTCAAAATCCACAACGCTTCTCCATTTAGATCCTTCACAACACTTCCTCATCTCCTCCATAGCAACGCTTCTCCATGTAGATCCTCCACAACACTTCCTCATCTCCTCCATAGCAACGCTTCTCCATGTAGATCCTCCACAACACTTCCTCATCTCCTCCATAGCAACGCTTCACCATGTAGATCCTCCACAACACTTCCTCATCTCCTCGTCCCATTTCATCTTAGGCCTTCCTTTTCCTCTCTTAAACTCCAGCGGTGTCCATTCTATTATTTTCTTAGAAAGTCTTCCGTCAGTTGGTGCCCGGCCCATCTCCATTTTATTCTTATAGCTTCCTTACCTATATCTTCCACATTAGTTTGACTCCTTATCCACAAGTTTATTTTCTTTTCTTTTCTTCCAATTCCTAACATACTTCTTTCCTTTCTTCAGACAGAAATCCTTAGCTCATCAAAAAGTTCTTCTGATAGGCAACAAGTTTCGGATCCATAGAGAAAGACGGGTTTGACAACACTTTCCACTGTTTAACTTTTATATCTATTCCATTTATTCAAATTCTAGATCTGAACAGTTTTTTATATAACTATTATAAGCCCTCCAGCTTAATCCTATCCTTCATTTTAATTAATTGTTCATCCAGTTTCCATTGATATAATCTGGCTAAGATATATAATAAATTCATCTAAAACTTCTATTTTACTATCTTATAACAAGATCTAGTGATGTACCCTGGGCTGGGTATATACCCAGCACTGGGGGTAAATAAAAATGGGTATTTACCCCAGGCCAGGGTAAATATCCAAAATGAGGGAATTTATGGCAAATAATAATTTAAATAGTGTTTTAAAAGGTTCTGAGNGATGTACCCTGGGCTGGGTATATACCCAGCACTGGGGGTAAATAAAAATGGGTATTTACCCCAGGCCAGGGTAAATATCCAAAATGAGGGAATTTATGGCAAATAATAATTTAAATAGTGTTTTAAAAGGTTCTGAGCATTTTCCATACTCTAATAATGGATTTAATAAATGTCATTTAGAGAGAACAGGATGTGTTAAGCTCACTTAATTCCTAAAAAATTGTCTATAAAAATACCCAGCGTATGGGTATTTATTATTTCTAAGTATATTAATATTAGTTATACAGATTCAATGATTTCAAATAGAATGCTTATTTTTAAGGTCTGTGCAATGAAAATACCACCATTTTGAAAATTAGGTTATGTATTCTTATATTATGCACGGGGCAGGCCTAAATATAAATTCATATTTGTCTATGTAAATAATATGGCCACTTCTTTAGATTGTTACTCTCCTTATAAGACAACAGAGGGAGTAACAATATAAAGAAGGTGCACAGAATATACTTTAGACTCTTATAGAGAGAGATATTCCTTTGTCCCAAAGTACATTGGATTAAAAATCCCTTTGTCCTAATAGTTATTTAGTCAGTCATTTTATTCTAAAAAATCATAGGGGAGTAACAATCTAAAGAAGTACCATAATATGAACACATTATTTTTGTACTATTATTATTATACTCTAATCTTATTGTGAACACAAAGGGAGGGATATTTAGCTGTGGACAGAGGAAAATATGTAGTGGCACTCTCATACTGTATGTGTACAGTAGGGTGGGCCGAAAAAAAAAAAAAAAAAATGAATTTGAAAAAGCCCAACCCCGTAATACTTGTGTAACCTTTAGAAACTACCATACGTAAAATTTTGGCCCGATCGAATGACACCTAGGTGGAGCACAATTGCTACAAAGCTTTAAGAAAACATATTTCTTACATAATTTTTATATTTCAATTTTTTTTAAATATTTTAGTTATTTTTAGTCACTTATTAGCATCTATTTGCTCTTTGCTGACATATTATTTGATTGCAGGAAGAAAAAAATAAATAAAAAAGTTAATTATAGGCTGAGATAAGTCGGTACATACATATGTGTACCATTGAGATATGTTAAAGATAATAGAGCAATTAATGTTATGCAGCTCCAAATAATATCCTTGGAATAACTCAATGGTACACATATGTATTATGTATGTATCGACTTATCTCAGCCTATAATTAACTTTTTTTTTCTTCCTGCAATGAAATAATATGCCAACATAGAGCAAATAGATGCTAATAAGTGACTAAAAATAACTAAAATATTTTAAAAAATTGAAATATAAAAAAATTTCTTTAAAATATTGTTTCTTAAAGCTTTGAAGCAATTGTGCACCACCTAGGTGTCATTCAATCGGACCAAAAGTTTACCTATGATAGTTTCTATTGCATACACAAGTATCACCCTAGTGTACAGGCTATCGCTATACATATTTGACAACGTGAAATATCACGTGTGAACGCTACATGATTTAAACTTCTGAAGGTTTCTATTTAGTTATATTAATATTATGCTTATGATACACGGCAATTTATTTACCATAAATAAGTTTGAAATTAAACTTGTAGCAGTCGTAACTTTAATAATTATCATAATTACCTGAGTATTTACCCAAAACGGGAATTTACCCGGGTTATGCTTTAAATACCCGGTATTTTACATCACTACGGAGATCTCTATATCTTCATTTGTATTCAAGCTTCAAAGTTTGGCTTCACCGATATTGATCTTAAGTCCTATTTATTTATTTATTTCTAATTGGCATTAAGATACCTAATGCCCTCAAGATTTAGTTGCCTTGAATCCTTCGGTTTTGCCTCAGGAATCAACTCAGTCCCATGGGAAATAAATCTTGCATTATTCTCTAGGTTCATAGTAACTATTATATTTTGTTTTTATCTACTTGTGGCAGCAAAATAAAGCATTTTTGTACTGTTTTCAAGCTGCAAAATGTCATTTATCTTGATTCTTTTGTAACGTGTCAAAAAACACGCAGCAAAATAATAAAGTGTCAGCAAAATAACAAAGGCTGTAACATTTTAAGAAAATTTTACAACAAAAAGGTTACTACATTGCAGGTTATAAACTCTCCCACATTGTAAGCATAATATTTATATATTTTTTTGAAAATAACTTAAATGATTTGTGGTTTCCTCTAGGTCGTTTAGGTAGCTCATAAATAAAAAAAATTAATTTAAAAGAAATTAATAATTAAATAAGGAGTTGATAAAATAAAAATGTTTAAAATTTTCAATTAATAATTTTTATTAATTAAATATCACATACGAATAGTTTCTTTTTTTTAAAAAAACTTTTGCGGTAGAGTCATTAGGCTTTTTTTTATAATTATAAATTCTTTTTTTTTTTAAACGTTAATCAAATAAAAAAAATTACATATAGGTTTTGTGCAAATAAGTTATTGGGCTCATACTTTTGTCATAACAACTATTTATGAATCTATTTCTAATCTGACTCTTAACACTCTCATTCCAATATCTTGCATAATACTTTTCTTTAAATTCCTCCCAAGTTAAACTATATGCTAAGGTATCTAACCACATGGTTGCTGCATCGTGAAAAGCGTCTTCTATAACAGACCTATAATTTTCCTCGCATTCATTACTTTCAATAAACCTTTCTAATTTTTTGAAAAAATTTAACGGATACATCGGGTCATTTGTTTCTCCATAAAACTTTAGTGTAAACCTATCACTCGTATATACTTTACTTAATCTCATATTCGCATTCCTTTCACATTTATTAGCGTCTACCACGTGTTCATCCCTATTTCGTACGTCAGTCCTATCTTTCTTAATTATTTTAATTTCTTTTTCNTCAATATAACACAACTTGACACAAAATAAATTAATTAATAAATTAATAAAAGAATAAATCAATAAAGAATAAATAAATGAATCCCTCCCTAATTCCTTGGATTAACAAAGTGTAATAATTTAAAAGGTAATTAGAAAATTAATGTTTTACATAAAACTCACTTAACGTGTGGAAGATGGACTGAGGTTAAGTCAATTTTTAATATCAAAAAAATTTTAAATTTAAATCTAATATTTTTTTCTGTTTTCTTTTTCATATGAAATTCCTGCATACCGCAGTGAAATGTTAATTAGTTAATTAAATTAAAATTCTCATGTATCATAGTACATACGTTATAAACTTCACTAGTCAAAAACCATGTGGTTCATCCACAAGTCATAAATTTAAATTCTAATTAAATTTAATTAATTTTAATTAAGTAGAATAAATTCTTCAAGAAGAAAACTGGAGCGCCTTAGCTCTCAAATGAAATCTTGATTCAAAAAGAAAAAATAGGAAAGCTCATCTGACGAACTTTTTCTCGTACATCACCTCAGGTAATTACGCCGGTACACTTTGGCCCTTAAAATAAAATTAATTTATTAGCTAAATTGCTAATTACAAATTACGTTCAACAATTAAATTTTTTCTCTCTTTTTTTTTTATAGCTTGATATCAGATAGAGACTTACGTTTTTAACGGCGGCAGGACAATCTTCCAAGAAAATTGAAATTTAAAAAATTACTTTAAACATTTTACACTTGCCAACATGGCGGTCAACAATTTTACATCTCTCGATGGGTGACAATAACTCTAAGACGGAAGATGCTGGTCTCACACGTATTTTAGTGCGCAATTTGCTTATATAGAGAATCTTATCTCACATCTGCTATCATGATATTAACAAAGTGTTTTAATTTCAAATTTTCCTAACTGTCTGATACAAAATTAAGGATTCATTTAAAAATAATTATAAGCTTGTTTAAATTAATTTACATTGTATAAAATTTAAAATAACGATCATATAAAAATGTTATATATACATGTATGCCTGAAGAAGCAACTAGGCAATCATTGAAACTTCATGTGACCCTTGGATTAAACTAAATAAACTTGTTAATAAAAATTACGTGAGTTATTTCTTAACATTAACATATTTAACATTTTCCTTTCAAAATTTCTATATCAATTTAAAATATACATTAATTAATTAGTTAATTTCTTACTTGAACCAACATTTCTTTTTATGTTTTATTTTTTTTTTATTAATTATGTAGCAGATAAATAGTGTACATTTAGAGATACTACAGATTATAGTAATACAACAAATTTTATAATTTTACAAATTATTTTTAAAAAATTTAAGATTAAATTTAAAAAAAAGTGGCAACACTGAATTTGTTTTGTTTTCTTGATAACTCAAACTTTTTTTTTTGTTTAAATTTAATTTATTAAAATCTTTTTTATACAAAATATTGTATGTAAATATGCAGCAAAGGAAACATTTCTGACTCGTTTAAAGATTAACAGCTTCGGTTACACCTTTTAGCAGGTAATTAACATTTGCCTGCCTCGGCTTCACCTCGTCAGTAAACGTGCAATTTACCTGACTCGGCTTCGTCTTGTCAGCAAAATTCCATTTTGCTGCTTTTAAATATTCATTAATTTTGATGTTTCCAAAAACTCACTTTTACCTTTAAACTTGCTTCAACTTTAGCTTTTTGTTGGAATGATATAAAAGTTAAACTGTGAAAAAGTGTTGTCTTACTCTATGGATCCGAGACTTGGTGTCCAACAAAAAAAAAAACCTTGCACATTGGCTAAGGATTTCTGGCATGGACCATGCCAATATGTTTTTTCAGGTCAAGCCTATATTTAGCTCTATACTCACAATGAGGGCACTGAAACGGCCTTATTTTATTATGGACGGTGTCCATATGATATTTCAGATGACTCTTCTGGTTGGTATTATAGTCACAGTGAGGGCACAGAAAGGGCCTTATTTTCATATGTACCGAGTCGATATGCCTTTTCAGATGAGCCGTCAAGTTGGTTCTATACTCACAGTGAGGGCATTTCAGTGCTCTTATTTTTATATGCACCGAGTCGACATGCCTGTTTAAATTAGCCCTACTGTTGGTATTGTACTCACAGTGCGGGCACTGATACGCTCTTATTTTATTGTGTACGGTGTCCATATGTTTTTTCAGGTCACTCAACCGGTTGGTTTTATACTCACAGAGTGTGCACGGAAATGCCCTTATTTTATTATGCACAGTGTCTACGTGTTTATTTAAATCACTCGTCCGATTGGTTTTATACTCACAGTGTGGACAGTGAAACGACCTTATTTTCATATGAACCGAGTCGACATGCCTTTTCAGATGAGCCGTCAAGTCAGTTTTATAATCACAGTGAGGGCACTGAAATGCTCTCGTGCTTGCATGTACCACATCGACATGTCTGTTTAGAGTATCCTCACAGTCGGTATAGAGCTCACAGTGGGGGCACTGAAATGTCCTTATTTTATTATGGACGTTGTCAGTATGTAGGTTCAGGTCACTCATCTGGTTGGTTTTATACTCACAGTGTAGGCACTGAAACGCCCTGATTTTTACATGTACTGAGTCGACGTGACCTATTAAATCTTTTTTCATATTAGATTTAAAGGGACAGTAATGGCATTTAAATTGCTTTAATATCTTGCCATTATTAATACGTTTCTTCAGATGAGATTTGGTGAGGGAACTCTCGGCTCTTGCGGTTGCATGTTCACAAGCCGGACCTAAAAAAAGTCAATAATGTTCATCTTATTAAAATACAAGTAATACGCTGATTATAATAAGATTTTTTTTAAACAAAACAAAACAAGCTTAACGTATTCTTTTCAGCAAACCCTTCCATTTTATACCATGCGTGCACTTACAAAATAACTAGTTCACCGTCTTGAACTGCCCGCCATATTGGATTTAGAATGAATTTACTTAGATAAACATGTATTGTCATTCAAACTAAATGTGCATGCAAAATTTCAATTCAATCCGTTGGAGGATAACTGCTTTAAAATTCAGTTGCAAGATTTGACCCTAACATACAGACATACATACAAACATACATACATACAAACATACATACATACAAACATACATACATACAAACATACATACATACATACATACATACATACAAACATACATACATACAAACATACATACATACAAACATTGCAAGTTGAATAAAAGCTTGTAAAAATAAATGTTGGTATAAAAAGAATAGAAATCATATAAGCGAGGATTTCCTTCACACATATTATTAAACAATTCTCCATCTGGCGTCGTCGGGCCCCTGATGAGTCGGACGCAACAAAACGATGCAGGACATGGCATAATGCCAAGCCAACATCTTAGTGACATAATGTCTGGTGTTAGAACAGTTCCTATGTGTCACACTTGCGTGGCACATCCCTAGGTGTCTCTCACAAACAGAAATTGTATTTTCTATCTATAGGAAGAATTTCTAGTTACTCCCTATTTATTATGCACAATCAGATGCATAGCCTTAGGAAATAATTTTAGTGCATTACCTGGAGGACTGATAGATCTCTCCTCTACTTGTTGGGAATGCCTGGCAGGTGAATCTTCTGTATTAAAGAACATTTCCAGACTCGGCTCACATTTTATCTCCTCAACTGGAACTAACAACACAAAGCATAATTATTTTATACACCATTATTAAAAATAACAAGTAAGTTATTTAATACATTTAAAACTTTTATCATGGTAAATTGAAACTACAGATTTTACAAAAGGCAAATATCCATTTCTATACAATATACATATACACATTTGCATACATACAACATACAATATACACATTTGCAATACATAAAACATACAATATTCACATTTGCATAAATACAACATACAATATACACATTTGCAAGACGTATTTACGTTTTCACCGTAAATACAAGAAGTCAGGGCGACAGTTTTTCTTAAACATGTTCCGTATTCACAGAAGAATTGCGAAAAGAATAATTAAACGGGATAAAATTAATCATAAGTACAGACTAGAGTTTTCTCTAACGAAGAAACCCAAAGCGTTCTGGGCTTACATAAAATCTGTAAGAGGTGTTTCCGGCAGACCACCTATTGTAAATAATAATATGCTAGTTACTAATGATGTGTGCCTTGCAAACATGTTTTCCTCCCATTTCTCATCTGTGTATGTCCCCTCCTCTTCACCTATACATTTACCCAAACCTACCCATCCTCCTCGCATTCCTAGCCCCTCTGTTACTCTGGACATGGTCACTGCTGCTATTAAATCTCTTAAACCTAGTCATAGTGCTGGCTCTCACACTATCCCACATTTTCTTGTTAAAGGTCTATCTGAAATCCTAGCTCCATTGCTTGTGTGTATATTTAATAAGAGTCTTACTACGAGTGTTTTCCCCTCAGTGTGGAATCAAGCTATTGTTATTCCTATTTTCAAGTCAGGTAATCGTTCTGAGATTTCAAACTATAGACCGATATCTATCTGCAACACTTTCTGCAAGGTTTTCGAACGAGTGATACACACTAATATCTCTTCCCTTGTCGAGCCTCTCTTGGACCCTAACCAGCATGGCTTTCGATCCCAACGGTCTACTATCACCAACCTTGCTTCCTTCGTCTCTCTTATTAACCAAACTGTTTCCACTCGAGGTCAAATAAACGCTGTTTACCTTGATATGTGCAAAGCTTTCGATCTTGTCGATCACGGCATCTGTTTAGGCCTGTACCTAAACCTCTTTATTTTACTTGTAAGTTCTTTATTTTCTTTGTTTCTTATATTCTAGTTTGCCGTATTCGGCGTGTATGAACTGTTTTACTTACGTGTATTTCATTACTTATACTTATGATTATAAACTCATTATCAACTAAACTACATCCAACAAAACACTGGCACTACATCACATCTGAACACCACAGTCGTCGTTGCTATTATTAAAGGAGAGATCCATTTCGAGTGTACTGGCATACTCGACTTGTTATTGTTTTGAAAAGCGGAAGGTTCTACAGTAGTGTAACCTGGTCAGGGCCAGCGCCGACGAAGGACAGCGCCGACCAAGGACAGCGCCGACCGGTTCGCAAATCCACCACTGATCTGCTTCATCTCACAGAGCGCTCTACCGAAAACGTAGTAGCTTGTAACCTTACACACTTGTAGCTTGTAGATCGAGACTCGAGTCAGAAAGCATGGTAGAGTTGTAGTTTTTGCACGAACATTATTATTATTTCACGTATAATTATCGTTATCATTATTTATTACTGACTTGCATGCTTTGTCAAGTGGTAATTCCAATTCATATATATCGTCTTGATGACCGACATCGCTGAATCTCTATGACAACGCTGACCACCGTTTGACAACCATCGCATGCCATCGCCATTAGCTACCGCATTTCATTTAACTTATTAATAACCGCCTGTGATATTTGTTGCTTGTTTAATTTAATGCTTGTTTATTTATTGCCTGTTAATTTAATGCTTGTTATTAATTAGTTTTGTTTACATTGTTACCTAGGTTTAACAACTTCTTTTCTATTTCCAGTGTCCCCTTCGGCCTGTGCATGTAAGTTATTAACCGTCCCTCTTTCAACTTAAAGGTAACTAACATTTCTCTTTTCTTATATTGGTGGTAGTCTGTCTATATATATCTCTTTAGCTTTAACTATTTAGTGTGAACGTCCGCTATCTTGGCCAAGCTTTAGTTTAGAGTATATATATAGATTGTTACATTGTTACATTATTTATTTATTTATTTATTTATTCATTAATTTATTTATTTATACATGTGTTGATCACTTTATTTATTTATTAATTCGATTAACTTATTCATTAACCAATCAATTGCTTTAACTTTGCATACACGCCCTAATATA
>KZ651367.1:58153-71762 GCA_001010745.2 Gerris buenoi
TTTTTTTTTTTTTTTTTTTTTTTTTTTTTTTTTTTTTTTTTTTTTTTTTTTTTTTTGGGAGGGAGGGAGGTGGAATGCATTTACGCACCAGCCTGTACACATGAGCTGTGTTCAGAGTGTCGGACTCCCCATCTAGTGTAACTACCGACTAAACCACCTCCCTTGTCTCTTAGAGCCATAGCCCGGGACCGTTGCGCACATTACTTCAGGCTAGGCCCTTTAACTTGCACCTCTATGGGCTCACTTCTCTTTTTCCTAGCTGGTTAATGCTGGTCCAGATCAGTCTTCTTTGTCCTAAGGACATTTTTGACATAGCTTGCCACGTAGTCCCAGGTGCTTACACTTCCTAGCATTTTTTCCACCACCGTGTCTGGGGTAAAATCTCCAATTTCCGCCGTTAGATACATTATTTGCTGTGTCCATCTGTCGCAGGTAAAGAAGGTGTGTTCCGCATTATCTGTCATCTCTGAGCAGTATAAACAGCTGGCCAGAGGTACCTTCCCCATCTTTTTAAGGTATGATCTGAAATATCCATGTCCGCTAAGGAACTGGGTGAGATAATAGTCGACCTCGCCATGACTCCGGTCTACCCAGTGCTTGAGGTTCCTTATGAGCTTTGCTGTCCAGCACCCTCTTGTCTCTGCTTCCCAAGTCTGTTGCCACCGCTCCATTGTAAGGGCCCTTGTTTCCCGAGACGCAGCTTCTTTGCCTACCTCGGTTTTCCTGAGAAACATAGCTTTCCGTTCTTTAGCCAGGAAGTCGATAGGGATAACTCCGGCGATGACTAATACCGCTGGCTCGGAGACAGTGCGGTACGCGGATGCGACCCTCAGTCCACTTTGTCTTTGTACTCGGGCTAGTCTTAGAGTCTTTAGCTTTAAGACGAACAGCTTATGAAATAAATTTTATTTCGAAAGCCTTGTCGCTTAAACTTTTCCTTAGAGAAATCTCTCAGGTTGTGGTCCTCCCCCCTGACCGTAGAAGTGGCCGTGCTCTTTATATTCGAGATCTATCTTCTTCTAGTCCTCTCGTTCGCTGTGTTAATTCCTTTAATAAGTTACCTATCCCTGTTAATAGTGTCCATAGCTATATTGAATGTTTTTCCCGTCTTTCCGCCGTACTACCCTTTCTCTCCGCTACCATATCCCATCCTATACCCTAGGCATACAACTGATAAGTGTTAATGTGTTTTAGTTAATTTATCTGTTATAGCTTTTATTTTTATATATAAATATGTATATGTATTCTTTTTTAAATGTTATTATTTATATTGTTTATATTTTATTGTTAACTTAGTGTATATTGTTAATTTCGCCTTAATAAGAGTGCCTCACTTGTGGCCTTACTGCCGTTGAGGGCTCTTAAAACATGAATAAATAAAATAAAATAAATAAAATTAACATACAATATACACATTTGCAATACGTAAACATGAATTTTCCTCAAAAGAAAAAAAAAAACTTGCTCCAGTTTAAATGAGAGATATATCCATAGGTTTAGTGGTAACAGTATTGATTTTATTGGAAGTTGTTACAGTAGAATTATTAAAGCCATAAGCACTCTTTCCGAAAATTTGCAATAAACAGAGGTACTAAGTAAAACACTAAACGCAATGAAGCATTTAGTACAATAGAGAACTTTATCCCATATTTGACACTCAATAATAATATCTATCCATTAAAACAAATATCCTTTTTGGATATGTGGGTCATCGGCACACATATTGGAATTTTTGGAATTGAAGAAACTTTTTTTTTTTTTTTTGTTTTTTTTTTGTTCTTTTTAACTTTAACTTCAATTAACTTAAGTAAACATTGAAGAAAAATGAAAGCGCCCATTTAAAAACATGGATTAAAAAGGAGAAAAATATATTTATATTGGCTACAGAACAACAAACAATTATAAGCCACTGAATATAAAAGTGTTGGGTGCTATCAACAAATGAAATAAAAATGTTTGATAGTGCCCCTAACTTTTCTCTTTAGTGGCATACGCATATACTGTGATCACAGGTAGTGCTGTGGCTGTTACGTTTTTATTTCTCTAGCTGTTCTGTAAAAAATCGTTATTGTTTTATTTTTTAATTAAATATATTATTTTATAGTCTTTAGTGTTCCTCATACATCTGCACATTAAATCTTGTAATCTATTCTAACTTACTTAATTAGCTGTCAGTGGTCGTCGTCGTTGAATTTCTGAAATTTCATTTACTTTTCAATCTTTACCGCCAGAATTTCTCTATATAAATCTGGAAATTTATTGATTTTAACAAAAAAAAAACAAATGATTGTGTTGAACTAGTGATTATTATAATGTTATGCGGAATGTGTCTCTCCGTCAAATTTTTAAGATTGCCGGTTAAGAGGTGGGTCTGTTATACATTACAATATTTACCTCTCTTAGGCAAGAGAAACATAATAAAAGCATGTAATTATTGATGCATAGAAAATAACTGTGTTGAAACTTCGTATAAAGACGTGTAATATAATTATAATAAGATATTTGTTGGAGGAAAGTCTGTCTAGTAGAACTGGAGAGAGACTGTTTCGTAGGTACAAGGCCCTCAATCCTACAGGCAAGTCTATTAAATTAAATCATTGAAAAGGAAATAGCCTCACTCACCTGTCACGGGCCAGTTTGTAAACAAATGATGTTTGAATTTACTACCAATATTTATCAGAAATTTAGAAATGAATCCAGTGTTTCCCAAACTTTTTTAGCCCACGACATATTGTGTTAGCTATCACCGTGTAAACGAGGCTTAAATACAATAAGGATTCCTGGTTTCTAAACCTTCTTTAGTTAATATTTGCGCAGCCTATGGAAGGAATTATAGTGCATTACCTGGTGGACTGATTGATCTCTCCTCTTCTTGTTGGGAATACCCGGCAGGTGAAGTATCTTCTGCTTTAAAGAACATTTCCAGACTCGGCTCACATTTTATCTGCTCAACTGGAGGAACAACACAAACCATAATTATTCTATGCACTATTAATAATAATAATGATAAGAAGAAATTAATTTAATTAATCACAATTAACAAGCAGCAACGTCGTTAATCAGAGAGTGTGTTAGTGTGTTTGACCATAAAATTTGATAGAATATTTGAGTACTGATACAGAGTACATGAGCTAAGTTACATCTTCTTGCATCAGCCCAACAAAGACTTTGACAACGGCCAGCTACAAACACACAACAACAACACTCGTATAAACGAGTTGAAAGTTAATAAAGAGCACATATTGAAGAGAATATCGTTTAATCTGTAACTGGGAGTAGAAAAGGTTACCCACTGTGTTAATACCGCTGCAGTACAATGTTTCCTCACCAATACTATGGTGGATTTATGTGTGAAAACTAGACTACTGCTTCTTTAGTTAAAAGGAGCGCATCCTTAGGCAATAATTATTCTAGCACATTACCTGGAGGACTGATTGAACTCTCCTCTGCTAGTTGGGAATGCCCGGCAGGTGAATCTTCTGTATTAAAGAACATTTCCAGACTCGGCTCACATTTTATCTGCTCAACTGGATTAACAACAGAAAGTATAATTATTCTATGCTTTATTAATAATAATAAATAATTTAAAAAAAAAAAAGAAAATAAATTTACTTGAAGGATTGATACTGTAACATCTTTCCTACAAGGATAAATTACAAATGTAATTTTTATTAGGAAAGGCAAATTAACCATTTATACTTTTATACTTGTGACTATAAAAGAGTCCATAAACAAAGAGTGACAATTAGTAGTGGCATATAGCTTCCTCTTATCCTATCACGTACATGATTGATTTTATGCTTTTACAAACCATATTGGCCTATTTTATTTAATTGTTTCTCCCGTTTTTTTTTAATATGAAAAAAAAGTTTTGATTTTTTACGTGGAATAAAGTATCGGTTAAGCAGAAATTAAAGAGAGCAGACTACTTTCGACAAACCATCCAAATTTCATAAAAATCAGAAGAGATGCCCATTGTTGGTCCCACTTATCCTTTGGAGATACAGGTGTAAAAAGAAAGTATGTTGAAAAAAAAAAGTATGCACATGTTGAAGAGAAAAAAGTGGGCATAAAAGGTTGAAACTTGGGCTAATTATGACCTTAGTACAGTAAAATTAGACTAAAACCCAAACATCAAAAAAAAAAAAAGTTCTACCCAACGCCAAATTGTTCTATGCCCTCCTCGTAGTAAGTGATAAAAAGTTGCACGACTTGCAGCGTCGGGTTTGGCCGGAGGTTGGAGGGGGGAGGAAAGGGAGGTAAAAAGGTATGTTTAATCGTTTTTCGCTAATATCTCGAAAACTATGAGGTTTGGCACTAACTTTGTTATATACAAAATTAATCTACATAAAATTTTGAACAGAAATGGACTTTGCATTTTTGTGTTAAAGTTAACGATTACGGAGTTATGAAGCTGTAAAAATAGCACTATTTTCCATTTTCCTGGAAACGTTTTGGAAAGATTTTTTTTATTACAGTTAGGGTGGTGAGCCTACATTTGCAGCTTCGAAATTACTGTTCTAAAATTGGCAGTTTTTCCAAAAAAGAATGAAATTTTAAATATTGCTCTTGTTTCGGGCCCAATATCGGCTAAAACCGCTCACCTACGAGAAAAGCCATAAGAAACGAAGTTTTAGTAAATTTATTTGGCTTTCAGACAAGCACAAAACGAAACCTGTAGACGAAATAGTTCTCCTGCAATCGTAAAAAAACCAAAAAAATCTAAATCTTATTTTTTCAAAAATTAGCCTAAACCACTTCCAAAAACAATTTTCAGGCATTTGATGGAAGAAAAATGTGTGGAATCATGTTTTAAGGTAGAAAAGTGTAATTAAGACCATGTATTTTCATTAAAAGTTCCAAGAAAATTAGAAAAATGTGATATGTTTACCCTTCATAACTCTGTAATCCTTAACTTTAGCACAAAAATGCATAAGTCTATTTCTGTTCCAAATTTTTTACCCCCTTTTTACCCCCCTTTCCTCCCCCTCCTGACCAAACCCGACGCTGCAAGTCGTGCAACTTTTTATCACTTACTACGAGGAGGGTATAGAACAATTTGGCGTGGGGTTGAAATTTTTTTTTTTGGATGTTTGGGTTTGGTCTATTTTTGAGCTAATTTTACTGTACTACCTACCCTACAAATTTGTTTAAAATCGGTTGTGTAGTTTTTCAGATATGTTAGTTAAAATCAAAACGAGTAATTTTTACAATGAATTGTTGGTTGCTCCCTGATGTCTGAAACAGATTTCTGTCTTTTTAGAAATCAGACACATAAAATATTTTTGTTGTTCAGAACAAAACAAATGCCTTACCTGCGGTTAGCTCGGAAGAAATACAAGTTTATGAAAAACATGTAAATATAATTGCTTCCAAACTTACCAAAAGTAACGGAAGCTACGGCAATCAAACGTCTTTGTACCTCCGACTTCAAACATTTCAAGACAGGTTTCAGGGTCAGGGAATATTTTTGATTCGGTGTCTGTCTTCAATTCTCGGGAACCAACATATCTTAAAAGGTCATAATCAGCCTATGGTCGGTCCAATATAAGTTTCGATCTTCTGCGCCCATTTGGCTCTATAACAATTTTTATTTGCATCACCCCTGAAAAAATTTTTGTTATGAAAATTGAGGGTTGAAGTAGAAGTTTATTTAATTATTATTTGTCTTTTCTTCCTTTTTTTTCATTATCAGTATCATTTTATTTTCGAACAGGTTGGATTTATATTCTATTTTTTTTGTTTCCCCGGAGGCCTTAAGATTTTGTTTTATCAGGTTTAACGTCACATTTATATATATTAGAAAAATCCGGTTACTTCTCAGCCACGATAGTTGCCCTTACCTTCTTTTTTTTCAGAGCAGTCTGTAATTAGTTTATTTTCTTTTAGGTATTTTCTTTTTGATATTTTGTTGGTAACACTGGGTCGGAGAGAAAATTCTCGTGGTTGCCGGAGGTAGACCGGGTTATGTGAAAGTGGAAAAAGTGTTAAAGTTAAGTTCATTGGTTAGGCAGCTTTTCTTTTGGGAAAAGGATTGTACGGAAGCTAATCACCACTGTGGGTGGATTTTCCTGATGTCAGGCGATGCTTCTTCAGTAGTCTGAACCAACGACTTAACCTGGTTTTGGACTCCGTTACCTGAAGTAACCCTAAGATTCTCCACTACATTCAAGTAGGTGCCGAAATCTTATATTGTGAGCTCTTCGTTGCAAAATTGGGACAACGTAGACCCCCTTCCCCTCACCCGGAAGGTTCTCCCACTCTCTACCGTCTACACTTCAATCTCCTTACAGACGCCTCTAGCCCCTCATCTACCTTCAGTAATTGTACATTATTTTCTAATACTTGATTTATCTATTATAGCAAAAACGAAAAATGAATGAAAAGGACAAATCTCAACTTACTTCAACAACGGAAGTTTGCCGTGTTTCGATCAAAATACCCCCTTTTTGGAGGAAAAAGGTTAAAGTCTGGTTCGTTCAGGTTGAGTCTCAGTTTGAAACCAGCAAAATATCTTCGGAGAAAACAAAGTACCATTACGTCGTAGGATCATTGGATAGTGAAGTAGCGGAGACTGTCTCTGATCTAATCACTCGTCCCTTAGGAGAAAATCCATATCAAGATTTGAAAACACGTTTAATCGCTGAGTTTGAGGAATCAGGTGAAAAGAAAATAAAGAAACTTTTGTGTGAACTCGAACTAGGAGATAAAAAACCGTCACATTTACTTAGAGAAATGCGCTCCCTCGCAGGCTCGCAAATTAATGATGAGTTCCTCAAAACAATTTTTCTACAAAGGCTCCCACCTCATATTAGTTCAATTCTAGCGGCTAGCTCCGACAAATTAGATACACTCGCAACGATGGCTGATAAAGTTCGAGATGCGGTCGCGACTTCGCATACAAGCATCTGTGAAGTAACACCAACAGTCCTACCTCAAGCGCAAGAGCGACCTGAAAACAAAATAGACCGACGTCTTGAAAGTCTAGAAACACTAGTTTCGGAGCTGGCTGTAGCTTTAAGAGAAATACGAAGTCGATCAAGATCAAGGTCAGGAGCAAGATTTAGACCGACCTCAAGTTCAAGGCAACACTATGACATCTGCTGGTATCACTACAAATTCAAAGATGAAGCAACAAAGTGCACTCAGCCCTGCAATTATAAAACGGGAAACGGTTCGGCCCGACATTAATGGCGGAAAATGAGCAGGGCCTTAACGCTAACCGCCTATTTGTGTATGATCAAAGCGGTGTGAAGTATCTAATCGACTCAGGGGCAGACATCTCCGTAGTCCCACCTGACGTGAAAAATAAGAAAATAAAGACAGAGTTACAGTTATACGCAGCAAACGGTGCCTGCATCAAAACCTTTGGCAGTAAGTTATTACGTTTAGATTTAGGATTAAGACGGGAGTTCGTATGGCCCTTTACTGTAGCGGAAGTCCTGAGCCCTATCATAGGTGCAGACTTCCTTAGTCACTTCGACCTATTAGTTGACTTAAAAAACAAACGTTTGATTGACAATCAAACCAAGCTAACAACTAAAGGATGGCTATACCCATCGACCGCAACTTCCGTTTACTATCTCAACCCGAATTCTGAAAATAAATTTGAAGCTCTCCTGAGGGAATACCCCGATATTGTGAATGAGAAACCAGACTTTAAATCCAACCAATGCTCAGTCACCCACGATATCTGTACAAAAGGTGCCCCAGTTACTGCGAGGGCAAGGAGGCTACCACCTGGGAAACTCGCAGCTGCGAAATTAGAATTTAAATATATGATAGATTTAGGCATTTGTAGGCCATCAAACAGTTGTTGGTCAAGCCCCTTGCACATGACTCCTAAAAAAGATGGCTCGTGGAGACCGTGCGGTGACTACAGGGCTTTAAACGCTGTAACTATCCCAGACAAGTATCCAGTTCCAAATATAATGGATTTTAATGCTCAGCTAAGCGGAAAGAAAGTATTCTCCAAGATAGACTTGGTAAAAGCTTTTCATCATATACCGGTAAACCCAGCCGATATTCCGAAGACCGCTGTCATTACACCATTTGGCCTGTTTGAATTTGTGCGCATGCCATTCGGTCTTCGGAATGCAGCCCAGACATTTCAAAGATACATCCACGGAATATTGCAAGACTTGCCATTTGTATTTGTATACATCGACGATATACTAGTATTCTCCAAAAATGATGAAGAACATTTAAATCACTTAAGAACTCTTTTTCAACGGCTTAAAGAACACCAAGTTAACATCAACGTGGCAAAAAGTGTTTTAGGGAGAAGCGAAATGCCCTTTCTGGGTTACCACATCACGGCTGATGGTATTGCCCCACTTCCGGAACGTGTACAAATTATCAAAGAGTATCCAGCCCCTAAAACAATAAGTGACCTCAGACGGTTCCTAGGATTAGTAAACTTTTATCGGCGTTTACTCCCTCATACAGCATCAGTGCAACAAACTCTTTTTAATTTGATAAAAGGCTCTAAAAAAGGCGACAAGACGGTCATTGTTTGGACTAAAGAAACCTTAGAAGCATTTGATAAATTAAAACAAGATCTTTCTAAGGCTACACTGCTTTCCCATCCATCGGACAACCTCCCAATGGTATTAATGGTAGATGCATCAAACACTGCATTAGGAGCGTCTCTGCAACAAATCAAAGGTAAATCATTTCAACCAATAGCATTTTTTTCAAAAAAATTGACCAACGCACAGATGAATTACAGCACATATGATAGGGAGCTCCTTGCTGCGTATGCTGCTGTTAAACATTTTAGACATTATCTTGAAGGAAGAAAATTCACAATATATTCCGACCACAAGCCCTTGTCATTTGCTTTTAAACAGAGATTGGATAAGGCTACACCAAGACAGTTCAGATACTTGGATTACATTGGCCAGTTCACTACTGATATAAGATATTTGCCAGCCCAAGATAACATACCAGCAGACGTTTGTTCACACCTATCAAGCATAAAAATTCCATCTTCAGTATCACTAGACCTACTAGCTGACGAACAAGCAAAAGACCAGGAACTAATAATGCTGATGAACTCAAAAACATGTTTGTTGCAACTAAAAACGATGAAAATAGGCAATAAAAAAAATCTGGTATATGATGATTCAACTGGGGTTATAAGAGCATACGTTCCAAAGTCGGTAAGAAAAACTGTTTTTGATTCATTACATGGACTATCCCACCCAGGGATAAAAGGTTCGGTTGACCTCGTTCGACAGAGGTTTGTTTGGCAAAACTTGAAGAAATAAGTATCGTTGTGGGCGAGAGCATGTATAGCTTGTCAACGAACTAAAACATCAAGACACACATCAAGTCCTATTGGTAAATACACTCTTACTAGTTCAAGATTTTCGCATATTAATCTTGATATTGATATTGATTGACGTTGGAGGGATATACTTACATTGTAACCATGATAGACCGATTCTCCTGTCCAGAGGTTAGAGGCTATCCCTGTTCAAGATATAACGGCCGAGACTGTAGCCGAGGCCGTCTTAGCAGGGTGGATTGCACGTTTCGGAATTCCTTCTGTGATTACTACCGACCGCGGGAGGCAATTTGAGTGCAGGTTATTCGAAGCATTGACTCAAAGACTGGGAATACATCATATTAAGACTACCGCTTATCACCCAGCGGCCAACGGGAAAATAGAGCGCTGGCATAGATCACTAAAGGGAGCGTTGAAAGCACAGATGTCAGGCAATTGGGTAGAGAAACTGCCACTGGTTATGCTTGGCCTACGATGTTATTTAATTCCGGAATGCAACACTACAGCGGCAGAAGCTACTTACGGTGTGACAGTCAGATTACCATCAGATTTTATAATGGATGCCCAACCTTCACAAACCAATACAGACCTACCAAGTTTTGTAGAAAGACTGCGGCAAGCTATGGTGGGGATTAAACCGGTAGTGACAAAGCATCACGCGTCTCCAAAAATATTCGTTCACCGAGACCTAAAGACATGTTCACACGTATTTATCAGACATGACGCCGTCAGAAAACCGTTACAGCCATGTTATGATGGACCGTTTGCTGTGATTAACCGAAGTGAGAAATTTTTCAAGATACTGACTGGAAGAGGTGAAATAACAGTTTCAATAGACAGGCTTAAGCCGGCTTACTTGCTCTACGATAGCGAAAATGAACAATCTACGGAACACAACTCTCCAGAACCCAGCAATTCTTGCAGAACCCTACCAAGTGCAACAAAAGGTATAAAGAACACAAGTGGAAGAAAAGTGCCATTTGAACAAAGGTGCTGATCGTTGACACTGGGAGGGGAGTATGTGGCAACCCTGACTGCTGCGATGTTTTGACAGGACCAGAGCCGAGTCAACTCTAAGAGATTTATATTTTTATAATTGTTTTTTATTCTTGTAATTTGTGAGAGATTAAAAATATATTTATTCGTTATCAAGTCTCCACAAACCTATTGTAGAGCCCATTGGTTTTGGTGGCTACAGCTCTTTTCCAAATGTGCACAAACTAAATTTATTTACACCTACAAAAGTGCTCATCTCATATTTATGAAATTCAGATTGTTTGTTCAAAAAGCTCTAGATTAATTAAACAGTCTGTACCGTTTATTTGATACGTTAATTCGTGAAAAAACGGGGCAAATTAAATAAATTTACAATGACAGGCTGTAAAAGCATAAAAATAATTATCTTTTATATAATCGAGTAGTGTCCTGACGACGGCGACGGGCGACAGCGACGACACACCTCTAAATGATTTATAACGTTAAAAATTGATGTGCCATAAGCCGGGATCGAACCGGTGACCTCCAGAATGTAAGTCAGATACTAAACCATTGCGCCATTCCAATGTAACGAATATCAGAGCACAAAACTTACTATTTAAACAGTAAATATCTCTTTAAATATCTATTTTAATTATAACTAATTATCTCTCAGCTCTTTTTCTAAACCATATTTATTATTCTGCCCGTTACCACGGGCTAACGGCTAGTATTATATGAAAAGGAAGCGAGGAAACCATGTGCCACTCTATCTGACTGACTATTTTTCCTCTCGTAAAAAATCGTACAGAACATACTGCCAACTTCTTGATCAGTCGGGTCTTTTAAGGAAACTTTAAAAGCCTCACACTTGATGCCTCCTTGGATCATTCTCAAGCTGAACGCATTCCCATAGTTATTGCTTTCTAAAGCGTCAGATTGTTTTCTAACCTGTGCGTTGGAAGTAATTATTTGAATCTTACATTTCTCATCAATCAACCTAAAATCAGGTACTCTAACTACTCCTAGGGAGTAGTCAAGGTCAAATATATGCAAGTGGAAGTTTTAAGTTCAAGCATGTGTTGTTTTTTTAGGGTCGTATATTTCCATGTCTGAGATGTTGTTAAATAATAGTGTAATAGAATCTGTAGTAAGATTCAAACAAGTACTCCCAAATTTTCTATAGAAAACAATAACTACGGCAATGTAATTAGATAGTCAGTCAGCTGGAGATTGAGTCGAGAATTTATACTACAAGGAACTATCTACAAGTTACAAGTTTCCTTAACTGTTGGCAACAGATAATAATGACGCTGAGTTACCTGGTATAGTGTCTACATCTGTGGTATCCCTGACAGGTGAAGCAGGCTCAGCTTTTACAAACCACTCCTGTCTATCCTGAGGTAAACCTACAATATTATACAACAACAACATTTAGATTGATTAATTAAATAAGGTTTTTTGTGTCAATGTTTGTTTAAGAGAAAACAGGTCCGGTTTCTGCTAAACGTTTCATTAGAGCAGAAGAAAATAAAGTGACGATTCTATATGTTTAAGTAGCACAAGGAGAACAGCATAGAGATCAGAGTAAGCCAGTGAGTTGATATGTTCTTCACACTGATAACAACTAACAAAAACAGTTGAAACATCCACACAAGGGTGGGGAAGAGAAAGAAAGGGCTTCTAAATACTTGGATATTCTAGCCCAGCAGTTTTCAAACCTTAAAAAGGAGCGACCCCTTAGTCCTCTTCAGTGAAAGAAAATTATCACTTTTAAATGTCCCCTTACCCGTATTTTGTGTTAAAAGTGTGCTCTTCTCAGATTAGCGGAAATTTACCCCAAGAGGTAAATTAGATAGATTACTAAGGGTTTGAAATGTGGTGTCTATCCATATGTTCCGGAGGTTTAGTTTAGTCTTGCTTACATACTGTATCGCTCATATTAATTGGGAGACTTTCCAGTTTTGTTAGGGTGCCTTTACACCTGATACTTCTCTCCGGCAATAAATGTCAAGTGTCGGACAGAAATCGCTATGAGCGTTTACATCCGAGAGAAATTTCTTGAGATTTATGTCGGAGATATAATGTCTGACACTTCTCACAATGCTTAAATTTGCGTCATACTTCCACGATATCTCTCAGAGGAGTTTCAAATAATCGGTATTTACATCTGTCGGTATAGAAGTGTCGACACTTATAGCTGAGAGTAGAAACATACATCTCAGACATAAATTTTTCGGTGTTTACACTACTGCGATTTCTGTCTGACATAAATATCATGCAATAAATGTCAGGAGTAAACGGACCTTTATACGATTTTAACGGTCAAGAAACGTGTCCATTGAACTCGATACGAGGCAAGTTTGAAAGATTACATAAAGTTACCTGGAGGATCTCGTGACGAGACGGAGCTGTTTATAGAGGCAGCTGTACCCCAACACTTGATATCCTCGTTCACTCGTGAATTCGCCATCTCTCACCAGTATCAACTATACAACTAGATTTACTAGGCTATAACTCACTGCAGCTGTCTCTCAGCCACTATGACAGACGCAAAGTACATTTAGGTACTTAGTAGTCCAGATACTTTAGTACTTAATGAAGATAATAAATTAAAATGTGAATTAAGAAGAAGTTAGGCCACAAACAAAACAACGATGCTGGGGAATTTGTAGCACCTGAAGACACTGAACTGTTAGTAATCTTAATTTTAATTACAAAAAAACTGAGAACGAAATCATAATACTTGGGACGGGGACTTGGAATGGAAATAAGAAGGTTATGCTTATTGCTTATGCTTTCCTTCCTACTCCATCAGTGTTGCCTTATATTTGTCTCTGTGGCTGGTTGTTAACATACCTTATCTTATTATAGATTTAATAATTAATTTTATGCAAAAATACTATTTCAGTGAAAGTTGGGGGGGGGGGGGTTACTTACCCGGGCACGCGTTAACAACACTCAACACAGATCTTATATAAACGAGATGGAATGTAAAGAAGGGGTTTGAGGCAAAAAAGTGACCCCATGGAGGTATTAGTAGAGTAAGAGAAATTGGAGAAAAAAATCATACTGCGCATGCTCCAAGACCTTTTGACTGGGACAAATTACCTTCTTTGAAGGTTACCTCTGGTTAATTTTGAATCAGGTTATGGTAACCTGCCACCTCAGAGGAAGAAAGGGGTAGAGCAGAGATAACTAAATGATAAGGTTAAAAACAGTTAAAAAAGCTTTTAATAGAGTAAAAAGAGCACATCCGTAAGTAAGTTATTTTACATCTTATTTGAGTTATTTGGAGAATTATTTGTTTTATCATCTATAATATATACTTTTGTTGACTTA
>KZ651367.1:116821-130755 GCA_001010745.2 Gerris buenoi
AACTATTATCAGAATTTAAGATATAAAATAATAATCTATCAAAATGTCAAGTATATATCAAATAGACAAATTAAATAAAACTAACTACGAGACATGGAAAATTCAAATAAAAATGATTCTAATCCACAGCGAACTTTGGAGCTACACCAACGGACAAATAAAAAATAATGATGCCGCAGGTGACAATAATAATACAGAATGGACTAACAAAGACGAAAAAGCTTTAGCCACCATCATACTTTCGATATCACCATCATGCCTACACCACGTTAAAAATTGTACTACATCAAAAGAAGCATGGGATATTCTGGAAAAAACATTTAAACCTACAGGTCCAAGTAAAAAAGTACAACTAACAAGACAATTATTAAATTTACATAAAAAGAATAATCAACACATGGATGAACATATTAAACAATTTTTTGAAATTTTAGACCAATTAAAAGATTTAAAATGCGCACCATCAGATGATTTCGCAACGGTCCTACTATTATCTACTCTTCCAGAAGAATACGAAATTTTTAAATGTTCAATTGAATGTCGGGATGAATTGCCATCTTTAGAAATATTAAAAATTAAAATTCTGGAAGAAACAGAAAAGAAAAATGCAAATCCATCAACTTCAAGAAACGAAAATTATTCTTTAACATCAAAATTTAAAGATAAATCTGAAAAATTAAATAAAACTAAAACTACATGCAAAATTTGTAAAAAATCGAATCATTCCACTGAAGATTGTTACTTCAAGAAAAAGAAGAATGACAGATCAATGCTAATACAAACAGATACAAAAAACGAATCCGTATTAACAACCACAGAAACAGAAAATAATAAAACAATATCAGACTTCATTTTTGACTCCGGTGCAAGTTCACACATCTGTAACAATAAAGAACTATTCATTGACTATACTAGCTCAAAAATACATGAAAAAGTTCGCATGGCTGATGGAAGTCAAGTGAAGATAAAAGGTAAAGGTACCATAAGAATTCTTGCAATAGTAAACAATAAAATTGAACCTATTTTATTAAAAGAAACTCTTTACATACCAGAAATAAAGACAAATTTAATATCAATTAGTAAAGCAACTAAAAACCCAAATATTTACGCAAAATTTTACAAAAACAATGCATATATTATGGAAAATAATGAAACTTTAATTAAAGCAAAAGAATACAAAAATCTATATTATGTCGAAAGATTAAATAATAAGAAAATACAAACAAATAAAGTAAAACCTTCAAATAAAAACTTCCAAATTAATGAAGATAAAAAATCAGAAAATAAAACAAATGAACAAAATAACATTTGGCACTCAAGATTGGGACACCTAAATAAAAACCAAATAAATGAAATGATACAAAAAAATTTAATTTATGGATTACCAAATTTAAAATTAAAAAACTTTGATCAAAATTGTGAAACATGCATCGAAGGCAAAATGCATAGAATTCCAATTCAAAAATACAAAGATTCACACAAAAAAGAAAATATTTTAGATCTCATTCATACAGATATTTGTGGACCAATGCCCACAGAATCTGGAAGTGGTGCAAAATATTTTGCAACATTCATCGATGATAAATCTAGAAAAACATTTACATATTTTCTGAAAAACAAAAGTGAAATCTTCGAAACATTTAAAGAATTTAAAAATTATGTCGAAAACCAAACTGGTAAGAAAATAAAAGCAATTAGATCAGACAATGCACTAGAATATTGTAGTCGTACATTTAAACTATACTTAAAAAAGTACGGAATAAAACACGAATTATCGGCTGAATACACACCTCAGCAGAATGGAGTTGCTGAAAGAGCAAATAGAACTCTGGTCGAAATGGCTAGATGTTTATTGATTCAGTCAGGCCTACCTGAACTTTTTTGGGCTGAAATGATTAATACAGCCACATATCTAAGAAATAGATGCTTGACGAGATCGATAAATAAAACACCTGAAGAAGAATGGTCAAATAAAAAACCTACTGCATCACACCTTAGAGTAATCGGTAGTATTGTATATGCTCTAAACAAAAGACCTAATACAAAAAAATTTGACCCAAAAAGCCAACAATACATCCTACTAGGATACTCCGAAGAAGCAAAAGCTTACAGACTTTGGAATCCAAGAAATGATAAAATTATAAAAAGTAGGGACGTAAGAATAATTGAAAGTATCATGTATAAAGACAGAAACGAAACAAAACCTGAAGATAACGAAGAAAGAACTACATACGATTTTAGTGAACTATTTAAAAATAAAAGTACATCTACAAGTAATAATAAAAATGTAGAAGAAAATATAGAAAATATTGAAGAACCTAAATCAAATGAACTTAATTTTGAAAAACAAGAAGAACCTAAAATAAAAAATTCAGAAGAAAATCAAAATTCAAGTATAGAACAAATTATTGAAGAGGAAGATGTTGACATGAGTTATGTTGATCTGAACACTGACAATTCTGATTCTGAGAGTAATAGTTCTGAAGAAGAAGAATTTACACTAAAAGTTACCCCAGGTCGACCTAAAATACATAAAACTGGAAAAAGGGGAAGACCCAAGAAAATAAAAAATATGAAAATCATAAAGAAAGAACCTGAAATTATAAAAGTAAAAAATGCACTATCTGGAGAGGAAAGTGATAATTGGAAAGAAGCAATGGACAAAGAATACAATTCTCTACTAAAAAAGAACACTTGGAAATTGGTTAATTTACCATCAGGAAAAAAACCCATCGGATGCAAGTGGATCCTAACAAAAAAGTACAAGGCAGATGGAACTTTTGACAAATTCAAAGCTCGACTTGTCGCCAAAGGTTTCGTTCAACAATATGGAATCGACTTTAAAGAAACATATTCTCCGGTAGTACGGTTCAACTCTATTAGATTAATTCTAGCTTTGNTTTCGTTGGAGGACATTATTTTTTACATTTGTACAAAAATTGGTTAAAATCCTGTCACTGATAATTAGAAAATCAATCAGTGATTCTGAAAGTTTCTTTATGCTCTTTAAAATTGTTCCTTAGCCCAATTTCTCTATATCATTTAATTTAGTTTTTGAGATATGATGCATTTTTTGGAAACTATTATCGTGAAACACTCTGAAAAAGGAAATAAATCGATACCTTGAGAATTATTAAGAAATGGGCGTATGCTTACTCGGCATGTTTTGTTGCCAAGAGAACCCACCAGTTTCGTAATAAAATTTTATCGGAGGCCACCCTGTACATATATGCAATGCATACAGTTTTTTTTTATTATTTAAGAGAAAAAAAAAATTATAAAAAAACCGCAATTGATAAAAACCAGGATTTTGTTGTAAATAACCTCAAGAATAGAATCACCTCGTTCACGTAAATTATACATTTAATTGAAGCGAGCGAAACGAGCTTCTATCTATGTTGAGAGCAAAATGTTCTTTGTCCGTCTTAAACGCTCCCTTTGTCTGACAATTTTTTTTTTCTTTCTTGTGGTGCGGGTCCCCTTGTGGTGCGGGCCCCTAGGCTGCAGCCTATGAAGCCTGTGCTTAAAAAGCGGCCCTGCCTCCTTAAAAGAAACTGGGAAGTACCCTATATATAGGGCCTGGTTGAAAATATGAACTAGGGGTTTAATGAGGTTTTTGTAACAAGCTTTAATTATGTTAGAGGATATTGAGTCAGTTCCTGGGGAAGTATTGTTTTTTAGGTTATTTATATATTTCAATATCTCATGGTCTGTTATGGGCGGTAGAAAGATTGATTTAGCGTTTCTGTGTATTGTAGTGTTGGATGTATTTNATAAAAGTACATCTATAAGTAATAATAAAAATGTAAAAGAAAATATAGAAAATATTGAAGAACCTAAATCAAATGAACTTAATTTTGAAAAACAAGAAGAACCTAAAATAGAAAATTCAGAAGAAAATCAAAATTCAAGTATAGAACAAATTATTGAAGAGGAAGATGTTGACATGAGTTATGTTGATCTGAACACTGACAATTCTGATTCTGAGAGTAATAGTTCTGAAGAAGAAGAATTTACACTAAAAGTTACCCCAGGTCGACCTAAAATACATAAAACTGGAAAAAGGGGAAGACCCAAGAAAATAAAAAATATGAAAATCATAAAGAAAGAACCTGAAATTATAAAAGTAAAAAATGCACTATCTGGAGAGGAAAGTGATAATTGGAAAGAAGCAATGGACAAAGAATACAATTCTCTACTAAAAAAGAACACTTGGAAATTGGTTAATTTACCATCAGGAAAAAAACCCATCGGATGCAAGTGGATCCTAACAAAAAAGTACAAGGCAGATGGAACTTTTGACAAATTCAAAGCTCGACTTGTCGCCAAAGGTTTCGTTCAACAATATGGAATCGACTTTAAAGAAACATATTCTCCGGTAGTACGGTTCAACTCTATTAGATTAATTCTAGCTTTGGCAGTTGAATACGATCTTCACATCGACCAAATTGATGTAAAGATGGCATACCTAAACGGAAATCTCAGTGAAAAAATCTATATGGAACAACCTGAACATTACAAGAATGGAAATAAAGTATGCCTCTTACAGATATCTCTATATGGTTTAAGACAAGCAGGAAGAGAGTGGAACCTAAAACTAGACGAACAGGTGAAATCTATAAATTTTGTACAAAGCAAAGGAGATCCATGTATATACAAATTAACAGAAAACAAATCATATATATTAATGGCAGTATACGTAGACGACATAATATTAGCATCTAACAACAAAAATTTACTAGAAAAAACAAAAGTAAAAAATCTCAAAATTATTCGAAATAAAAGATCTTGGGAATTTGAAAAGCTTCTTGGGACTATCAATTTCCAAAGAAGGAAATGAAGTTAGAGTCAATCAAGAAAAATATGCCAAGGATATTTTAAAAAAATATGGAATGGAAGACTGTTGCCCGATATCATTACCTCTAGATGCTAACCAACAACTTGAAAAAATACCAAAAGATAAAAAAGAAGCAGAAAAATTCGATCAGAATAAATACCAAAGCTTAGTTGGATCATTATTATACTTGTCAACAGCAACAAGACCTGATCTCGCATACACAGTTCATAAACTGAGCCAATTCAATAAGGATCCCCGAAAACAACATTGGGACGCTGCTAAAAGACTCTTAAGATATATAAAAGGGACAACTAATTATGAACTGATATTTCGGAAAACTAGTAAAAAATTAGTTGGTTATTCAGATTCAGACTGGGCAGGAGATTTAGACGACGGAAAATCCCGAACAGCTTACGCTTTCATACTGGGAGGGGGGGCTATATCTTGGGAATCCAAGAAGCAAAACTTAGTTTCACTCTCCAGTATGGAAGCTGAGTACATAGCTCTGAGTGAGACTGCAAGGGAAGTTCTGAGTCTAAAATTCCTTCTCGTTCAAATAAAAACTTCCAAATTAATGAAGATAAAAAATCTGAAACTAAAACAAATCATAAATTAGAAAATAAAACAAATGAACAAAATAACATTTGGCATTCAAGATTGGGACACCTAAATAAAAACCAAATAAATGAAATGATACAAAAAAATTTAATTTATGGATTACCAAATTTAAAATTAAAAAACTTTGATCAAAATTGTGAAACATGCATCGAAGGCAAAATGCATAGAATTCCAATTCAAAAATACAAAGATTCACACAAAAAAGAAAATATTTTAGATCTCATTCATACAGATATTTGTGGACCAATGCCCACAGAATCTGGAAGTGGTGCAAAATATTTTGCAACATTCATCGATGATAAATCTAGAAAAACATTTACATATTTTCTGAAAAACAAAAGTGAAATCTTCGAAACATTTAAAGAATTTAAAAATTATGTCGAAAACCAAACTGGTAAGAAAATAAAAGCAATTAGATCAGACAATGCACTAGAATATTGTAGTCGTACATTTAAACTATACTTAAAAAAGTACGGAATAAAACACGAATTATCGGCTGAATACACACCTCAGCAGAATGGAGTTGCTGAAAGAGCAAATAGAACTCTGGTCGAAATGGCTAGATGTTTATTGATTCAGTCAGGCCTACCTGAACTTTTTTGGGCTGAAATGATTAATACAGCCACATATCTAAGAAATAGATGCTTGACGAGATCGATAAATAAAACACCTGAAGAAGAATGGTCAAATAAAAAACCTACTGCATCACACCTTAGAGTAATCGGTAGTATTGTATATGCTCTAAACAAAAGACCTAATACAAAAAAATTTGACCCAAAAAGCCAACAATACATCCTACTAGGATACTCCGAAGAAGCAAAAGCTTACAGACTTTGGAATCCAAGAAATGATAAAATTATAAAAAGTAGGGACGTAAGAATAATTGAAAGTATCATGTATAAAGACAGAAATGAAACAAAACCTGAAGATAATGAAGAAAGAACTACATATGATTTTAGTGAACTATTTAAAAATAAAAGTACATCTATAAGTAATAATAAAAATGTAAAAGAAAATATAGAAAATATTGAAGAACCTAAATCAAATGAACTTAATTTTGAAAAACAAGAAGAACCTAAAATAGAAAATTCAGAAGAAAATCAAAATTCAAGTATAGAACAAATTATTGAAGAGGAAGATGTTGACATGAGTTATGTTGATCTGAACACTGACAATTCTGATTCTGAGAGTAATAGTTCTGAAGAAGAAGAATTTACACTAAAAGTTACCCCAGGTCGNAAAGGAAAATTAGATAATAGATGCTGAAAAACTATATAAATTCTCTAGGATGACTTTGACTTTATTAGTTTGTTATTATAACATTGCCAGGGCAGCCACACTTGTTCCAAATAAACTAAATGTTTCTAAAGATTTCTAGGTCTTTAATTAAATAAAATACGTGTAATGATTAACAGAAAAGAGAAATATTGAAACAATCTATATAAAGGCAGACATTTGTATTAAAACTAAACAGTATCTATACATCTTGAGTCTCCCGTAGCAGGTTTATATTTAATATTCTTTTTTCTTAATAGTTGATTGGACTAATAAGGGATATGATCATAATTATATACACAAGTGTGATATTCCTTTGTTCCAAGCCAAGGTACATCGGAATATATATCCCTTTGTCTTAATAGTAATTTAGACTAAGGAATATGATATATATGCTATTCTGTATATATGACCCTTTGTCTAAATAACTATTAACACAAGGGGATATAGGGAAGGGGGGGGGGGGTTGCTGAAGTAAGAAAGCACCTCAAAAAATGTACGCCAAATTTTATTTAAATGAGATTAGCTGTTTAGGCTGCACGTGCCAGCGACGGCCACCCTATGGACTGGATCCACGTGCCAGCGACGGCCACACTATGGACTGGATCCATGTGCCAGCGACGGCCACACTATGGACTGGATCCACGTGCCAGCGACGGCCACACTATGGACTGGATCCACGTGCCAGCGACGGCCACACTATGGACTGGATCCACGTGCCAGCGACGGCCACACTATGGACTGGATCCACGTGCCAGCGACGGCCACACTATGGACTGGATCCACGTGCCAGCGACGGCCACACTATGGACTGGATCCACGTGCCAGCGACGGCCACACTATGGACTGGATCCACGTGCCAGCGACGGCCACACTATGGACTGGATCCACGTGCCAGCGACGGCCACACTATGGACTGGATCCACGTGCCAGCGACGGCCACACTATGGACTGGATCCACGTGCCAGCGACGGCCACACTATGGACTGGATCCACGTGCTAGCGACGACCACACTATGGACTGGATCCACGGGCCAGTGATGGCCACACTATGGACTGGATCCACGTGCTAGCGACGGCCACACTATGGACTGGATCCACGGGCCAGTGATGGCCACACTATGGACTGGATCCACGTGCTAGCGACGGCCACACTATGGACTGGATCCACGGGCCAGTGATGGCCACACTATGGACTGGATCCACGTGCTAGCGACGGCCACACTATGGACTGGATCCACGGGCCAGTGATGGCCACACTATGGACTGGATCCACGTGCTAGCGACGGCCACACTATGGACTGGATCCAGGGTAAAAATGGATAAATTCTCGTGTAGACTCCCGGAACGTTGGGAAGAGCGCACATCCTTCCAAAAGAGATAACACCTATCTGGGTTTTCTGGCACGTAGTAGAGTTGATTACAAGTGGTCCGCCGCTGTCACCCTGCGCATATATGCAACAAAATAAATAATCATTAAATGTACAAATAACAAAAGTAGGTAACATATAATTATTGGATGTCATAGAGTATAGAGTATTAGTTAGATATAATCTCCTCCTCCCTTGAACAAAAATATTACTTCATATTTTACGTTTTTAGTAGTATTCATACTACGGAAAGATTAAATTTTAATTTATTTCAAATTATAATTATTATTAACTACAAGACACAGACAGAGAAAAATAGACTCCAGCGCCGGGATTTGAACCATGGGGCTCCTCTATATTTATAGTATAGCGCTCTACCAAGAAAAAGTACTGTTTGGCGGTCTTTCTAGATGAGGATCAGGCTTTTGACATGGTTTGGCACGCCGGCTTACTTTGGAAGCTAAGCTAAAGGGATCCTTCTTCCCACATACTACCTGATCCTAAAAGCTTTCCTCGAAAACTGATTCTACCACGTTTCTTGTAACCTCTCCACTTCATCAATCTTCCTGATAAATGCAAGTGTAAGTATCCTGGCCCCAATTCTATATTCCCTTTGCATTGTTCACAGCTGGTATTCCTGAATATCCTCATACCACTCTCACATCCTTTGCAGATGACAAATGCATTTCATCATCTCACGAATCTGAACGAACAGCTCCTGACTAGTTCTGACCATGTACAACAACATCCAATCCTTTTTGAATCCTGGGTGAAGAAATGGAGTATAAAGATACCAAAGTACTAGTAACCACGTGACCTTTGCTCTGCGACATGGTATCTGCGAAACTGTAACAGTAACAATAAAACCCTATATTCCTCACTCCACTTCAGTCCGCTTACCTTGAGTTATACCTTAATCGACGTTTAACTTGGGCAAACCACACAAAACTCAGATGTAAGGAACTAACCGTCGTTATAAAATTTTACGCCGGATCTAACATTACAAATCACTACTCAGAACACATAGCAAACTTCTCATACGATAACACCATCATAAAACCCATATGGAATCGAAATGTGGAGTTGTACCAAGCGCTTTAACTCCTACTAGGGATGGGCTAAACTATTAAATCTGAGTAATAGGTGACACAGTTGGAACCCTATTATTTTACCTATTACGTTAAATAACGCACATCTCTAACTCCTACCGTGTTCAATCCCTTCATTCTAAAATCCTTAGAAAAATAACTGTTGCTCCTTTTGTTGCCACATCGTCTTTTATAAGGATCTAAAAGTACTCTTTTTTCTGACCTAGCCGGGTATCAATCCTTTCACGATTCTGCATCCCATCATCTTAATCCTTTAGTCTAAAACCTTTCTTTTGATTCCATTCCTGGAAATCCTTCCCGAAGACTGAAAAGGCAGCTACCACGCGATTTATTAAATTAAAATAAGTTTTAAGGCCCCCGCAGACGACCGATTTTTTGTCGGCCGACAAAAAGTCGGTAGGAGACGGTGCGAATAGACACAGGTGGAACCCCGCACACGGCTGACAAAAAATTGGCCGACTTTTACCTGTTTCTATTGTTTTTATTGGTCTGTTTCCTACCGTCTAAAAGTTGGTCGTCTGCGCGGGCCTTTAGATTGAACGCAGGTCATTAATTGTGAGTGTTGTCATTGGAAAGTTTGTTGGAAAGTGTAATATACAAATAAAACGGAAAAAATCTATTTCTGCGCATATTGCGACTCTATATGCATAACTTTCTATAACTGTTTTGAATGAGCACCTGGGGAATATTGACTTGTCCACGCTAATATCCAGGTGTTAACCAAGAACGTTTTGTTTCATATTTGTTTATTATTAAAATTCAGTGTGAAATATGTGTTTCCTCGACAAAAACTAAATTTTGATATTTCAGAAAAATAACTAAAATGAATCTATGAATGTAAAATTTTTAATGTAATGTAAAAAGTTTTGTCTGTACATTGGCAGAATTGAAATCATTTTGGATACTTTTTAATTTAATACATCCCGATAACTTTTATCGTGTATGTATGTGTGTCTGTCACCACCAGTCCGACTTAATTAGGTCGACTAAGTAAAGTAGATAAAACCCATTGACTCACTTATAAAAATGAGTACTTCTAGACCATCTAAATCTAAATTCTCATGTTTTTTGCATTTGGCGGATATTGGCGCACACCGACTAGAAAAATGGCTAGCCAGAAAGTAGGATTGGCTCAATTCAATAGTTGGATTAAAGCCAGGAAGTAGGGTTATCTCAATTCAATAGTTGGATTAAAGCCAGGTAGAAGGGTTGTCTTAATTCCATAGTTGGATTAAAGCCAGGAAGTAGGATTGTCTCAATTCAGTATTGCCTATTCAGTTTCCGGCTTCAAATTTCAAACATTGCAGGAGAGAAACATAGTAAAGGGAGGGGGGAAGGTATATAATGTTTAACTAATTCCTAATAAGTAATAGTTTATAATTAAAGATTAAAGATGTGCTTACAGAACATGCGTCCTTGCCGCCCTCCTTCTCTCCTGCACATAACATAGTTTCAGTGTCGATACTGTTCGGTATCAATCTTGACGTTCCCAGAAGTTTCCTACATTTTTTTGAAGCAACCAGAGGAACTTCCACACCTAACAGACGGGAACTCGTATCTTCAACTACAAATTGAAAAATGTATGCTCGAAAATGTTGCCCCTAAAAAGCCTAAGTAATCATTTAAAATCAGTTTATATAATTCAGAATTATTGAGTATATATAAATAACTTTGTTGTACCAATATCAGTGCGACCCCATCCAGTGACAGTAGCATGAGTTGCTGGGACTTCAGGTTCAGAATGCAGACAAACAGGTCCAACCCAAAAATTGAAATATAAATATCTGCCAAGCCTGAACAGGGCTATATCATTGTATATAGCTGGTGGCTTGTATTCAGGGTGAACAATTATCTGAGCTATTTTTATGGTTTCCGGTTTTGCATCATCTGTTTCACTCTCTAAATCAAGATCCCCAACCTTTACCCAACCAGCGAATTCTCTGAAACATAAAAACATCAACATAACATCAAACCAATTATTTAAATTAAATTTATTAGTAATTATCATTTCAATTTAAAATAAATATACAAAGATGAGCTCATAAATGGTTTGTAGGGCAATTTAATACCAATAATTTTGGTATTCAAGTGTATTACCTATATTGGATCTACTTTAATAAATTTAGCGATATTAACACTTCATAGCGGTGTCGGTTTTGGTTCTACCAAAATAATTTATTTATTAAAGTTGTTTATCTCATTGAATAGATAAAGTTAGATTTTTTTCCCGTCCTAAAATTACAATTTTAAGTTTGAAGCTTACGTGAGTGCGCGCGAACGCTTGGGTGAATAACGTTGTCCAACGAACTCGTCTCGTTGAGATTCGTAGTTTCTACCTTGATCGAAATGTAGTTCTAGGGGCACTCCAAACCTTGCCACCCACTCTTCCAAAACGACATCAGCCATCGTTACGGCTTCATTATTACTTATTGATTACACTTTAGGCCACTTGCTAAAATAGTCCATCACCACCATGATCTACTAATGGTACTTCCAGTGGCGATCCTAGGTCTAAAGTTCTGGGGGGGCTAAAGCCCCTTGTGTTTTGCGGGTTTAGTATATGTGTTAATGTGACAGGAAGAAAACACATCGTGTGTTATAATATGTTATGTATTATGTTGTTGCAGGGGAGGAGGGTGCACATTCTTAGTCAGTTAAGATTGGGGGGGGGAGGGAATTAATTGTAGTGCTAACAAGAAAAAAAAAATACTTGTGATGTCGCGGGACACCAGTAGGAACAAAGAAATACATTTTTTTACATTTTTCATTAAATTTAAATTATAAAATCACACTGCTAAGTACGTATACATTGCTAACTACTTATGCATGGCGGAGTTAGAAAAAAGACAAAATTAAAAGTAACAAACTGTTTACTTTTGAATTTTGAAGGCAAAATTAAAAGAAAATCATTATTTGTATAATTAAAGCAAGCGTCTTACTATAAATATATATTGAAAAGAAAAAAAGTTGATCATGATAAGTTTATAGTGAAAGAGTATGTTTGAAAAGAATTTGGATTGAAATAGGACTGTTTTCTACCTACCCGGCCAATTAATTTAAAATATTATAAAATATATCTCTTCCCTACTCTACAGCTTCTGCTTGTATCGGGGTAAAATTTTACATAATTATATAAAAATAATTTAACCCTGGGTAGGGCACGCCTATAATATATATTCCCGAGTTAAGGCGCTCGGATCTGACAGACCCGTTAACGTTTTCTTCATATTTGGGTAATTTAAATAAAGTGAAATAGTAAAAACAAATGTTGCAAATAGCACTTTATTAATTCAGGTAACATTAAAAAGTATTTTAAACACAATTTTTGACTTCAAATATTTAAATAAATTAAAATAGAACAAAATAATGATAGATGGTGGATTTTAGATGGTTTTGTCCAAGCTACCGTCTGGTCTCGCCATATCTATACAAAGAACCTTGGTCAAAGTAATCATCTTTATCAGTTTCGTTTTGTTCTTGGTCAGTGTCTGTCCACTCTGCTCTTTCTTCTACCACGTCCACTGATATGTCGGATTCAGAGTCGTCAAAATCAATTTCATTATTTTGTTGAAAAAGCAATTCACTAAGTCTTTGAAAGCTTTCTTTATTTTTCAGATCAAATATTATTATTTTCTTATCCATTTCTACAAAAATATAATTACTTTTAAAAAATTATCATAAAAAACTATTGACACAACATCCACATAACATTTTTTATGCACGAAAAATTTGACAAACATATCCAATTTTTTTAGGCTACAACGAGAACGAGAACCACAAATGTGGCTAGCTACATATATTATCGATATTTTTACTCACTATACAGAGTTATTGAAAATAGTATTATAGGCTCCGTGCGTAGCTTGTAAAATGACTACTAGCGCTCGCCACGGAAAATACAGGAAACAGTGAGGTAGGCATGCATCAAATCTAGCACCATAACAGCCTACCTTTGCGTAGTTCTACACTTGTTTTTCCTTTAATCAAATGTTAGTTTAATCATATTTGTGAATCGTTATGGCTTCAAGTGTTATTTTAAGATGTGGCTTTAAGTCTATTGTTTGTAAATTTCGTCCGAATGTGGATAAAAACGAAAAGTGTTCACGTTTTTGACGGGCTAGAATTAAAAGATAATCAGGCTGGAACGTATCTTTTAACTGGATTTTAGTCCAGTCAATGAATGCTCAAAAAGGGGTGTAGAAGGAAATGGAAGGAACACAATTTTTGACTTAGGGACTTTGTTTGGACTGGTTAGGAGGTAAACATACTAAAAGTCCCCACTCCTCGGAGGTGAGCGAGGGGAGGGGGGCACGTAGAAGGTCCCTATTTTCGGTTTTTCACTTATACCTCGGAAACTATGCGACCTAGCGATAAGACTATTCTATATAAAATTAAAGCTGACAAAATGTGCCACAGGATTGATTATATTCATTTGTTCGCTATCTCACATAGGTTTTGAGATATCCAAAGTCAAATTTCGCCAATTTTTAAAAAAATCATTTTTGCCTCACGTTTTTTTCCTTATTTGACTAGCTAACTCTACGGCCCTTCATCCTACAAAATATTTATGAGGAAAAAAGTTATAAAGCATTAAATTTCCTTCAAGAATATGTATAATTTTACTATTTTATCTCTATCCGTTCAAAAGTTAAAGCAATTTTAACTTTATGATTAATTTAGAGATTTTGCAGAAAAACTTAACTTTCGTATTTTTAGCTATACCAC
>KZ651367.1:163992-175459 GCA_001010745.2 Gerris buenoi
AAATTTCAGCATTTTAGCTTAAATGGTTCGGGCGCTATGAGCCAAAGAGCGACGGACAGACAGACACATCACCCTCGGCATAAGGGTTTTGAGAAGTATCTACAAAACCCTAAAAAGGTCGAGGTTGACTCAACGACATGCGATTAGGAATGAATGGAAGAGTGGATGTAAATCCAGAAACTACATTTCTGTGCGTTTAAGGGCACCCTACACGATCAATCTGATTGTCAATCTGACGCAGGATTGACAATCTGATTGAACGTGTAGGGGCAAGATTGATGGATTGATGAATGTATATAGAGTTGTGATGTGACTTTTGACACTCAGATTGGCCAACCTAAATGAAGAAAAAAAAAAAATAAAGCCACTATAGGCCTGTGGGACGGGTGGAGTCAGTGACATTTTTGATTGCATAGTTGGCCCAACCTTCTAGAATTCAAAATCGGAGGAAAAGGAGGGGGGAGGGGGCATTTTAAAATTTAGGTGCAAAATGGCTAGTTTTAAGAGTATTCGAGGCCAATATCTTAGATGGTTCATCCATGGGCGTAGCCAGGTTTTGTATCGTGTTCAAATTCTCTAAATGCTAAGAATGAGGGGGGTAAGAAAATACTCAAGCTAGGTGAATAATGCAATTATAATTAAAAGGAATTATTCAGTCTAAAGTGATCTATGATGATCTATGATGATCTATGATGATCTANGAGCATAGTTTACGAGAAATACAGCCTGACCTAAAAAAGTCAGAGTTTGTTAAAGAAAATGGGATGTTTAGTCCAAGATACTTTTGGACAAAGGAATATCACACGTTCGGTATTATAAGGGAAGCAACATTCTGAAGAACTCTCCCTACACCTTCTTTAGATTTTTGTATTCTTCAGATTGTTTTTTGCACCTACTTTAGATTGTTACTCCCCTCTATTTTTTATAAGGGTAGTAACAGTTTAAAGAAGTGCCGCATATTCTATTATTTTAGTTTGTGGATATCCCGTCCAAACGTTAGGGTGGGGGGGGGCCCTGGCTACGCCCATGAATAATTACTAATTTAATAATTAAGAAGCATCTTTTATTTGTTCTGGCCCTAATATTCAAAAGTATAAAATCAATAAAGTACGTCGTAGGATACGAGGAAGCTATGTGCCACACCACTTGGCAGTCTATTTTTATCGGACGTAACAACTAATAATTCTTCACTTTATAAATCGAGGCAATTATTAAGGAAGGCTTGAATCCTAGTTTGTTATTGTAGGACGTTCAATATTATTTTGAATACAAGATAGATATTATAGATATGTTTTTTTTCTGTTAGACAGTTAGACTATAGTTTTAGTAAAGAAGGTTAAATAATCATCTGTATAGAGGACGACTCTTTAAGACTTAAAGTGGCCTGGTGTTTATTATGAGTTTGAGGTTTAGAGGCCCAATTCTAACTCCTAAAATGTTAGACTCAACTAGTTGGTTTCTTTATTCTATAATCTAGTTTGTCTCACTCTACTCGTACTCTTAAATGCATTTCGTATAGTTAATTAAGGTTGATCGTATTTGGCCTCTGTTGGGTNGGAGTAATACTAGAAAAAAAATAATAAAATAAAATAAAAATAGGAAAAAACTGTTTATTATGTACACATAAAACACATGTGGTTTAAACATTAGAAAATAAATAATTGAAATGACACTAAATATATTTTACATTTCTTTCCTTTTATTCTCCTTACAATCTTTTCTCAGAAACTTTTCTTTAGTGCAACGCTCAACATCTTCTTCTTGTCCTATCCGGTTTCTTTTGCGAATTTGGTTCTCATTCTGTAAAGAGACAATCCCGATATCCCTCTGTTGTTTTAGAAGTTTATTCAGCAATGGCTGAGAAAGTTTCCAATTTAATTGTGTCTTTCCGCTGGCTCATCTCGGTCAAAAGACTTCTCGTACGAGCTGAGATCACGACGTTTTGAAGCACTCAAGATGTGATGTGTGTGATGTGTTCTTGTTTTCTTAATTTAACACTTTTTATTTAACTAAACTATTTCAGGAAGGCTATTTTCCCCCCTGGAGGTGGTAGGGGGGTAATTTTTGGTAACAAAACTAATTGACTTCCAACTTGTATAAATGTAATGTTAATTTGACTAAAGAGTTCTCAGAAACGATTGAAAGACAAAAACAACTGACATCTGTATAGGTAAAATGTCGTAGAAATAGGTGGAGAAATGGATGTTTAGATGGTTTTTTTTATGTCTATGTAGTAATATAGAGGAAAGGAAAGGTGGCGTGAGGTGTACTTTCTGAGAATCCTGGGTGTTTAGACGAAATGCTTCTCGGTTTCCCACAGCTGTACTCGTTTCCCCGAAAATTATATAAAAAAATTCAACGATTTTGACTTGACTTTGATCACCAGACTGACTGGGCCCTCTTCCCAGGTGTAAGGAACCAGACTGACTGGGCCCTCTTCCCAGGTGTAAGGAACCAGACTGACTGGGCCCTCTTCCCAGGTGTAAGGAACCAGACTGACTGGGCCCTCTTCCCAGGTGTAAGGAAAAGGGAGTAATTTAAATAGAAGTTAAATGAAAATCAGAATTAGAGCTCTATCAAAGAAAATTAAATTATAAATGAGAAAAAACAAATTCTAATTATACAAAAATAAGAAATAAGGACTGATGGATTGCGATATAAACTAATTCAATTAGCCCCGTCAACACATAATTCAATTAACTAGAAAGAAAAACTTGTACAAATCTAAATTAAAATATAAACCTAATCTCTGCCCGACCAATTTGAATTTCTTGCTGAATTTCATTTGGTATATACCTTCAATTATTGAGGGGTGGTTATTTGTAGCCTTTAATCAAGCCCAATGTGTATAATAATAAAATGTCTTAGCCTATCATTATCACCTTTGTCATGAGTACCAATGTCGGTGAAGCGTCGTCGAACTGGAAGCTTTAACGGGGCAAATTGATTTAGGATTAGGAGATCAGAGATCACCCTACAATATATATTTAGGAATTGTACGGGACAGCGCGAACGCAGTCCCGGCTACCAAAAATAATGCGCCCGAGATGCCCACATTAGGGGCATTCGCAGGGGTCATCCCAATCGCTGTGCAATGAGAGGGCCTCGCCCTGGGGGAACCGCCTAATTGATCACGGTAAACCCCTACGCCAGGTAAGTATGAATTTGTTATTAACTTGGTAAGGCCTATCAACTTAAAGTAACTTTTATAACCGACAACCTCCTCTGTATAATTATAAAAATTGTTCTTAAAAGTCGTAACGTTTAATCATCATACTTAATCTAAAGTTAGTAAGCTACTGCGAGCTCATTCTTCCTACCGAAGAATATGAGTAAGATAGAATATTATTCATTTAAATCATCAGCAAATTGGGTGTATGAAAGTGACTGGTTACTGAGGATTGTTGGAACCTCTACTAGAGTGTGCTACGGTCGCAATTTTAACTCATAACGGGATAATCCGAAAAAATGGAGAGAGGTGACAATGGGGAGGATATTGAATTCTACAAGGTCGTGCCAACTAGGAAACCAAAAATGTCACTGTCCCCATCCGTCCCAAAGGCCTAGTGTCTTTATTTTTTTTTCCTCAATTAGGTGGCCAATCTGAGTGACAAAAGTCACAACTCGTATATATAATATAAAAATCACAGGGAAGTACTTAGTCCAAGTACTTTTTAGGGTTTTGTAGATGAGTAAGCATACCCATTATGTAAATAATGATTTCTTGTCTTCAATCTAAAAGTCCAGGGTTCGATCCCCCGGGGGGTCACAATGTTTTTTATCAGTAATAAACCAATAAGGAACGCAAAATTTAAAAAANCTTCATTTCTCTTCTTCTCTTTCTACTTTCTTCTCGGACTTTCATCAGTTTCTCTCGGACTTTCATTTCTCTTTCTTCTCATTCTCTTCTTTCTTCATTTCTCTTCTTCTCTTTCTACTTTCTTCTCGGACTTTCATCAGTTTCTCTCGGACTTTCATTTCTCTTTCTTCTCATTCTCTTCTTTCTTCATTTCTCTTCTTCTCTTTCTACTTTCTTCTCGGACTTTCATCAGTTTCTCTCGGACTTTCATTTCTCTTTCTTCTCATTCTCTTCTTTCTTCATTTCTCTTCTTCTCTTTCTACTTTCTTCTCGGACTTTCATCAGTTTCTCTCGGACTTTCATTTCTCTTTCTTCTCATTCTCTTCTTTCTTCATTTCTCTTCTTCTCTTTCTACTTTCTTCTCGGACTTTCATCAGTTTCTCTCGGACTTTCATTTCTCTTTCTTCTCATTCTCTTCTTTCTTCATTTCTCTTCTTCTCTTTCTACTTTCTTCTCGGACTTTCATCAGTTTCTCTCGGACTTTCATTTCTCTTTCTTCTCATTCTCTTCTTTCTTCATTTCTCTTCTTCTCTTTCTACTTTCTTCTCGGACTTTCATCAGTTTCTCTCGGACTTTCATTTCTCTTTCTTCTCATTCTCTTCTTTCTTCATTTCTCTTCTTCTCTTTCTACTTTCTTCTCGGACTTTCATCAGTTTCTCTCGGACTTTCATTTCTCTTTCTTCTCATTCTCTTCTTTCTTCATTTCTCTTCTTCTCTTTCTACTTTCTTCTCGGACTTTCATCAGTTTCTCTCGGACTTTCATTTCTCTTTCTTCTCATTCTCTTCTTTCTTCATTTCTCTTCTTCTCTTTCTACTTTCTTCTCGGACTTTCATCAGTTTCTCTCGGACTTTCATTTCTCTTTCTTCTCATTCTCTTCTTTCTTCATTTCTCTTCTTCTCTTTCTACTTTCTTCTCGGACTTTCATCAGTTTCTCTCGGACTTTCATTTCTCTTTCTTCTCATTCTCTTCTTTCTTCATTTCTCTTCTTCTCTTTCTACTTTCTTCTCGGACTTTCATCAGTTTCTCTCGGACTTTCATTTCTCTTTCTTCTCATTCTCTTCTTTCTTCATTTCTCTTCTTCTCTTTCTACTTTCTTCTCGGACTTTCATCAGTTTCTCTCGGACTTTCATTTCTCTTTCTTCTCATTCTCTTCTTTCTTCATTTCTCTTCTTCTCTTTCTACTTTCTTCTCGGACTTTCATCAGTTTCTCTCGGACTTTCATTTCTCTTTCTTCTCATTCTCTTCTTTCTTCATTTCTCTTCTTCTCTTTCTACTTTCTTCTCGGACTTTCATCAGTTTCTCTCGGACTTTCATTTCTCTTTCTTCTCATTCTCTTCTTTCTTCATTTCTCTTCTTCTCTTTCTACTTTCTTCTCGGACTTTCATCAGTTTCTCTCGGACTTTCATTTCTCTTTCTTCTCATTCTCTTCTTTCTTCATTTCTCTTCTTCTCTTTCTACTTTCTTCTCGGACTTTCATCAGTTTCTCTCGGACTTTCATTTCTCTTTCTTCTCATTCTCTTCTTTCTTCATTTCTCTTCTTCTCTTTCTACTTTCTTCTCGGACTTTCATCAGTTTCTCTCGGACTTTCATTTCTCTTTCTTCTCATTCTCTTCTTTCTTCATTTCTCTTCTTCTCTTTCTACTTTCTTCTCGGACTTTCATCAGTTTCTCTCGGACTTTCATTTCTCTTTCTTCTCATTCTCTTCTTTCTTCATTTCTCTTCTTCTCTTTCTACTTTCTTCTCGGACTTTCATCAGTTTCTCTCGGACTTTCATTTCTCTTTCTTCTCATTCTCTTCTTTCTTCATTTCTCTTCTTCTCTTTCTACTTTCTTCTCGGACTTTCATCAGTTTCTCTCGGACTTTCATTTCTCTTTCTTCTCATTCTCTTCTTTCTTCATTTCTCTTCTTCTCTTTCTACTTTCTTCTCGGACTTTCATCAGTTTCTCTCGGACTTTCATTTCTCTTTCTTCTCATTCTCTTCTTTCTTCATTTCTCTTCTTCTCTTTCTACTTTCTTCTCGGACTTTCATCAGTTTCTCTCGGACTTTCATTTCTCTTTCTTCTCATTCTCTTCTTTCTTCATTTCTCTTCTTCTCTTTCTACTTTCTTCTCGGACTTTCATCAGTTTCTCTCGGACTTTCATTTCTCTTTCTTCTCATTCTCTTCTTTCTTCATTTCTCTTCTTCTCTTTCTACTTTCTTCTCGGACTTTCATCAGTTTCTCTCGGACTTTCATTTCTCTTTCTTCTCATTCTCTTCTTTCTTCATTTCTCTTCTTCTCTTTCTACTTTCTTCTCGGACTTTCATCAGTTTCTCTCGGACTTTCATTTCTCTTTCTTCTCATTCTCTTCTTTCTTCATTTCTCTTCTTCTCTTTCTACTTTCTTCTCGGACTTTCATCAGTTTCTCTCGGACTTTCATTTCTCTTTCTTCTCATTCTCTTCTTTCTTCATTTCTCTTCTTCTCTTTCTACTTTCTTCTCGGACTTTCATCAGTTTCTCTCGGACTTTCATTTCTCTTTCTTCTCATTCTCTTCTTTCTTCATTTCTCTTCTTCTCTTTCTACTTTCTTCTCGGACTTTCATCAGTTTCTCTCGGACTTTCATTTCTCTTTCTTCTCATTCTCTTCTTTCTTCATTTCTCTTCTTCTCTTTCTACTTTCTTCTCGGACTTTCATCAGTTTCTCTCGGACTTTCATTTCTCTTTCTTCTCATTCTCTTCTTTCTTCATTTCTCTTCTTCTCTTTCTACTTTCTTCTCGGACTTTCATCAGTTTCTCTCGGACTTTCATTTCTCTTTCTTCTCATTCTCTTCTTTCTTCATTTCTCTTCTTCTCTTTCTACTTTCTTCTCGGACTTTCATCAGTTTCTCTCGGACTTTCATTTCTCTTTCTTCTCATTCTCTTCTTTCTTCATTTCTCTTCTTCTCTTTCTACTTTCTTCTCGGACTTTCATCAGTTTCTCTCGGACTTTCATTTCTCTTTCTTCTCATTCTCTTCTTTCTTCATTTCTCTTCTTCTCTTTCTACTTTCTTCTCGGACTTTCATCAGTTTCTCTCGGACTTTCATTTCTCTTTCTTCTCATTCTCTTCTTTCTTCATTTCTCTTCTTCTCTTTCTACTTTCTTCTCGGACTTTCATCAGTTTCTCTCGGACTTTCATTTCTCTTTCTTCTCATTCTCTTCTTTCTTCATTTCTCTTCTTCTCTTTCTACTTTCTTCTCGGACTTTCATCAGTTTCTCTCGGACTTTCATTTCTCTTTCTTCTCATTCTCTTCTTTCTTCATTTCTCTTCTTCTCTTTCTACTTTCTTCTCGGACTTTCATCAGTTTCTCTCGGACTTTCATTTCTCTTTCTTCTCATTCTCTTCTTTCTTCATTTCTCTTCTTCTCTTTCTACTTTCTTCTCGGACTTTCATCAGTTTCTCTCGGACTTTCATTTCTCTTTCTTCTCATTCTCTTCTTTCTTCATTTCTCTTCTTCTCTTTCTACTTTCTTCTCGGACTTTCATCAGTTTCTCTCGGACTTTCATTTCTCTTTCTTCTCATTCTCTTCTTTCTTCATTTCTCTTCTTCTCTTTCTACTTTCTTCTCGGACTTTCATCAGTTTCTCTCGGACTTTCATTTCTCTTTCTTCTCATTCTCTTCTTTCTTCATTTCTCTTCTTCTCTTTCTACTTTCTTCTCGGACTTTCATCAGTTTCTCTCGGACTTTCATTTCTCTTTCTTCTCATTCTCTTCTTTCTTCATTTCTCTTCTTCTCTTTCTACTTTCTTCTCGGACTTTCATCAGTTTCTCTCGGACTTTCATTTCTCTTTCTTCTCATTCTCTTCTTTCTTCATTTCTCTTCTTCTCTTTCTACTTTCTTCTCGGACTTTCATCAGTTTCTCTCGGACTTTCATTTCTCTTTCTTCTCATTCTCTTCTTTCTTCATTTCTCTTCTTCTCTTTCTACTTTCTTCTCGGACTTTCATCAGTTTCTCTCGGACTTTCATTTCTCTTTCTTCTCATTCTCTTCTTTCTTCATTTCTCTTCTTCTCTTTCTACTTTCTTCTCGGACTTTCATCAGTTTCTCTCGGACTTTCATTTCTCTTTCTTCTCATTCTCTTCTTTCTTCATTTCTCTTCTTCTCTTTCTACTTTCTTCTCGGACTTTCATCAGTTTCTCTCGGACTTTCATTTCTCTTTCTTCTCATTCTCTTCTTTCTTCATTTCTCTTCTTCTCTTTCTACTTTCTTCTCGGACTTTCATCAGTTTCTCTCGGACTTTCATTTCTCTTTCTTCTCATTCTCTTCTTTCTTCATTTCTCTTCTTCTCTTTCTACTTTCTTCTCGGACTTTCATCAGTTTCTCTCGGACTTTCATTTCTCTTTCTTCTCATTCTCTTCTTTCTTCATTTCTCTTCTTCTCTTTCTACTTTCTTCTCGGACTTTCATCAGTTTCTCTCGGACTTTCATTTCTCTTTCTTCTCATTCTCTTCTTTCTTCATTTCTCTTCTTCTCTTTCTACTTTCTTCTCGGACTTTCATCAGTTTCTCTCGGACTTTCATTTCTCTTTCTTCTCATTCTCTTCTTTCTTCATTTCTCTTCTTCTCTTTCTACTTTCTTCTCGGACTTTCATCAGTTTCTCTCGGACTTTCATTTCTCTTTCTTCTCATTCTCTTCTTTCTTCATTTCTCTTCTTCTCTTTCTACTTTCTTCTCGGACTTTCATCAGTTTCTCTCGGACTTTCATTTCTCTTTCTTCTCATTCTCTTCTTTCTTCATTTCTCTTCTTCTCTTTCTACTTTCTTCTCGGACTTTCATCAGTTTCTCTCGGACTTTCATTTCTCTTTCTTCTCATTCTCTTCTTTCTTCATTTCTCTTCTTCTCTTTCTACTTTCTTCTCGGACTTTCATCAGTTTCTCTCGGACTTTCATTTCTCTTTCTTCTCATTCTCTTCTTTCTTCATTTCTCTTCTTCTCTTTCTACTTTCTTCTCGGACTTTCATCAGTTTCTCTCGGACTTTCATTTCTCTTTCTTCTCATTCTCTTCTTTCTTCATTTCTCTTCTTCTCTTTCTACTTTCTTCTCGGACTTTCATCAGTTTCTCTCGGACTTTCATTTCTCTTTCTTCTCATTCTCTTCTTTCTTCATTTCTCTTCTTCTCTTTCTACTTTCTTCTCGGACTTTCATCAGTTTCTCTCGGACTTTCATTTCTCTTTCTTCTCATTCTCTTCTTTCTTCATTTCTCTTCTTCTCTTTCTACTTTCTTCTCGGACTTTCATCAGTTTCTCTCGGACTTTCATTTCTCTTTCTTCTCATTCTCTTCTTTCTTCATTTCTCTTCTTCTCTTTCTACTTTCTTCTCGGACTTTCATCAGTTTCTCTCGGACTTTCATTTCTCTTTCTTCTCATTCTCTTCTTTCTTCATTTCTCTTCTTCTCTTTCTACTTTCTTCTCGGACTTTCATCAGTTTCTCTCGGACTTTCATTTCTCTTTCTTCTCATTCTCTTCTTTCTTCATTTCTCTTCTTCTCTTTCTACTTTCTTCTCGGACTTTCATCAGTTTCTCTCGGACTTTCATTTCTCTTTCTTCTCATTCTCTTCTTTCTTCATTTCTCTTCTTCTCTTTCTACTTTCTTCTCGGACTTTCATCAGTTTCTCTCGGACTTTCATTTCTCTTTCTTCTCATTCTCTTCTTTCTTCATTTCTCTTCTTCTCTTTCTACTTTCTTCTCGGACTTTCATCAGTTTCTCTCGGACTTTCATTTCTCTTTCTTCTCATTCTCTTCTTTCTTCATTTCTCTTCTTCTCTTTCTACTTTCTTCTCGGACTTTCATCAGTTTCTCTCGGACTTTCATTTCTCTTTCTTCTCATTCTCTTCTTTCTTCATTTCTCTTCTTCTCTTTCTACTTTCTTCTCGGACTTTCATCAGTTTCTCTCGGACTTTCATTTCTCTTTCTTCTCATTCTCTTCTTTCTTCATTTCTCTTCTTCTCTTTCTACTTTCTTCTCGGACTTTCATCAGTTTCTCTCGGACTTTCATTTCTCTTTCTTCTCATTCTCTTCTTTCTTCATTTCTCTTCTTCTCTTTCTACTTTCTTCTCGGACTTTCATCAGTTTCTCTCGGACTTTCATTCCAACCAATTCTTCGTCACTCCTGAATAGATATTTTTGTTTAAAAAAATATATGATAATAATTATAATTAATTCTTATGACCGAAGAAACCCTTTTAGTAACTTGCTGGCAAGTACTTGACGGGATTTTATAAAATATAATGATGAATTTTATTTTTGTTTCAGTTCTAAACTGTTTGCATCAGGCTCAGTTCTGTTTTGTTGGATAATAATGGATGGTCATTTAATGGATTTATAATTTCTTATTCTAATCGTGTATTTGATTATATAAACTTTTTAGTATAATTTTATCGGTGGCAACTATCTCTTCAAAAATCCTGAAAAGAAATGCAAATAAGACTACCATTAATATGCATGTGTACAGGGCCCTATTTAGTAAATGGGTCCGGTGGGCCTCGGCCCACGGGAGCAGAGGTTTTGGGGCGCACGAGGTTGGGCCCGACAAAATTTTATAGGCGCGATGACGATGTTAAATAGAGTATCGATACCTAAACTCCAAAACCTCGTAACTGCATTTTTTCCCATTTTTGTTTTTTTGGCTAAAACGAAAGCTCTTAACTACCAGCACCTATTAATACTTTTAAAACTCGATATTTAGTCTTGTAACGCATTCTATAGAACTTTTTATAAACCTCTTATCTACAGAGACCTTTTTTGGAATTCAAAACCTCTTAAATAACCGTTGACTACTTAGTTTACAGTGCGCCGGACTGCTACCCCTCAAGTAAGGGCTATTTCATTTATTATTTTAAGTTTTTGGATAATATAATGAGTTTTTACAATTGCTAAAGTACTAAAGAGCATTTTACAAATATTAATGTTATAATTCATCAAAAGAATTGATCAAAACTATACTTAAAATCTTATATAAAAGTTAAGAGGTTTTGGATTTTATAATTAATACACCGCATGAGTGATGTGAGAGGTTTTGGACCTTGTTATTCTATGGTTGCACAAGAAATATAATTTTAATTCTTATATTATTTCGTAATAATTATACTAGCAATGATAATTTTAGTGCATATTTTGTTATCTTTACAAAATATAAACAAAATTAAATAGATGGCCCCAAAGAAAAAACAAAATTGTGTAGAGTATGAGAGTAGAGTAGTAGATGTCCGTAGAACACAAATTTTTAAATCGGTAATAACAGAAAGTAAACTTATTTTTTTCTGGCAATTTTCATCATCCTACCATAAGGTATTTGCATGAATTATTTCAAAATTTTAGGGCTAGCCATTATAGGGTGGTTGGGAAGGCATTGTTTTAGGCCAAATTTTAGGGGTAAAAACACAATATTAGCGGTGAAAAGCACAATAGTCATAGAAGGTCACATATATTTGTAATATACCTACTCTTCAGTAGCTTTCATTTATTACCCATCTCGAAAATTAAAAACAAAAATTGTCTCACTGCTCACGTATGCACACAAAATTCCAATTTTTAAAAATAGGAAATTCAGTGTTTTTTTTCTTATCTGCTAACTTATCTGCAATCTAACAATATAAC
>KZ651367.1:191777-205010 GCA_001010745.2 Gerris buenoi
AGTTTGCACCTTTGTAACTTTGGATAATTTCTTTCAAGGGATCATACAGGTGAGTACAAATTAACAATTTGTTAATCAAAAATGGTTATATTTCACCCATTTCGGGCATCATCAGACCTAAAATAAAAAAATGAAAAATGATTTTCATTAATAAAGTTATAACTTATATATATAAAAAGAAATATAATCACTTTACAAAAATTAAAATAATAATAATAATTAGTTTTTAACTAACCTCAAACTCAAATGACCCTCAGATCATCTGTGTCACACTGAGAAACTACCACTAACAACAAAAATGTATGAGAGGGAGAAAATCCCTAAACAGGGTTGTATCAAAACAAAGACCTTGTAGACAGCAAAAAGAATTTACTGTTCAAGACCACAAAATGTTCACAAACAGGTTTTAATTTTTATAAAGACGACGGAATGGTTATTCTTATTCCTGATAACGACAAATGCTCTATAACAGAGAAGAATAAGAAGATTCAAACTAAGATTGATAGTGTTGCCAACGGCACAAAAATAAAAACAAACCTGCGACTGATAATACTAATAACGATATCAGTGAAACAATGTTGAAATTAACTCAGATAATGAAAATGTTGTAACAAATAAAATTTCTTATACTTATATATAGTATAATTATATTTCTTTGCAACTCCTGTTAATAAATAAATAAAAAAAAATAGAGGCTATAAGTTTTCAAGTTTGAATGTCGATCATATGAAGTTTTATATTATGTTTAGATGCACTTATCGGTGGCCGAGAAGATCTGAGAAGCACTGTAGGTACGTATGCATTCACTGTGGCGGAAGGTAAACCTTCGATCTCAGCTTGCGGTGGCCCGGCGTGTCTACCTACACCGCTCATACCACCTGAACCTAGTAAACCTGTTCCTCAGTCTGCAGAAGAGCCACAGCCACAGAAAACTCTATCACCACCACATCATTCCTTCGATGATTCTGTTACGATAAAGGTAATCAATCAACCCTTATTATTAGTAAAATAGCTACGGTATAAAGCCCGGGAGCTAGGGTAGCCGAGCGTGTTAGGCGCTCTCGCTCAGCTATCGATAAGTCGAGGCAACTCGAGGTCGTGGGTTCGATCCCGTGCAGGGCGAGGGACACCCTTTATGAGGACACTTCCCCAACTCTTTGATGTGGGTCCGATCTGTGTCATGATGACGTAATTTGTATCTTCGGTTCGAGGACGGAGCAGGGCGAGGGACACCCTTTATGAGGACACTTCCCCAACTCTTTGATGTGGGTCCGATCTGTGTCATGATAACGTAATTTGTATCTTCGGTTCGAGGACGGAGCAGGGCGAGGGACACCCTTTATGAGGACACTTCCCCAACTCTTTGATGTGGGTCCGATCCATGTCATGGTGACGTAATTTGTATCTACGGTTCGAGGACGGAGCAGGGTGAGGGACACCCTTTATGGGGACTCTACCCCCACGCTTTGACGTACGCTTATACAGCTTACTAATGACCACACCATACTCGCTTCGGCGGTACAATGTACAAATGTATGATGTGTGAAGTAGCTGAAACTCTCCACCATGGGGTGTAAAAAGGGCCCGAGTGAAGGCCTAATTGCAAGGTTCGAACAAGTGGTTCGTCCTACCTGTTCTAGAAGGAAGTACTAGACTACTACTCTGCCGTGCTAAGCCAAAAAACCGTATCTACCGTTTTTTTGGACAAAATTTTTTGAGATAATCGACTTTAAAGTTTTCAAAGTTTAAAGGCTTATAACTCCCTTATTATTCGTCCGATTTTTCATTATTTTATATCAATGAATTAAGAATTTTATTCTCTTTAGAACCACATTAGTTTTACCTAAGTTAAATAAATACATTTTTGGGGGGATCAAATTTATGAAAACACCTGTAGATAAGGTGTTTTTCTATCTGAATATAACAGGTTTAACGTAACTGTGGTGTAAGTTGACTGTGATTTCAGAAGCGAAATTACCGTATCTACCGTCAGATACGGTCTTTTTCCTTCTGATTTGTCACTTAAGGCAATTTCGCTTAGTAAATTGTCCTTTAATACAAAAACCTTAACTAAAAATCTCTGTTTTCTCGTATTTAGGATGAAGATACGGCTTCGGGACCATCAAAAACGGCAAAAATGACAAAACCTTATTTTCGACCAAAATGACAGATACAGTTTTTTGGCTTAGCACGGCAGTATTATAGGGGATGTATTTGTTAAAATTAATTATAATTCACCCATCCCGCTTCGGGACCATCAAAAACGGCCCCCCAAAACCCTGAATATGTCAAAACCTTATTTTTGACCAAAATGACAGATACAGTTTTTTGGCTTAGCACGGCATTACTACTACGGTAAAAGTCCTCTTATCTGGTCTCAATTTAACCGGTCGCTCAGCTAGGGGGGACTCCTCTACAACACCCATCTCACTCACCTGATCTGGGATACACGTTTAAAATAGAGAGAGAAAACAACATTTTTACCGATATCTTACATTCTAATGTAACGTTTTTAATAAAACTTTATTTACATCGTCTAAAGTACAATTGAAAAAGGCTTATAAAATTTCAACCTAATACAAGCAGAAGATTTTATGTAGTGAAGTGATATATTTTAAAGGGAGTTGGTGTAGGCTTAGGGAATAGGCACGTTCCCTAAGCCTACTACAACCATCCTCTTTAACTATCGACTCATCACCTATTAACTTAGTGTAGTCACTACTCTGCTGTGCGTAGTAGTTAACTTTTTTTTCAATTTTCATTTCATACTTATTGCAAGACTTTTTTATGAATGATAAAAAAAAGTTTTTATTTTAATTTTGCTTTTGCTTTTCTCTGCCATGTATTAATAATAATAATTAATTAATTAATAAGCATCATAAACTTAGCAGTGTGATTTTATAATTAATACTTAATATAAGGCATGAGGAACTTCGAGTTAACCCATGATGTACCTTTGGGCTACTATTTCAGAGCCGAAAAAATGTTGTGTAAATGTGCCTCTTAGCAAATCTTCGAAGAAAATCTTAATCGATTCCTAAAATTTATCATTTTTTTTTTTATGTATGTATGTATATATGTATGTGTCACTCCAGATGATATCTCATGCTAAGGTGCACTTAAAAAATCCAAACAAATTTTAAAATGTCAATAGTATCAAAAGAAAGAATGAGTTCGTTGGCCAGAATTTTTGGAGTTCATTTAGGGGTCAAATTTTAACAATTTAGGATCAAAAATTACATAAACACGTGTTTTTTTTTCCCATTTCACCCTCCTCTTAGGGTAAGTGTCCATCTGAGACTTTTTAGTATCGAGACTCGCTCTCGAGATTGAAATCGCTGGTGGACATGGGGCTGAGACTAGTCTCGGAGACTCGCCGACTCTCCGAGACTCGGGAGAGGCTGATGTTGTTCTCAAGTGGATAAGGTTCTGAGACTAATCTCGAGACTAGCTCTCAAGATTTAGTCTCAGATGGACACCCTTATATTAAAATATGACAAAAGTGTACATAACAACAATTACTGTACTCTTAAAGAGCGTTCTAATGACATGCATCTTGAAGGGTAAATATTATTTTTACTTATGTACCCTGTACCCCTGTGTACCAATTTTTTTCTCCCATCCAAATTTTAAACCAAAATTTTCCTATATTATCATAAGCCAATACACAGATTTCTTTGAAAATTTTCTCATTAAGTCATGGTGCATGACTGGAATTTTTTTATCTTATTAAACAATTCCATTAAATATCATTTAATGGAATGACAAATTGCAAATGGTTTGTTGTAATAATTATTTAAATAAAACCACGAGTGATTGTTTAATAAAATGATATTTATATTTGCTTGGAGGTGGAACCCCCGGACGAGGTCGCTGAATTCAAAGAGGAAGAGAACGACCAAGTGCCTCCTAGTTACAAATTTCATCGACCAGGTGAACCCATACCAAAAGTCGATGATTGGTCGCCCAAAGAAGTCGCCGACTACTTCTCTGAGAGGTTTGGACCTATAGTTGGAAATGCTTTCCTTAGTCAGGTAGAGTGTACTTACGTTATATATGTACATGTATGTATATGCATTTTACAGGTGTGTGTATATATATATATTTGCATGTATGTTTATAATTTTATTTTCTTTTCTACACAAATGTACGTAGTATTTGTGCATTTTTTTTTTCTTTAGGTGCCTGTAAAAATTCAGATATTTCTTTGTTTTTCAGTAAGGGGTGGTTTTTTTGTTTGTTGGAATATTTTTCATTTGCATTCAAATTTAACGCAAAAAAATCTAAATTTTCAAAATTAAAACAGGTTGCAGTCTGGTCGAGATATGTTTTAACTTTCGACAGCAGAAGTTTTTGTGTAGTGAAGCGATACATTTTATAATAGTTGAATAGGAGATGTGTGGTTAGTGGAATAGCAAGAATACCTGGTGGCTCCCTCACTACTAGACTCTATACTAAAATAATTTTCTTTTAAGTCTAGTCTATTGGATCCATATAAAGGGTTTACGTGATAATAAATTACTTCAATTCATTTCATTTGGCAACGTTTCGGCCTGGCCGGCCATTCTCAAGCCTAAAAAATGTACGTATATTTATTCATTAACTACAATACAAACAATTCATAATCTAAAAGAAGATAAGTTACATGCGAAAATTTACCTTAAAAGTACACATTAGAGGTACGTGCAGTCACAAAACAGATAAAGATAAAAATATAGGTACTCTAAAACATTCCGTCGTCTACTACATGCAATTATAAAATGCACCTCCTGACTACTACGAGTTTTACGTGCGTTTAGGTAACTAATCATAACAATTAACAAGACCAACAATTCAAACAGTAGGTAAAAATAATTTAACAGAACTAACAAATTAAAAACTATTAAAATGATCACAGGTATGCTTAAAATGAAAAATAAGGAAATCATTTCATTCCTTATCAGAATGTTATCAAACCGGCTATAACAGTGAAAAACGAGTTTAATAAAGTTCAAACATGATTCAGATTAAAAATTGACTAATAATATCAAACAAGTAGAAAGAAAAAAAAAAAAAAAAATTGGTATATTATATCATAAATAATAATAATAAAATTGGACTAAAATACATATGAATACCACCGCCAGCAAGAAGGTGATCACAAAGGCCTATTGAATTAAATTGGGCGGGAATTATGATTTAAAATCATTATAGTATATTCCGCAGTAATATTTGTTGAGGGAGCGGGAGTCTGTTTTAATATTTACCGTTTGGTCGAGTTTGATGGTTATATTGAGATCTTCCATCATTTTCCTCCTGTTGGTTTGCGTGTGTGGTTTATGTGAGTTGAAGCGATACATTTTATAATAGTTGAAATGGAGATGTGTGGTTAGTGGAATAGTAAGAATACATAGTGGCTCCCTCACTTCTAGACTCTCTACTAAAATAATTTTCTTTAACTAACAACTCATCATGATTACAGTAGAGTCTCGCTAATCCAAGTTTGACGGGACCGGACCCAGTCCGGATCACTGAAAGTCCGGATTAAACGGTATCAGTTTTAAAATGTCTGTAAAACAAGCGTTAGTAAGGTAAAGTTATTAAAATCAAGGTTTTTTTTTTCTAAAAATTCTCTACCTTTATATCTTTCGCCCTACATTTCTATGGAACCGAAACAGATTTATCGATGTTCTTACTTATTCCTAATTATTCTAAATATGTTTATTTTTAATAAAAAAAACCTGGTATTCCTCGTGTTAGAATGTTGGAATATACACCTATAAACTATACAGGGTGATCCAAAAGTTCAGAAACGGTTTAATATCTCCGTTAATATTTGAGATATCAAACTGCGGTTTGTTGCTATCTTCATCATGCATAAAAAAACTACCTTTTTTGATGGGTACCCATTTTCCCGCCATTTTGGTTGCCGCCATATTGGATCCAACTTTAAAATTTCAAATTGGAACCCCTATAATGTGATACATATTTGGAAAGGCCTTGAAAAAAGAAAACATTTGCCGCAAAGCAGAGCTTTTTATCTTTCACCGTTTCAAAATGGTGGCTTGTTGAAATTAAAAAATTGACATTTTCAACGCTTGATAGCTGCTAAAGATGATAAGGCTTTAAGAGAAAAAAAATAAGAGTAAAATTATCCTATTTTAAACTCAAAAATTCAAAATTGATTTAAAAAAAATATTTTAGTTACATTTTCAATTGCGAGTAAAATGACGGCCCGCCGGATTTTGGGGATGTCCGGACTAGGGGGGTCAGGATAAGCGAGACTCTACTGTCTCTATTTTCTCAATATTCAATGCATATTTATTACTATACGCTCGCTTCATTGTCTAGTATATTTATGTATGAAAATAATAAATTTGTAATGTGGTTGTAACGTGGTTGTAATGTGGTTTTAACATGGTTGTAATGTGGTTTCAGGAAATAGACGGTAAATCGTTAAAGTTGATGAGGAGGAATGACGTGACGGAGCAGCTGGGCCTTCAGTTCGGCATCGCTCTCAAAGTTCTCTACTACGTCAAGAAAATCCAACTTAACACCAACGTTATCCAAGAGTTGTGGGCGTAGCGCTACTTCAGAGAAGAGTTGTGGGCGTAGCGCTACTTCAGAGAAGAGTTGTGGGCGTAGCGCTGCTTCATCACATCCTCACTGCCTTGTATCAAATACCTTCAGAGCACTCTTCTAAACAATACAGTTTTGCTATTGTTAGCGAATAGAATAATTATTGAATTAAGTTTTGTTATTTATGAAATTGTTAATTATTACTTTTTTTTTCTTTGCTTTAATAGTAATCACAGTAAGTTCGAATTGATAAAATTATGAATGAATTTTCTTTCTTTTTTTTTTTTAAATAAATTTAGTTATTTTGTTTAAACCAATTTATAAAACAAAAAAATGGAAAAACTTTTATTGATAACATTTCCTAGAAAATAATTTAATTACATAATTCCTTTTTAAAAAAGCCCGTTTTTAACAACTGAGAGTAGTTGTTAATTAAATTAACATAAGAGTAGAGTTCATCCGAACCGTTAATATTTAACAGGTATAAATTTTGTGGTGTAGATCTATTTATACTATCGATATTAATTTAATTTATGATATAGTTACATAGTTGTTAAAAGTTGATTGACAGTCAACAACCATCTACCCTGTTGTGTCAGGAATTATTTACATAAATGAAAATTCTGAAAAAACACTTTTCATAAAATATTCAACTCGATTCACAAAATCTTTGATTTTATACTTTTTATTCGAAATTCAGCTCCGAGAAAATTAAAAGTTTATTACTGATTTTTAGTGATTGACAAAAAACTAAATTCAACTATAAATTTCTGTAAAAAAAAAAAAATGATATTTATAAAAATTTTGTTTCTTGTTATTCAATCCATTCAGGTGAAAACTTCATTATAAAATAAATTAATCATGTTATTTATATACAGGTATATATATATTTATTTTTTATAGTAATATTATTAAAATATTAAGACTAGCTAATTCTGTAAATATCTTTAAAATTAGTCAAATTTTTAGAGACATGTGTTCCTCACTCGATGCTTGATTAAAACTATATACACTAGTTTTACAATTAGTATTGTTTTTTGACAGCGCAGAAAAAAAGAGAAGGAGCCAATGAGAGCGTTGGATTTTGAATTTTAGAAGGTCGGGCCAACTAGGCAAATAAAAATGTCTCTACTGGAGGGGCGCCGACCTAAAGGGTAACCGTTCGAAGAGACTTTATAACCTCCACGCCACCGCTTGAATTCACTTTTATATATTATTCACTTTTTATGTTATTTAAATATAATTCTAATGCACTTAAATATTATACTGGTTTTTGAATTTTGTTTGTAACTACCCGTCGTTTCAATTTGTTAAGTTATTCTGACAAAGTAAGACGTAAGACTCGGATAGAGACAGAAAATTAATAAACTCAGCAATTGGTACCGTTTTCCATGTTATATAACATGTTTATTTACCGAAAAATAATAACTACTTCTTTCACACTGTACTCAAATATTGATAGATTAAAATGTAAACTTCGACTGAATTAACAAAGGTTCTTAAACTTCCTTTCATTACAATTCAACATCTCTTAGGTAAATTAATTCTTCGTCTAAGTAGTTTTAAGCCTACACTTTTCATAAAGTTTCATTACCGACATTAAATTTCTTGATTTTATAAAGGAAATTAACTCTTGCATTAAATTTCAAAACATATTCTATAATAAGAATTGAAAATCTAAGTGGAAAAATGAGGTAAAAAGATCGCGATTTGTAGAACTAGTAAAATAACCTTCTTTTGTTGACAAACAAATTATGCATTTCCCTCTCTCCCACAGGCCTGGAGGCCTGTGGGATTTTTTTTCTTCCCTCACATAGGTTGGTCAATCTGAGTGTCAAAAAACATTGTCGGCTTGGCGAAATTTCATAGAACTGCGTTGAGCCGTCGCTACATGTTTCTTAAAACCCTCTCCCCATCTCAGTCACATATAATTATATTTTCTGGAATACACTACCTTTATATCTTTTGCCCTACATTTCTATGGAACCGAAAGAGATTGATCGATGTTCTTACTTATTCCTAATTATTCTAAATATGTTTATTTTTAATAAAAATACCTGGTATTCCTCGTGTTAGAACGTTGGAATTCACACCTATAAACTATACAGGGTGATCCAAAAGTTCAGAAACGGCCTGGAGGCCTGTGGGATTTTTTTTCTTCCCTCACATAGGTTGGTCAATCTGAGTGTCAAAAAACAATTTAAATGTAAAACTAGTGTAGACTTGAGTTAAATTTAACATTGATAAGTATTGACTTGTCATGTCAAATCAAGTTAACTCTTCAAGCATTATTTAATTTGAATTAATAAATACTTTAACGTTTCAATCAAAACAACGAATCTTAGAAGTTAATTTTATATCAAATAAGTGTTATTATCTTTGTTTTAAATTCTTTTGACAGCGTGGCAAAATGGTTCTTTAGTTTTAAGGCTTTCACTGATGCTCAATAAAGATTTTTCTCGCACTGAGGCATCTTTAGTGGAGTTTAAAAAATTTTAAAATTTGGTAAAATTTTTTTGGATTCTGGTAATAGGTCCAGTCACGAGAGGTTCAAAAAGGGGGTCTACCGTGCGTTTGGTGCAGTAAATGATTTTATTTTTCTATGACCTCAGGCATGATTAGGAGACGTCAAATCCAAATTTGCGACCTCTAAATCAGGGTGCATAACTTTTAGTGGGCTAAAAACCACGAATTTTCTGCTCATTTTTCGGTTTTTCGCTTATAACTCAAAAACAGCTGGTTCTGTCGATGAAATGGTTCAGTTCAAAATTAAAGAGCGCAAAATTTGCAACAATTTTGTTGCAAATTTTGCAACAAAATTTGCAACAATTTTGTTGCAAATTTTGCAACAAAATTTCAACAAACCCTATGCTTTTCGAAATATGGAGCTTCAAAGATGCAATATTTTTTTGAAAATATCAAAAATAACATCTTTTCTGAGGACGAAAGGGGTCTATTTTAGTTATAGATCCCACTCAGTGATGTTTTGGGTATAACCTACCTAGTACCTATTACCTAGAAGTACAAATAACCTCCACAACTTGGGTTTTGCAGTTATTAAAAAAAAAATAAAAAATTGCATCTTTGAAGCTCTATATTTAGGAAAATATAGGTTTTAGAAAAATTTGAAATATAAAAATTGTTGCAAATTTAGTGCTCTACAAGAAATGAAGAGCAAAGAACCCTGAAAATTTAGTTTATTGTTGGTTAGTGGTGGTTAGTATTGGTTACTAGTGGTTAGTAGTTATGGTTAGTGGTGGTTATTTGTACTTCTATAGGTAGGATATACCCAAAAAATCACTGTGTGGGGGAGGGATAACTAAAATAGACCCCTTTCGTCCCCAGAAAAGATGTTATTTTTTATATTTTCAAAAAAATATTGCATCTTTGAAGCTCCATATTTCGAAAAGCATAGGGTTTAGGAAAAAATACGGTATATAAAAATTGTTGCAAATTTAGTGCTCTTTAATTTTGAACTGAACCATTTCGTCGACAGAACCAGCCGTTTTCAAGTTATAAGCGAAAAACCGAAAAATGAGCAGAAAATCCGTGGTTTTTAGCCCACCAAAAGTTATGCGCCCTGATTTAGAGGTCGCAAATTTGGATTTGACGTCTCCTAATTATGCCTGAGGACAAAAAAAAATAAAATCATTTACTGCACCAAACGCACGGTGGACTTCCCCTCGTGACTGGACTATAAAGATCAGGATGACTGGCTAAGTTTATAATAGTAGTTTAAAAATCCTGATATTAACTTCTTATATAATAATTTAAGTATTTATAAATATAAATCCTCACTTTGAAGTCTTGTTTACATTAATAATTGTAATAGTTTATCTAGTTTGATTATTATTTTCTTCTTTTTAAAGAAATAATAAAACTATACTTTTCCTACTATTAGTAGTGAGGAAAAGTAAAAAAACTAATTATTGCAAATATAATAAATTAACTTTTCTTTACTATCATCGTTTCACTTAAATTGTACTTAAACTCATTCACTTGTGTAGTAATGTATTTATTTTATTTGATTTATTTACTATTTACTATTGTAAGAAATCAGGACCATTTCTGAACATTCTGGCCTCCATTGTGGACGCCCAGGTTTCTTTCCACTGTCTCTTTTACTTTTTGAATGGCATCCGTCCAACACCTGACAGACTTCCCCTGTCTCCTCGCTTATCTCCTATTCACTCGCTTCTATAGTTCAAAACTTGACTCCTATACTAGCAGCATAGGAATATGAAAATAAAACATCATTATTATAACTATTATTGTTGAGGTACTTAACAAGGCAGATTATCTTGTATATAATCGAGTAGTGTCCCGACGACGACGACTCACCTCTAAATGATTTATAACGTTAAAAATTGATGCGCCATAAGCTGGGATCGAACCCGGGGCTCCTGGGTGAAAGCCAGTTACTTAACCAATTGCGCCATACCTATGAATATCGGAGCACAAAACTTCCTATTTAAATGTTTTAATTTTAATTATAACTGCATAAAACTTACTATTTAAACAGTAAATATCTCTTTAAATGTATATTTCAATTATAACTAATTATCTCTCAGCTCTTTTTCTAAACCATATTTATTATTCTGCCCGTTACCCCGGGCCTAACGGCTAGTAATAAATAAATTAAATTAAATTTCTGTTCGCTTCTTTTTGGAAATAAGAAGGGATAGAGTCAGATGGAAACCAACTGGACTCAGTGTACATATGTGTGCTGGTATATACAATATACTAAGCTAAATATACAATGTGGCGTTGATATGGCTTTAACAATTATATAAACACTTAATTTACAAAATATGAACAAGTGAGGCTGGCTTTATATTAAAGTTTGGATTAAAGACAATAAAACTTAAAATTGTATGTCTTTGCTAGGTAAGACTGATATTTATTTGGCTGTCCTCTTTAGTTCAGTAAAATGTGTCCCCCCCCCCCCAGACGCTACAACTGTTACGTGGGATTTCTGAATTTAGTGAGCTGTAGGTAGGAAATTTCATATGATTTTTTACTGCATCTTCGTGAAAGCTTAAAGATTTTTTTAACCTCTTTTTTCTGGCCTTTTTGAGTGAGAAATGACCAACCACCTGTGATAAACATAAACACAATTAAATTATTAAATAACATAAAATATTTTATCATTGAATTATTATTATCCTTTAAACATCAATTCTTTCATTTAATCTTACACATTATTCATCTATTTAGATTTTAGAAGATCGATAAAAGATTGATCTATTTAGATTTTTAGAAAATGTCACAATATGAAATTAATTCTCTTGCAGTGATATATTTAGTAATATAATAGTTACCTAAAATATTTATGATTTCTTGTTAATCAGTTTATTATCATGGTTATAAAATAAATAAAAGTATGTCAATTTGCTTGTAAAATCTTAAATTTTTGCACTTAATTTAGTCCTGTATTATCCAATTTAATCTATCGATAAATCTAAAGCACATCATAATATTGATATAAAATCATTGGTTTCTCTTTTTGAATTTCCAAGATTTTTTAGACTCTGACAGAAGAAATCTACTCTATAAATTTAATGTAAACTAGTTTAACTTATAAGAACTTAAAATCTTATTTGCTATTGACAATTTAATATTTACCTTGATTAGTTTAAAAAATAAACCTTTATATTTAAAATCAGATCTAAAAAACTGAACTATTGAACTTAGAAGTTTATGTGTAGTAATACTGATAAACATATTGACTCTTTTAGTATTATAAACAATTACTTTTGTCCTTAGAATAATACTATATATTATAGAAGGAGCATAGAATCGAAATCCTAAGCAATTACTGACAAGAGACTGAAGCCAACTTTTGCTGAGAGGTTGAGACTATAACTAAGCTGCCAACATAACAACACTTATTTTTTTCATTTAAACTGGAGAAGGTTGGCCATGCTTTAGTTACTATTCAAAGTCCGCTCACAAACATCAAGAAAACAAACCCTGCCATTGGTTATTGTTTACGTTTCACTCTGACGTCATTTTTTCACCTTGCCTGTCAAGACATAATAAACATTATTTCCAGTATATTTCAAGCTAAAAGTAAGATAAAACACAATAAAAATATTACATTAAACGAAACTAACTATCAATAATTAAAATTTAATAAAAATTAAATTAAAAAACTGAAGGCAAATAATTTCAGAGTTATGACGTCACAAATTAAAAAAAATAAATATTGGAATGCGGATTATGATCTCAACCAAAGTTAGCTTCAATGTTATCAGTGATCCTCCTTCTATATTAATATTATTCTAAGCTTTTGTCTAAAGACCCCCCCCCCTTACTGAAAAATGTATGAATTAAAAAAAAGAAAAGAGATTAATAGGCTATTTTTGGGACCAATGAAAACATATTACTGTTTATTTAGTTTGTAAAAAAGAGAGTTGGACTATTTTGCCTTAAAATGTCAATAAAAAGCTCCAAATATCTATTTTTTATTTTTCATAGTTTTTGCAAAGATGTTATATAATAGAGATAGAACGTTAAGAAGGGGTTTGAGGCTAAAAAGTGACCCCATGGAGGTATTGGTAAAGTAAGAGAAATTGGAGAAAAAAATCATACTGCGCATGCTCCGTGACCTTTGACTGGGACAAATTACCTTCTTTGATAGTTTTAAGGTTACCTCTGGTTAATTTTGAATCA